>JAKTSX010000017.1:0-230873 GCA_030580455.1 Barnettozyma sp. UFMG-CM-Y5996
GAATCAGGGGTGATCCTAGAAAGGGTACAACATTTGGGATGAGAGTATTCTGTGAATATGAAAGGCTGCAAAAGTTTTTCGATCCCTACAGGTGATACATAATAAACATTAGATTACAAGTTATAGATTTCTCCTCTTTTATTTAGTGTTCCTTCGCCTCGTGACAACCCGTAGACTTACTGTGGAACAATAGGAGCTTGCTATCAAGAAGCTCACTCATCTTATATCAACATGTCAAAAGACTAATTTAACTGCTCAGCCATCATCAACCAACTAGTAATGCGCCCTCTTTCGACTTATTGGATTTAATGGTGATGTAATAACTTTGAGTTAATGTATGATGAGTGGGTGGTAAACTCCATCAAAAGTTGAACACAGGGGATGCAACCATAACCTCTCTTTGCTACTAAACCTAGCTAGGATGAATATTGTCCTCAAGGTGATCTAGAGCTCAGAGTGACAAAAAGTGTCTTCAATCATAGTAAACAGAGCAAACGAGGTAGATGGGATAAAATCTGTCCTGACTTGTTTCCTGATGAAGGAAAATATACAAGCACCACCGCTGCCAAACGGGGAGATCAATCATAGTGGTTGATCAATCAAACATTGATGCTCCAGCCAAAAGCCTGTGACAAAATGCTCCAGTAGCCATCATTTTTCCTTGGCTTAGGTGCCTGAGAATCGTCAAGGTCAAGAGCTATCGTACCTTCCTCAACGCTGAAGTCAATCTGGTATGCTAATTCGCCAATACTTTTGGAGACAAGCTCCTTCAAATTCATTTGTACGCTCTGCTGTTTATCTCCCATTTCAGGGTCGAGTAGTCGTAGGTGAGAATCGATATTAATAATGAGTGAATCTGTTGCATCCCAGTCAACTTTACCATTACTGTCGAATCTAAGACCCTCCACCAAAGAGTCGAGTGCCAGGCCTGTTTGAGAAATTCCGAAAGGGCGGTCATGGACCAATTTGTAGCTGATCAATTTGTCTGCATAGGCGCAGGCTAGCATTGAAATATATGCGAAAATCTTGAAAAAAAGCATGATGCTAGAGGAGTTGCTAGTGTTGGTAAGGTATGATGTGACAACCGAGGTGAGAAAACGTGCGATGATGTGGGAATGTCTCTATTTAAATATGCCATTCAATATCGCAGATCATTTTGACATGACACCCTTCTTTTTTTATTTTTCTGTACAGATAAGACAATATTGCAGCCAGAAACTTGTCCTACCTATCAGTTAATCTCAAAGAATATATCACATACCGCTGAGCGATTGTTTCAATGATTGGTCGCTCTCACGCTCTAGGAGGGTTTCCCTCCATCTCTTGGGGTGAATAGATCTCTGTGTAACGGAGTATGTTAAAAAGATGCGTCTGCATTTTGTAAAGAGCATTTCTTTTTGTGATAAGTTAATTATATATACAAGTGAAAAGATGAAAAAACACCTTCTAGGCAACTATCATCAGAGGTACCTCGAAGCTTGTTTCTCAACCTATACGCATGTTGGAGACAGAAGTTTTGGGAGAGGTTTATATTTTGTACTGGGTGAGAAACGCTCCATTCCATCCAGGTTGATCGCACTTCTCATTTTTGCTGATCTAATCATTACCTAAGCTGTAACCGTCCGGGACACATTGTCACAATTGCAGTGTGAGTGTTCACATCCCTACACCAACATTTCACTTACTCTTTTTTTTGCTGATGATGAATGGAAAGTTCGTACGCATGCTGTATAGATGTAAGCTACCACACCACAGAGTGGGAAATGACGAACAGTGAGGCTGAGCATTATAAAATCGAGGGTAACACTCACCTAAAGAATCACGAGTATGATGAAGCTATCGCGTCGTATGAAAAGGCTATTAGCATCGACCCCACGAATGCAATCTACTTTTCCAACAAAGCTCAAGTTGAGCTGAAAATAGAGCAATACGGCGCAGCAATAATCGATTGCACCAAAGCTATTGAACTAGATCCAGATTTCCTGAAAAGTTACTATAGACGTGCGCAGGCTTCATACCTACTTTTCAAGTTCAAAGAAGCTAAAGCTGATCTAAAGTACATCCTCGGTGTGAAGGAAGATTCAGCTTCCAGGAATATGCTGAAAACTGTGACTAAGATTGAGAGAAGATTCGCGTTTGAGCAAGCTATCAGAACTGACGATGCCGATAATGACTTGTTCAAGGTGGAGAAACATCTATCTAGCTACCTAAGTGATAACTACCTAGATAGGGACTATGAAGGACCTCAATTAGAATTCGATGTAATAGAAAACAAAAAAGGCCAAAAGGAGGTTCTGGTGAAAAATTTGGACGAGGAGTTTGTCTGGAATGTTGTTGAGTGGTTTAAGCAAGGGCATAAGTTGAATAAAAGGACGATCGTGGTGCTGTTGTTACAGGTGTATGTCATCCTGCAGGAGGAACCTGTCTATAGGGAAATAAACCAAGATAAGGATGAAATCTTTACGATTGTTGGTGATGTGCACGGCCAGTTCTACGATGTGATCAACTTCTTCCAGACGAATGGTCTTGTTTCCCCTACTCATTCTTACTTATTCAATGGTGACTTTGTCGACAGAGGAAGCTGGTCTTGCGAAGTGATTATTCTATTGTACTTGCTCAAGATTTTGTACCCAAACAAGATATTCTTGAACAGAGGTAACCATGAAACCAAAGACATGAACAAACTGTATGGGTTCGAGGACGAGTGTAAATACAAATATGGAGAGAACGCTTACAAGATGTTCCAAAAATCGTTTGGAGAGCTACCGTTGGTCACACTACTGAACAATGAATATCTAATCATGCACGGCGGGCTACTATCCAATGAAGAGATAGCGCTCGCTGACCTGAAGAAAACCTTACAGAAACACGACAATCCCAAGGAAGGTAATGAAATGGAACTTCTGTGGACTGACCCCCAAGAGGAACCAGGCTACGGAATGAGTAAGAGAGGGATAGGTGTACAGTTTGGGCCAGACGTTACCAAAAGGTTCATCGAGAAGAACGGAATCAAAAAGGTGATCAGATCACATGAGGTCAGAATGGCGGGGTACTCCGAAGAGCACGACGGCAATCTAATCACTATCTTCAGTGCTCCTAATTACTGTGACACCACTGGTAACAAAGGTGCACTAATCAATGTCACTCACAACTCAACTACACGAATGTTTGAGATGGCGTTCAGACAATATGACGCTGCCCCACACCCTGCCATGAAGCCTATGGCTTACACCAACAATGGACTTATGTAAGTTCCGCCAGCACCTCACTGACTGTGTCGTGTGTCGTATCTGCGATGCCCATACATGTATAGAATAGAAAATGTATCCTTGTCCAATCAAGCTTTTCCATATTTGGTTTCCGCGGTCACTCTGTGCGATGTGATGTGATGTGATGCCAACGCAACTCCACATTATTGTTTTGAACTCCCTCCTTAGTAACACCCAACAAGTTTCTGACTGTGCTGATGCGGAGTTTTTTGAGATGGGCAACAGCAAACTCACACCCAGCACAGTTAGCGCGCGGCTGGCGGGATTTTGGTTTTGTCCCCTGATCCCTGATCCCTGATCGATAGCTGACTAAGCACTCTCCTCTTTTCTCTTTTCTGCCAAATCTTTCTGTCATGTCCCCGCCATTCATGAATAAGGAACATAGCGAACATCATCTTTGTGGAGAGAGAGGGAGAAACGGATACGGATATGGGTAAAGGTAAACGACATGGTTTCTTTTTCCGCAGGAACACAAGAGCTCTGTCAAGTGGCTTGGAGCGCGCCGTATTGAGCATTGATGGAGGGCTTACGTACATCTTCTCCTCTTCCCCTTTTCCCCCACACACCTGCTCACTCAACACACTCAACACCAACACACTGGGCATTGCAGACGGTAATCAACGGCGGAACAGTGCGTGGGAAAAGTATATAAATAAAGTAGTGTGCAGTACTGTGATCGTGTCTCGTTCTCGTTGGTAAGTACAATACTACACAGACCACCTTGTATCGTATATCGTATACCACTGTACGATGTCTGTTTTCCCAGGAATCGAAGAGATCCATCCACCGTACGAAGAACATGCCAGAGACAAAAACATCCCATTGGAGCGTATCTACGGCGAGTACACGCCAGACCCTAACAATATCAAGCACCACGATGTGAACTCATTGGCCACTGGCTGGCTCGCCGAGTTCAACAATGCTCTTGCGTCGGTGAAGAACGATCCTTCAGACTTGGATAAGTTCTTACTCCCTCACTCCATCTGGAAGGATCACCTAGCCTTACAGCTAGACCTTCGTGACTTCATTGGTCCTGCAAAGATCAAGGAGCAAGTGTCCAAATCCGTTGGCAAGATAGGTGAATTTGTTCTTGATAAATCTGCTGATTACAGGGCTCCAACAGGAGTGGTGCTGGAAACCATCCATGATGCTAAGTCGAACAATGGCGTCCCTGTCGAGTGGATTACCTTGTACCTGAAATACTCGACCTCCTACGGGATTGGCCGCGGTAGCATCAAGCTGATCTCTGTCAAGGACGAGCAGGCTCCAATTGGATTGAAAGCTTTAACAATCTACACGGTTTTGGATGAGTTCACGCCTGTCCCTGAACGCGTTGGGAGAAAGAGGTTGGCTGGAACTTCACATGGAGAAAATGTTCACAGAAAGACTTGGCTAGAGCAAAGATTTGAGGAGCAAGATTACAAGGATGACCATCAACCGCTGGTGGTAGTGGTTGGTGGTGGACAAGCCGGCTTGACATTGGCTGCTCGTATGAAGTCCTTTGGTTATAACACTTTAATTGTTGAATCCAACTCTAGAATTGGTGACAATTGGAGAAAGAGATACAAATTCCTGTCTCTACATGATCCTTTCTACTACCACAAACTACCATATATCCATTCTGACACTTCCCCAATCTACTCTTCAAAGGATCAATTCGCTAATTTCTTGGAGTGTTATGCCAAAATTCTGGAGCTGAATATCTGGTTAGACACAACTGTCAAAGGAGCGACTTTTGATAAGGCAAGCAAGACTTGGGAAGTTACTGTGGCCAACAACTCTACCCATGAAATTAAGAAGTTGAAACCAAAGCATCTAGTTTTTGCAACTGGTCATTCTGGAGAACCAAATGTTCCAAAGTTCGAGGGAGAGGAAAACTTTAAAGGTGAAGTGGTACACTCCTCGAAGCACACCTCAGGTGCTAATTACGCTGGTAAAAAGGCTCTTGTCATTGGTGCTTGTAACTCGGCCCACGATATTTGCCAGGACTTTTACGAACAAGGCGTCGGATCTGTCACTATGATTCAAAGATCATCCACATGTGTCATTTCATCTGAGAATGGTATTGCCACTAACGTGAAAGGAGTTTATGATGTAGATGGTCCGGAGGTTGATACAGCAGATTTGATTCTACATTCATATCCTATCTACTTAACCAACTTGCTCATGCAACAGCAGTACCGTACCTCTTCGAAGCTTGACGGTGAATTGTTGAAAGGTTTGAACTCAAGGGGATTTAAGACTAACGCAGGAATGGGTGCCACTGGTTTGTTTGGATTGTACTACAGACGTGGTTCAGGTTACTACATTGATGTTGGGTGTTCCAAGTTGATCATTAACGGTAAGATTGGGATCAAGAATACTACGGTAAAGAGGTTCAATGAGCGCTCTGTCGAATTTGATGACGGTACAGTGATTGATGATGTTGATATTGTTGTTAAAGCTACAGGCTATTCGAATATGAAAGAGACTGCCCGCCATGTTTTCGGAGACGAAGTTGCAGATAAACTGAAACCAGTGTGGGACTTGGACGAAGAAGGTGAGTTCAATGCTATCTGGAGACCATCAGGACACGAAAATTTCTGGTTCATGGGTGGTAACTTGGCCTTGTGCAGATACTACTCTAAAAGATTGGCCTTACAAATTATTGCTCAAGAAGAGGGATTCAATTAAACTAAAGTACTCTTTGGTTGACGGATATTATGACAGTTTGGTTTTTATTTTGTTTAGTTTTATTATAATTAAGGATTTTGATGAACATCTGGTGTGTTAGTGACTTTGTAAGATTCTGTTACCTCTCGTAGTAGGATTCCAGTTCGTATTCTTCTAAGAGTCATCCACTTACCGTGAGCATATTTTCCACAGATCATCTCAACATTATTTGTAGTGGGCTCATACCAAATCTTATCGACCTTAAGCTCGATCCTTCAATGCAAGCTCTCCTCTCTTTTGACTTCTATCAACGACTCTCTGAATTCCCCAATATTTGTACGTATCTCAATCACACAGCTTGTTGTGCACAGTTTTGACAATCATGCAAAACCCTATGTTGTATTATGGAAGTTTGCAACTATGCGCTCACTAAGTTTAACTGGATCCTTCTGATTTATGGAAGAGATGGTTTGACCACAGTTGTGTCCGAGATATTTTATAATTGACCTCAGATCTAGCTATCAGAACAGAACCCTTCTTCAGTCTCCGTCAACTTCTTTCGAATTCCTAGGGATACTAGAGTTAGCGGAGCTGTTTCTTCCTTGCTTGTTACACAACAATGCGTTCAGTTTCAGGGTTTGCACTTGAATGAGGGATCTTTCCGCCTATTTCGCACCGGTTCATGAAGATTCTACTGGAGAGTTGCCATCACTCTAGACTCATTGAGGCCTCGATTTTCTGAATTGTTGTGCTATTTGTCAATCGCAACATTATTCGCTCGAAATAGATCACTCTCAGCTCCAGCTGGGAGAAGCTGTCGTCTATTGGTTGAAACAATCTCAATTGACTTGGCGATATCAAAAGAGAACTGAACGATTTGCTGATATGATACTCAGCTCAACCAATGTGTTATTGACATAGCCCAAGCCTATTCAGATCAAAACACGAACTCTTATGGCATTCCGCTATCTTGCTCTAAACTCGATAAGTTCCAGTGTAGTGCGCCTCACTGGTTCCACGGTTGGCTCTTTACCATCGAAGATGGTACTCCGCACTAATCTCAATTGAACTATGGCTTCTAGTTGTTTCCACACGTTGCTTTATGCTTTTATCTAACAATTTCGCAATTCTGGTGCCAATGAGATGAAACAAACTATTGTTGCATATGCTATTCTGCCCCGGTCTATGCCAATCGGTCTGTTAGCTTTCAACATAGTTGATCATCAATAAATCGTTTCCCCATCTACAACTAGCTGTATTTAAAGTGTAGTGTGATAATTCATGAATCAAAAGTTCATTTTTACTGGCAATTAATTATTAAATCGGCTTTGACCACAACGTTCTCACTATACTGTAAACCAGCCAGATCTGGAACCAATGAGCGAAACAAAAGCCAGGAATGAGCAGATTTCTTTCAAGAAACCCAAGTCAGGAGTGCCGCAGCCCTCGCAACGAGAACCTGGTGTACAGCCTCAGCCAAAACAAACAATTAGTGAAAGAAGAAATGCATTGAAAGAATACTACAGAGTGAAGCAAGAACAGCTGCAAAAGAAGATCGCATCGCCACTTAAACCTAGCAGGGATGATAGTCTCGAGGAGGAGCCTATTGAATCAATCACCGAAATTGATCTTGGGATAGAGGATTTCCCAACTATTTTGAAGCAAACCAACAGCCTCACTACAAGTGTAAACCTCATCAACTCATCAATCAAAGATATCATATACAATAACTACTATGAATTGATCAAGCTGAATGACTATTTGGCTGATTTCAATGATCTTGAGGCAAATATATATCAGAAACAAGTTCAGGAGAATGCTCTGGACTTATTACAGACAACTGGGGTATCAGTATCAAACCCTTCAGATGAACAATCTGCTAAATCTGGGTTTGACCAAATGCAACATCTTATGAGTAAAATCGTCGAGTTTGACTTGATAGATTTTACTTCGACCACCAAGGTCCATAGCTCGGATATCATATCAACAGTGAACTCTTTGTTAAACAATGATGGGAACGAAAATCAGACACTCAAATTATTGATAGAGCAGGTCAAGAGTATAAAGGGTCACCGACCTGGGCTTGTGCTGGAACTACAGTCTTTACTTAAAGAATAAAATTCTGTCATGGAAAAACCCAGTTTATTGGATTTATTCTTTCTAGCTTCTTTCTTGATACGTTCTACGTCCACCATCAATCTTTTCTCTCCTTGGCACCCACACTCAAGCCAGCTTTCAATCTCTTTTCGGTTAAAGCAGCGATAATTGCTGCTCCTGCTCCAGAACCATCTTGAGCTGGTGTAATGGTTATTGGATAGTCTTCAGGCGAGCATGACCATCCAAAAATGTCTTTCAGTCCTTCAGCTGCTCTTTCTTTGAACCCAGGATATCTGTTATAAACAGAACCATCAGCAGCGCAATGACCACTCTGATACCCTCTTTTCTTGCAAATAGCAGCAATTCCACATACAGATAATCTAGCAGCTCTGCGACCAACCAGCTGGGATAGGCGCTTAACAAGCTTTCTTTCGTCCAGTGTCAAGGTAACATTGGTCAAATCGTTGAAGATTTTAGCAATACCACTAAGCTCTGGTGAATGATCTTCTTCAGCTAAAGCTGGAACTGATGTATCAAACACGAAAGGGACTTCCAGTTTGGTCACATCCTGCTTTTTTAAGATGACACCCTCATGGTACATATCTAACAACATCAGTCTAATCAACTCACCCAAGTAGTAACCAGCTATCATCTTTTCATAAGATTGCTGCCCAGGTCTTGGAGAGTCTGCATCAATTTGAATATCATACTTAGTTCTTGGTAGTACCTTATGCTCGTTGTCAAATGCTCCGTACTCACAATTGATGGCCATCAGATCGTTTTTTGAAACATCATCCTGATACAAACCTTCAAGTTTAGGTATAGCTCCAGCAGCTTCAAAGTATGCACCATTACAGCCCGTACCGAAAATCAACCCCATTTTGGTGTCTTTATCAACATATGCCGATGCAACGAGCGTACCTGTAGTGTCATTGATCAATGCCACAACATTAATTGGCACAGATCTTTCAGCCAACGCCTTTTGCAACATTGGGACTACATCACGACCCTCGACACCTTTGATATCGTAACCTTTAGTCCATCTTTGTAAAACACCTTGATTGATGGCATTTTGAGAGGCGGGATACGAGAACGTGAACCCCAATGGTAGCTTCTGAGCGACACCTTCAGGGAATTTTTCATCAACAAACTGTTTCAGAGTATCGGCAATGAAGCTCCAAAGGTCCTCCGATTTGGCTGTTCTGATATTGTCTGGAAGAGCATATTTGATCTGTGTGGTCTCGAATTGGGAGTTTCCCAAAAGCTTTACACCCACCACCCTCAAGTTTGTTCCGCCTAGATCAATTGCCAGGTAGTCGCCTGTCTCATCCCCAGTTGGAAAGTCCAGAACCCACCCTGGAATCATAGGAATATTTCCACCTTCAACAGAGAGCCCTTTCTCTAGCTCCGTGATGAAGTGCGCTGTGATCTCCTTCAGCGTTTCTGGACTGACTGCCAGCAGTTCTTCGTAGTTTTCTATGTGAGACAAGATTTCCCTGGAGACTCCTCTCAAAAGCTCATCCCTTGAGAGTGGTTTCCCCTGCTGACTTGAACTCATCCCCTGATATATTCTAGACAAAAATCGCTTATCAAATTACAGAATTGCCTGTGCGAGCAAAGATACCAATCCAGATGGTGGCTGGCAAAGTGCGATGGGTGGATGCATACACATTTTCCCAAGGTTTTTGATTATTTCTTTGTTTTTTAGAGACATCAACTGATGAGAGGCTGAGGTAGTTGTAAGCGAGATACAGAAAACCAGATTGAGGACGAGGGGTAGGTGTGGTGTTGCTACCCAACTGGGGATACATCAGCTAGCCCCCTCCTCCTCTGATACAGGTTACTTCCAGAAATTACGCCCGATGCTATCGACCCAAGAGTCTGTTCTCCCCGATTCATCTTCCGCTGACCGTTTCTTCCGTTTACTCACCGTCGGTATGAAAGGAGTTTACTCGAGAGAACTTTCCGAGACACTAACTTGAGTAGGAATAGGGTGAACCTTTGAATAAGTTGCCGTTTAGATATCTCAAACACCAGCAGAGTAAAGATATAAGCTAGCGCTGTTTGGACCGACACGCTGCCCCTAGTGTAGCACATCTCATTACCCCAAAACATGCGGGTAACTGCTTACACTCACACTCACACTAAAGCCTAGTTAAGATGCAGCAGACAGCAATGCGTCCAGGCCCATACCCACACCATCGGAACTGTAGAGATATAAACACACACACCACACACCGACCACCTCTCACAGCTCAAAAATCCATGCCCGCAACACCTCGCACAGGTTAGCTCCATATTTTTATAGCTGTAGTCTTTATTCAATGAAATGTACTCACGCAACTCTAGGCACTTCTCCTCTTTCCACAAGCTATCTCGGAGTGACTGAGAGACAATTGAATGCTGTCCCGTTTACTTCACTTTCGCAACTGATCGTCCTATTTCACTAGCTGTGAGGCCAAATTAACTGTTCTATCAAACAGGCTGATACTGCGACTACATCTTCATCAGAGGGACTGTTAGCAAAAGGTCTACAGAAGATAGCTACGAAGTACTTCGCAACTTTGTGATAGAGTTGAAGCAGTTTCAACAGAATGTATTTCGCTACCTGCCAGGCTCCTTTATATTCGCCACTTTCCAAAGTATAGCTATAGAGGTAGTGTTGATCAAGGTTGACTAACATACTGTTTTAAACTTCATGCACGAAAGCTGTTATCAAAGTGGATTGTTGACCGATCGGTTTCTTCATCTCTTAGGTGTTTCCAACCAATGTCTCCTTCACCACATCTACTATCAACAAGCTTCAACTAAATATGGCACTACAGCTTCTCCATGTAATTCCTAATATAGCTGTTTTCTCAGATCTGGGGCTTTTTCCCACATCGAAGAGGCACATTGAGATTCCTACAATAGCTGTGTATACATACAAATAACTGTCCTGTGGTTCTGAAAGCTCAGTCTATACTGCTAAATGCGTTCTCTAAAATTTTGACACTATTGAAGATATCTTCAAAGGAGTTGTACAGGGGCACAGGGGCCATTCTCATGACGTCTGGCTTTCTGTCATCACATATCACCCCATGCTGATTCATATACTGATGGATTTTATTCATGATACCATCATTCTCAGAAGAAGTCTGCGGAAAAAACATCAAAGATAGCTGAGCTCCCCGTGATTCTGGGTCCTCAGGTGTCAAGAGGGTAAACTTGTTCCCTTCCACCTCGTTTCTTGTTGAAGGTTTTACGTAGTACTTAGAAGACGTAAGAAGTTTCCATAGGTATTCCGTCATAACTCTAGACTTAGCACGTAGTTTGTCAATGCCACCTTTTGCCTTTATCAATTCTAGGGAAGATCTGAGAGAAACAACATCAATCACACTGGGGTTTGACTGCCTAAAACCCAAAGCACCTTGAATTGGCTCGAACTTCTCTAACATCTGGAATCTCTTGGACGCATTGTTACCCCACCATCCTGCTAATCGAGGCATAAAATCTCCTTCTAGGTCATCGAATCTCTCGTGAATGAAAATGCCTGATATACTCCCGGGACCAGAATTCAAGTACTTATAGGTACACCAGGTAGCGAAATCAACACCCCATTCGTGAAGCTTCAGAGGAGTATTACCCACCGAATGAGCTAAGTCCCAACCACAAAGTATGCCTCTATCATGGGCAAACTTTGTTATTGTCGGTATATCAAACGCCTGACCCGTATAGTACTGCACGCCCGGCAATAAAACAATGCACAGTTCATCTGCATATTCATCTATTGCATTCAAAATATCTTTAGTATTCAAATAGGTTTCACTGCTCTTTGGCTCAAGTTGGACTAAGTGGTCTTCTATGTTCTTGATATTTTCATTGTAGTCCTGCTTTAGTTTAATTTGATTATAGAAAGAGTAGTAATCGGACGGGAAAGCTCTCTTCTCAAACAGGATGCGGGTTCTCTTTCCCTTTGGACGGTAGAATGCTGATAACAATGCGTTCAGGTTCGCAGTTAACGAGCCCATTATCGCAACCTCAGACTCCTTAGCACCGACTATTGGTGATAAAAGAGGAAGAACGGGCAGGTCGATGTCAACCCAGGAGGCCTTACCATCTACAGGATTTTGACCAGGGTGTCTAAAATGAGATTCAACTCCTCGTTCAGCCCAGGCATCAAGTTCATCATTGATGTACTTGCGGGTTTGTTTGGGCATCAAGCCCAGACTGTTCCCACAGAGATATACGACTTCTTTTTCTACATCCCCCTCCGTTGGGATCCCAAGGGTTTTGAATGTTGGAATGTGGAACTCAGACTTGAAGGTGGGCCATATCGAATCAAGTTCTTTGTATTCCTCATCCATTCTGGTAAACTGCCCAAAGAGCTGTTCAGCTGTTCAACATGGCTGAGCCCACCTCTACCAATGAATAGAAACCTCAACAACCTCTATAAACAGGGTAACTTCTTTGGTAAACACGAAATTGGAGTGATAGATATGGTACATCACATGTATACAAGAGGGAAAACTGGATGCTGGGCGAGGTTCTGAACTGCGAGTGAGCTTTTGTCGACCTGAATCATTGCGGTATGGGACCGCAAAGTGTCACATTCTGTTTATCTTCGGACATAGATGTACAGTTCAAGGTTAAAATTGCGTCTTTGGAAGGCTCAATGGAGTTGCTAAAAGAGTCTACTAAGATCACTAATCCCTCATCACTGAAGAAATTATCCAACTACCAGCAAAACTCGGAACTGCTGGTTTCTGCTTCAGTGGTATACAAGAACAGGCCGCTGACTCTTCCTGTGACCACTGCGTACACCTCATTTAGAAGTTCACGGAAATGGAACCAATGGTTATCTCTGCCCATCAATGTGAACCAAATTCCTCTTGGAGCGGAGCTCAAGATCGTAGTGTGGGAATACAATGGCACCAATGAGGAGATATTCGGCCAAGCTCAAATGAGCATATTTAATGAGCAAGATTCTACTTTGAAAAGGGGTAGACAGAAACTGACCATCAGACAGCCTGGAGATGACTCAAAGGGTTCCCTTTCTGAAATGAATGAGTTGGAAACACTGATAAAAAGACATGAGAACGGCGACATTGATGTTGTTGACTGGTTGGATATATTTGCATTCAAGCAAATAGACGAGATAAATAGGCAGGGTCAAGAAAATGCAGGATTTATGTTGTTCATTGATTTACAACAATACGATATCCCCGTTGTTTTCAACAACCTGAAGTATCTTCCTCCAACCATACCAACTTATAATCTGCACTCAGATCAGATACAAGGCCAACAGCAGCTGAACCAACCGCGAATATATACTGGTAGCTTTTCCACTCTGAGAGTCTATGACCCAGAACAGTATGTGTCAGATCCTATTGAACAAAAATTCAGAAAGCTGGAAAGAAGCCATAAAGGCGGCCCCTTCGATAAAGATATCAAACCAACAGCAAAAATCAGAGATGAGCTGAACAAAATATTACAGTATGCTTCAGTACAAGAATTGTCACAGTACGAGAAGAACTTGATCTGGAAGTTTCGCTATTTTCTAATAAACAATAAGAAAGGACTTAATAAGCTGTTGAAGAGTGTTAATTTTAATGACGAGAATGAAAGCAAAGAGTGTCTGAAGCTGGTACGAAAGTGGGTGGAGATTGATGTTGAGGATGCATTAGAGCTCTTAGGCCCGTCATTTACGAATCTTCCAGTGAGAGCATATGCTGTCGAGAGGCTGAAAAAAGCACATGATGATGAGATTGAGCTTTACCTGCTTCAACTGGTCCAAGCATTGGACTATGAATCGACTGCTGTTTCGCAAAATACGAGCTTTGATTTCTCCATTGTTGAGTTGAATGATCACTCAGTCAGCTCTTCAGGATTTAGCAACTCGCTGACGCCTTTGGCACAATTCTTGATAGAACGTGGGCTCCTAAATGATAGACTAGGCAGTTTCTTATACTGGTACCTGAATGTTGCGGCTAAGGATAAGGTAGGATCCATACAGGAAAAAATTCTGAATTATTACATGAAGAACTTACCAGACGAGTCTCTACAGAAAGAGATTGAGTTCGTTGATTCACTTGTGAAACTCTGTACAAAGATTAAAAACTTGCGAGATCCGATTGCCAAAAAGGTAGATTACTTACGAAATGTGTTGGAGACCAAATTCAGGTCTTTCCCTCCCATTAAATTGCCATTGGACCCATCAGTAGAGATATGCGGATGCATCCCAAGTGAGAGCTCTGTTTTCAAAAGCTCTTTATCTCCACTCAAAATCATGTTCAAGACGACAGATGGAGGAACATACCCTCTAATGTTCAAGGTTGGGGATGATCTACGGCAGGACCAGCTTGTTATCCAGATCATCTTGCTCATGAACAGACTTTTGATGAATGAGAATGTTGACCTGAAACTCTCGCCATATAAGATTTTGGCAACAGGCCCAACTGAAGGGGCGATTCAGTTTGTACCTAACAGTACGCTGGCAAGCGTGTTGGCAGAGTACCATGGGATTCTTCCTTACCTAAAGCACCACCACCCCGACCCAACAGAGGAGCTTGGCGTCAGCCCATGGGTCATGGACAACTTTGTGCGATCCTGTGCCGGCTACTGCGTGATTACATACATCCTAGGAGTTGGCGATCGCCATCTAGACAATCTGCTGATCTGCACAGACGGCCACTTCCTGCACGCCGACTTTGGCTATATACTGGGGCAGGACCCCAAGCCGTTCCCACCTCTGATGAAACTTCCGCCGCAGATAATCGAGAGTTTTGGCGGGGCAGACTCTGTCAACTACAGCAAGTTTAGAAACTACTGCTTTGTCGCCTACTCCATCCTCCGGAAGAACTCCAACCTGATCTTAAACCTGTTTGAGCTCATGCGCAACTCTACTATTCCTGATATTGCTCTTGAGCCCGAAGTCGCCGTCATGAAAGTCAAAGAGAAGTTCTGTCTCGACATGAGCGAGGAGGAGGCCATCATCCACTTCCAGAACCTGATCAACGATAGTGTCAGCGCCCTGCTGCCTATCGTCATAGATCGTCTTCATAGTTTAGCCCAGTACTGGAGAGCGTAGAGCGTATGGATCCCTCAATTCCGAGGGTCGTGTGTACTGGATATTCCGACTTGTGTATGATGGAAATACGAAATGTAGTGAGCTCTCTGGTTGTCTACCTGAAGCACAGCTGCAGTGTTCGAGAAAGGAAGCGTCTGTTGGGTGGGGCTCCTGATTAAGCACTAGACTGTTGAGAAAAACCACCAGGGGTGTTTTCAGTGTTTGAGTTTCCGCCTCAAAAGCATATTCAAACGACAGCTGCGTGATGACGGAGGTGTTAGGCAGCGTTGTGCACAAGGCTCAGATTGAGCGGTTTGTTGATATCCAGCGCGTGCCAATCCTGCTGGCATTCCCAACACTACTTCTGTCGTCGAATTTCATTTTTGACAAACAGGGCTTCCCCGACCTCCCGCTTCGTGAGCTGCTGACGCTCACAGTGGCCGTAATACCATCGTTTTTGGCAGCCACTACGACATGCATTTACACGTTGATGACCACACAGGTGTCAGTACGAAAGAAAAAGGGAAATTTATGGGAATCCAATAGAGTCCTGGTGGCGTTTTTTGGAGTATTCACATGTGCGTGGGTATTGGGTTCTGTGAGAACCGTTATGCTCTCGTTAGTGTTGATTATGAATGTCCATATTCCGTTTGTGCTGGCCTCGGTGGGGTTTGACGTGTTTTCAATATATGTGAAGGGAAAGTTGCATTTTCTCCCAAACGAGCTCTCTAACTCGAACATCTACTTCATCCTGGGTGCGCACTTGATCTTGTTCCTCATCAAAGACATACTCAGAAACGTTGATCGTTTCACTACAAAGAACAACTTGTGGGTGGCTATGCTGGTTGGTGTCGCGAGTGGAACTTTCATGCTGTTCGAAATCGACAAGCTGCAAATAAGTCTCATTTTTGTCACAATTGGATGCTTTATAGTCATTGTCATGAGCAAGATGGACCTGCAAACTTTGGAGTTCAGGAAAGGATCTGTTACAGTGACGGGTGCCATATCGATCATGCTTGAAATCTTGTCCCTCAACTCTAACTACACGCATCACTACTTTCTCACATTCTGCGAATTTGCACTCATTTTCTCAACCCTTTTCATTGAGCCTGATGATTCCTTGTTCAAGAACATTGACACTCAACGAGGACAGACGACAGGAAACGGAGAAGTAGGTCTTCTCAAGCAGTTATACCAATACGAGGACACTAGAGCGATATTTTCCTTCCTACTGCTCAACACTTCTTTCATGTTTGTTCAGTTCCTTTACTCATTCAGATCAAAATCTCTAGGCTTACTCTCTGACTCTCTGCACATGGCATTAGACTGTACATCGCTTGCGTTGGGACTTGTGGCTGGTGTTTTAGCAAAAAGACCTCCGAGCAAACTGTTTCCCTTTGGACTCGCTAAAATTGAAACCCTGGCAGGATTTGCAAATGGTGTTCTTTTGATTGGTATAGTTGGAGGCATTGTGGTTGAAGCGATTGAACGTATTATCAATCCTGTGACTTTAGAGAAAACTGGTGAACTCTTAGTGGTGTCCTTTTTAGGATTTGTGGTGAATATTGTTGGTATATTTGCATTCAACCATGGGAGCGAGCATAGTGGACATTCCCATTCTCATGGACACTCTCACTCACATGCAGGAGATTCTTCAAACGAAAACATGCAAGGAATTTTCCTTCATATATTAGCTGACACCTTAGGCTCAGCAGGAGTGGTTGTATCAACTTTGTTAACCTCCTTTTTCAACTCTAGCATCTTTGACCCAATCGCCTCCTTGTTCATAGCCATTATGATTTTCGTTAGTGCTATTCCACTAGTCAAGTCTTCAGGCTCTAACTTGCTTCTGAATCTAGATGACAAGAATGATGAATTAATCAGAGATATATTGAACCAAATCATCATGACACCAGGTGTTGTCAGCTACACTACACCTAGATTTTGGAACTCGCCGGGGATTGTGACATCAAAAGGAGCAGACCAGGGCTTGTCCAATTCTGTCTTGAATAGGCACACTCACCAAGCAGTTTTTGATAACAGCAATGACCCACATCGCATGTATTCACACGAACACTCACATGAACATTCACACAAACACTCACACGAACATTCACACGAGCATTCACACGAGCATTCACATGATAATGAGACTCATGATCAAACCGAACAACATACATGTTCATCTGACGGCCCGAAAGGTTTCACCCTTGTAGGTTACATCCATGTTCAGTATCAAGAGGGAGAGAACTCCACCATCATAAAGAAAAGGATCCAGAAAATTTTTGAGAACAATAATATTAAAGCTATGATCCAAGTGGAAAATGAAGGATCAGCTTGTTGGTGTAGGCCAACATCAGCTTGAGTATAATAAAGCAATCAATACCCACACAGTGACTGTTTTACAATACGTAGGAAGAATATTTGAAGTATATACATCTATGTTGAAACACGTCTTATAACTCTCTTGACACCTTCACCGTTAATTACAATACGGTTCTCGTTTGCAAGTATATTCAAGACGTCACCCATCTCCAGGTTCTCAACCTGGATTTGCGACTGTTCATTGAAAGTTCTTAGAAGCAGATTGTACGGTATGCTCTGTTGAACATTCTCTTCGATGAACGACATAACGTTTTTAACCAGGTCCTCTCTCAAACGTCTCTCTGCGGAAGATTGTCCAGTTTGAACCAGATCAAGATCAATTTTACCCGTTACGGGATCAGTGGCATAGTCTTTAAGAGCAGATTTGATCAGCCTTACAGCCTCTTGCACGTCACCCAGTTCAACCTCATCAGACAATCTCATTTTGGCGTGAGCCTCTGAAAGTCTGATCATACTTTCTAATTGTCTTGTTGTAGCTGTGATTCGACGCTCTGACCCCCTTGCATCATCACCCATCTTTCTCATTTCAACGTATTCCTTTACGAGCTCATCCTTAGCATCACTTGTTAGTTTTGGATGACAATTCTGCTTCGCATAGCTGATATATAATGTGAGAAAATCAACAGGAAAAGTCTCAGTGGCAGACATATTATCAGGTCTATCTTCCAGATACATCGATGTCAAATGTTTAGCCAGGTATCTGTCCATTTTATCATCAATCTTGTCGAGAATCAAGTATACCAGATCGAATCTGGAAAGCAAAGGAGGTGGCAAGTCAATATTCTTTGTCACCGGAAGATCTGGGTCATATCTAGAATTTATAGGGTTGGCAGATGCCAAGATAGAGGTTCTGGCATTCAAAGTGGTAATGATACCTGCTTTAGCGATAGAAATTGTCTGCTGCTCCATGGCTTCATGTAAAACAGATCTTGTCGCGTCAGACATCTTATCGAACTCATCAATGCAGCAAATACCACCATCAGACAATACTAACGCACCCGATTCCAGAACCAACTGTTTGGTATCAATATCTCTTGTGATGTAAGCTGTCAAACCAACAGCAGAAGAACCTTTACCTGATGTGTAGATACCTCTTGGCGCAATTTTATGAACATATTGAAGAATTTGGGACTTTGAAGTGGACGGATCTCCACACAGAAGGATATTTATATCACCTCTATATTTTCCACCTTTTGTGAAAGATTTAGAAGTACCACCAAACAGTTGTAGAAGTATACCCTTTTTCACATCATCCAACTCATAGATACTTGGTGCCAATGACCGCGCAAGCACTTCATAAACATCTGGTCTGCTTGCTGCAGATTTTATCTTTAGGATATCCTCTTCAGTGATTTTTCTAGTCTCTTCAACATCTTGTCTTCTCGAAATCTCGTTCTCTATGTTCAAGGATGTGTCAATGTTCAGTCTTTTCTTATCGGTTTTCCTGATGTGTACAACATCAAGATACGTCTTGAACAAGCTTTTCAATGCTCTTTGTCTTGAATTCACCCTCACCGGTGTTGATCTGAATATTCCTGTCGCTTCAATTCTGTCACCAGGTCTGACACTATCCACCAGTTCATCATACGCGGATAAGGAGACTGAGTGAGGTGTTTGGCCATCAGGGACATTGTCGGGAGTTTCTTGAACTTTGATAATTTGTTTATCAGCAAATGAACATCTATTGTGGATAATGACCATTGAATTCTGTTGCTGACAAGCAGGTCTGGGACAAGCAGTTGGTTCTTGAATAACACCTCTATCAATCTCAACTGTTGTTGTATGCTCACAGACATTGCATTTAAAAAAGGCGATTTTCATATCAGGGATCATTGATGTCAGCCTCAAGACAATACCTTTGATGCTAACGAGTCTGTCTATATCACCGGGATTCAGCTCTCTCATATCTCTTTGAGTGGCAACGTTATAAGGTCTAGCTTTATAAATCCGTCCTTCTATTTCACTAATTTCAAAATCAATGTGATGGTCTATTACCAATGTTATCATGACATCTTTGATGGTTTGGTCCATGATTGGAATCACTTCCTGTGGGTAGTCCTGCAGCTGATAGTAGAGTTTCTTAGTGGGACCAAAGGATAGAAGGTTGCGGGCGTCCAAGTTCAAGTTGGTGGTACCTAAGTTTCTCATTTCATTCAGCTCATTTACATAGTAAAGGTCTTCATCCACGAATGGGTCAGGCAGCTCACCATCCAAGTCCTTTCTATACTTCATTTTGAAGCTCATTAAAAAGTTCCTGAAGTTATTTGAGCATTCCTGGATGCTTACATTGGTTCCCCAGATGACTCTCACGCCGTCCTCATTATCTCCATCGCCTGCAACAGAAGATATCCCAAGATTCGAAGAAGGTGTGATCGCGTCTGATCCGTTTACCGGAACGAGTCTTCTGCCAGGGACGTTCGAGTCAGAGTGTATATCACCTCTCACATGTCTAAGGTTAGCATTTCTTCTGCTTGCGTTGATGTCTGATCTTATATCTGACCCCAAGTCTGATCTGTCAGTGGCGTTTGGCCTGTTGCTCTCGGATGGCAGCGACGAGGAGTACTGCAACGGCGAAGACACTTCTGCTCCGTACCTGCTTCTGCTCACTGGCTCTGAGCCGAGAGGGGACGACGCATGTGCGGAGGATGGGAAAAACAGAGGCGATGAGACATCCACGGGTCCACCTCTTCTACTCTCCAGTCCGTGGCCCTCTGACCCCGCCGGTGGCGCTACTGGCACATCATCGTTGTCATTCGCTTCGCTGGATGGAGGAAAAAACAAAGGGGACGACGGCACTGCTGACTGTGAATCGTTCTGTGGACTTTCGCCACCACTACCTGGAGGTGATGACATGATTCTGTCTGCGAGCTGCTACAATCTAGATACTGTCTGCCCTTAGCTACACAAGGTATAGCAAAAAGTCATACTGTTATTCTCTTTTTTTCGTTTGGTTTCGTCTTTTTTGTTCAGAGACGCGTTTAATTAGTTTTCCTGTTCGGGAAATTGACGGTAAGTGCTTACCTATAAATGTCGGTGACAGTGGATAGAGGTTATATACATTGCAGCACATAGCTCTGGGCCCATACGCCCACACTAGGGTAGACCAGCACCGGTACAGAGTTATGCCTCGATTGAGTTGCTCAATTGTATGAGCATCTCCTTGTTAACTTCCCACTTCCGTTCAGTGGGTTTCGGACCGACGCGTTTAGCTACAGTCTCTAGGGTATTCCTTATGGTAGCCTTGGTGTAGTTGGGCATCTGTTTCTTCAACATCTCGACCATGGTGGGGATAGTGTAGTCTGATTGGCTGACACTCTGGGCAAGAGTTTCCAGATCGTGTCTGTTGGTTATCACCGTCTTTGCCTTTTTCGGTTTTGGTTGGGTTTTGTCATCGGGCGATGCGTCTAGCAAAGCGGTCTCTGAGGATTTCCGTGCAGCCTCTGCTTCCTCCCAGTAGTTTCTCTTCGCGCAGATAGGACGCTGGATGTTCTCCTTGAGGATCTCTAGTTTGTAGCACTGCTCGTTTTCTGACTTCCAGCTGACCTTCGGTACCAACGGCCCGGTGATCTTGGATTTCGATGGCGTGGAATCCCGCTCCAAAAAGTCATCAATATCGTCATCTTCTTCCTCATCATCCTCTTCATCATCTTCCAGGTCATCAATGTCCTCGCCTTCTCCCTCCTCGTTTTCATCTCCTTCGTCGTCAAAATCATAAAATATATGGTCGCCGTCTTGTTTCATGAACGGGTTGAGCATTACATCTTGATCAACTGGCTTCGTGTAAGTTCCATAAAAGCATTTGAAATTCTCGTAGAACTTGATGAACCTGAACTGCATTGGCGAAGATTCAAGCTGGTTGTCATAAACATATTGTGCACTCACTGAGTTTCGTTTGACATTGGGACTGTTTCTAGTTGATTGTTGTCTCATCCACTGGAGAGATGTACTATGTGAGAAGGGTAGTTTTGCATTGGTCCCGGAGGATGATTTGAGACCGAGCGCAGAATCGATAGATGATATGGAGCTCAATAGCTCTGAAGAAGATAAGGTATGAGGTTGAAAAAGAGTGACGCTTTCCTTTACGTAAAATTTGTTGAATGCTTTAGAGAAATGCGTTTGTGGCTCATTGTTGATCTGTTCCTCCCTTGAGTTCTCAGCAGGGTCTGCAGAGGTGCTTTTCAGCACAGTCTTGGCTTTGAAGAAGTTCGAGATATGAAGCTTTTGGTTCTCTTTCATCTTTGCCTCCTTCTGTAATTCCTTCTCCTGCTCAATCTTTTTACGTTCTTCGTCTTTTTTCAGCTTCTCCTCTAACCTCTTACGTTCACGCTCTTCCTTTTCCTCTTGTCGTTTGCGCTCCCTCTCTTCTTTCTCTTCGATTCTTCTTTTCTCACGCTCATCTTTTTCCTCTTGCTTCTTCTTTTCACGTTCTTCCCGTTGACGTCTCTGCTCCTCACGTTTCAACTCATTCTCTCTCTTTATTCTTTGCTTCTCCTCTTCCTTCTTGCGTTTCTCATCCTCCTTCTCCTTTTTCCTTTGCTCTTTGACTAATCTGTCGGCCTCTTTAGCTCTTTCTCGTTCTTTTTTCTCCAGGAGTCTCTTTGCTTGTTTACCTTGAGTTTCATCTAGTGAGGCATTGGCAGCGGAGTTGGCAGACTCACCTACCTCCTCTCGTTCAGTGTTCTGATTCGCTATCAGGTCGTTTCCACTTTGGCTTATCGTGTAGGATTTGTCATCCGCTTCAAGGCCAATGCTAGTACTAGATTGTAGTGGTTTTCCACCAGATTTCGTGACAACGAAATTATCGTCAAACTCCTCTTTCATGAGAAGTTCAACTTCATCATCAGAGTCGGAACCATCCTGTGGGGTGGGTGTATTGTTACTGCTGCCCTCAGTATCAGTCTCCTTCCTGCTCATTTGATCACCATCTATAGCCAGAAGATCTGCTTCAGCTGGAGAAGATGTGGCGGGAAGAGGTTGCTTTCTCTTCTGGACTTTCACTAAACTATCAATGATACCCATCTTCTTCCACAGAGTTGAGTAGAGATCGCAACTCAGAAAGACCTTTATATTCCTAAGTTCTCCTTGGAGTGCACAACGTGGTTGATTTCACGATAATGAAATCACTCTTTGAACAGAATAGGGACAGAGCACCTCTGGTGAAATGCCTCTATTTGATTGATGAACAGGAAAAAAATTTACCCGTAGTTAATGAAACGCGTGTATGGCAACGCGTTTACAACACGAACACGAGAACGACAACACTCATAACCACAATATCTATTATATAATCATTTGCCTATAGGTTATAGGTTACAACCGCGTGTACGGTGTGCTCCTTAAACATCACTTCAGTGGGTGCTAGTTCTGAGCTCCCATCGCGGACCAGATCGAATGCAAAGTATTTGTTGCTCATGGTCTGACTTGACTCTTATTAAACTATGGTCAATGTGTGTATTAGTTATTCTCATCCGCTTGTGTTTTTCTTGTGTGCAATAAATGAAAACAAACAAACAGTGGAACAGTGTAAACACAACCACTTTTGAGCAGTTGAGCAATTGACTCTTGCAGGAGACGTGACGAAGAGACGAAGCAAACAAAATGTTCGATCACATAGCGAAGGTGTGGAATGAGGTTGCCTCAGAAGACAGTTTGGGGACAGTGGGCTACAACGCTGCATCAACTGGAAAATACACCGCATATGGTGGTAGCGTGAACAGGGTATCAAAGAGTTCTTCAAGTGGATCAGAGTCCAAGAACAGGCGTCTAAAGACACACCATGCTGTCAACCCCAGAAGTGCTTCTAGTAAAAACTCGATATGGAGGTCTATCGGCAGGATGATTGGTTCTGAGAGGAACCAAGAGCTCGGCGAGATGAAGAGTTACATGACAGGTATGCTTGGAAAAAGACATAGGGAAGTATCGTTGCCGCTGAGGGGTGATGACCAAAAATCACCGCCATCCTCGTCTGTATCCTTGTCAGTGCAGAACAGAACCCTGGGCGATTTGAGGAGGAGGGCCCAAACTGTTGAGGAAAGAGCTGATAGATTCACACAAGAGCCATCTTCTCCACACAAGGGTAATCTACTACTTCCCAAAGAAGCTCGCAGAAATCTTGATGATACCAGTCATAGAGCGCTGTTGACTAGTGAACTATACCCCAAACTCCGACCTCCTCATCATATAGTCTCAGGAAGAGGTGGCAACAACAACTACACCAACAAACCTCTCAGGTTCACAGAACTACCCTCATCCCCCTTTGTTCCTCCCAAAACCTCAATGCAGCACAGCGTTGAACAATCAATTGATAATGGTAATAGCATCAATGAGTCCTTTGAAAAAATAAAGGAGCTAAGTGCCAAAGTCGAGAGCTTGGAAAATACTGTCCAGTCTTTGCAAGATGAGTTGAGATTGACGAATGAAAGATCTTTTCAACTAGAACAATCGTTCAGACTAAATGAGCAGACCCTCCAAACTCCAATTAAGTCTCACGAGCCAGAACCAATAGACGAAGGAACATTGTCACCTGTAAAAGTGGATCTGAAGAAGTTCACTCTGATACGGTAAAAAGCAGCTAGTATGTTAAGTGTATATGTTAAGTGTAAAGTATCAATATTATATATCCGAGGGTCACTATTAGCACATTCCGAGGTACACTTTATGTTTAAGAAGTTTGATTTTAATCATCGTCTTGATAATGCAACCTTACGACTAGGCAGTGCCAAGATCGTATTGAGGTTCATAGTCTTTAAAGCTTGATCTGATAATAGAGAAGAAAGATAGGTGAAGCGATCGGGTTCGGACGACACGGAGAAAAATCAAGCGCAGTATTGCAATGTCCACAGGAGATTTTCTTAACAAAGGAATAGAGCTTGTCCAGAAAGCTATCGAAGCTGATAATGCGACGCGATATGAAGAGGCTTATGGTATGTACTACAATGGACTAGACTATCTAATGTTAGCAATAAAGTACGAGAAGAATCCTCGCTCAAAGGAGCTTATTCGCACAAAGTTTACAGAGTACCTCTCTCGTGCGGAACAGTTAAAAGAGCATCTAGATAAAAAGGAAAAGGAGGTTAACAATAATGGATCCAATGGCGCTACTAAGAAAAAGAGCTCAAATGGAGGTAACGAGGATGATGATGATGATTCTGAAACAAAGAAGTTGCGAGGTGCATTATCAGGAGCCATTCTTTCAGAGAAACCGAACGTTAAATGGGAGGACATCGCTGGCTTGGAGTTGGCTAAAGAAGCTCTGAAGGAAGCTGTAATTCTTCCTGTAAAGTTCCCACATCTATTCACAGGAAACAGAAAACCTCTTTCGGGCATATTATTGTATGGCCCACCAGGGACAGGTAAGTCTTACCTTGCCAAAGCGGTTGCCACTGAGGCGAACTCCACATTCTTCAGTGTGTCTTCATCAGATCTGGTGTCCAAATGGATGGGTGAATCTGAGAGATTAGTGAAACAGCTTTTTAATATGGCACGTGAGAACAAGCCTTCTATTATCTTTATCGATGAAGTTGATGCTCTCTGTGGTCCTCGTGGAGAAGGTGAAAGTGAAGCATCGAGAAGAATCAAGACAGAGTTGCTAGTACAGATGAACGGTGTTGGCAACGATGCTAATGGAGTGCTTGTTCTTGGGGCCACTAACATTCCATGGCAGCTTGATGCAGCAATCAGACGTCGTTTCGAGAAGAGAATATATATTGCTTTGCCCGATGCCAATGCCAGAACAAAAATGTTTGAATTGAACGTGGGGCAAACTCCCTGTGAGCTGACACCAAAGGATTTCAAACTTCTTGGTGAAATGACTGAGGGCTATTCCGGTGCAGATGTGGCTGTTGTTGTGAAAGATGCATTAATGCAACCAATTAGGAAGATCCAATCAGCAACACATTTTCAGAGATTAGAATCAGGCAAGCTAACGCCTTGCTCTCCCGGTGCAGAAGGAGCTATAGAAATGAATTGGATGAATATAGAAGCTGACGAGTTACAAGAACCTGAGCTGACATTAAAGGATTTTATCAAAGCCATCAAAACCTCAAGACCAACTGTTAATGAGGCCGATTTGCAGAAACAGGAAGATTTTACCAGGGATTTCGGCCAAGAAGGAAATTGAACCATGCTTTAATTTCTCGAGTATCAGTCTAAGACATGTAAGAAGAAATTCATGGCTTGTGTCTTTTTTTGACACATCTACACTAACATGACCAACCGTATTTATTAGTACTCAATTACCTTATTTTCAACATCGCACACAACTGCCTTCGTCAAGTCCACAACAACGACCGCATTCATATCACCCTCAATAAATACTGATGCATCAGGGTTCTCCTTTGTGAGCAATTCTCTATAGTACTTCAACTTGTCTTCGTCTTCGATTATGGAGGCTTCCCCTTGAAATGTTGCGCTCAATTCACTCAGTTGGGATTGGTTGAGATTCTGCAGCAGCGACAGCAGTCCCTGTGTCCCAACAGATGCCTTGGAAGTTGTCCAATCATGTAACAACAACGACACGTGTTTATTTTGAGACATGTTTGTGTATTTTGCGCTATCTTTTGGCGTAGAGAGCACAACTACTTGCTGATCTGGAATGTAGAGGTAGTTCATCAGAGCCACATCGGGGATCCCGTCTCCCGATGCTGTCCCGAGATGGAGGAATTTACCGTCTCTGAGGAGGTTGGACACGTTAGGTGGTAATGAGATTGGCATTATTTCTATTTCTTACAGCAGTATGTTAATATGTACCTGGATGGTTGATGTAGCTAAGTCACATCGCTTTGCTCCATCATTGTCATCTACCAAGGAGCGGCATTTCCGGGGTGGCTACTTTCCGAGGGTACGCTTTTTTACTTTTCTTTCGTGTTCCAAGCAACTGAGATGACTATCTGCAAGTGATTAACGATTGATTGGAGCCCAAAGAAGTAGATACATGTCAGCAGAGGAAGACAAGAAGGCGCATAAGTACTCGGAGATACCTAGCGCATCGCAGCTGGAACAGGACTTTCGTGGAGAGTTTGAGTCCCCACGTAGGTCTTCTAGATCAGTGAGTGTGCAAGACCTGCTTAACCGCACCTCAACCAATGATACACACACATACACTCCGCTGGGTAGTGGCAGTGAAAACAGGCAGATGGATATGAGCAGTCCACGTCCGAACGATGCAGCTGGGCTGCTGCTGTCGGCAAAGAAGGCTCAGCTCTCTTCTGTAAAACTGATACCATCTCCATTGAACAGCCCGCTTACAGCAACGCGCAGAACAGTCGGGATACCATCACCGCGCGCCAAGGGATCCCCAATACCCTCTTCGGCTAACAGCAAAAGTGACAGCCAGCATCTGGCCAGATCTGTCTCAAAAAACCGCTCGGGTCCTTCTAATTTATCAGAACTGATCAGGATTGAAGCGGGTCTCAAGAAACCTGTTCAAGTTGACGACAAGAAACCTAGACCATTTCCATTATTAACGCGGCTAAATTCTGATGAATTTGACGAAAGAGCTGCCACTGAATCCACTCCGAGTAAAAGTAGAAGAGTACTGCCCGCATTGATTAAGATTGAATCACAGAGGAGAACGTCATTACCCCCCTTGATCCGTATCCATGACGAGCCAGAGACCAATCCACAGGCTGATAACACCAAGCCTTTGAAAAAGATCAAACTTTTTCGAGGCCTGGACACAATGGGTGGTAAAGATAGTAGTGATAATGATGACAATAGTAATAGAAATAGTAACAACACCGATGAAGACAATGAGATTTTTGTTGATGCTAGTGAATACCAATTACCACAACTAAGTAATGAAAATGGTGATATTGAGAAGGTGATCAGCCACCCAAGGAATCCAGATGCGAGGCCTATCAGGGGTGAAATAATAGTGAAAGATGTGGTTACGAGGGCAACCACCGAAACCCTTCAAGAGTTTAGCGACGACAAAAGAAAACCCGAATACAACTCGAATGTCGACCTACACAATGCCATCAAGCAGGAGATAGCTGCAACGGATGAATATCTACGGGTAAATTCAGTTCGAAGACGTCTTCTCTCCAGACTCCATTCCATTAGCGATGAGATTGAACTTTACGGACTTGATAAGAAGATCTCAGAAATTGAACAACTGATTGCGGCTACTGTGCTAGAATCAGAGAAGAACTCATGTTTTATTTTTGGTCCTCGATCTTCTGGCCGAACTAGTGCCATAAAGAAGGCTATAAGCAACGTGAAAAAAAGGATATGTGATGGGAAGCGGGACTTCATAGAGATAAGTATCAGTGGATCTACCTGTCCCGAAGATAAAATGGCAATTCGTGCTATTGCAGAACAACTTGACTCAGAGATTTCTCGTATATACGATGTTAACTTGAAAGAATTGGAAATCTCCGAGCTGTTATCCCGTAAGAGTATTGGTGCAACATTTGCCAATATTTTGACCATACTGGACACGCCAGTTACTCTCGATGGGCGTGAGCTTGGGCGTATTGAGAATCCAATTCTCATGATGATCGACGATGTTGATGTTTATGCTAACCAGGGCAGACAGACTCTTCTCTACAATCTATTTGAGCTGGTGGAGAATAGCTCTACTCCCATATGTGTGCTGTGTTGCACGTCAAAATTCACGATGAAGGAATCTCTAGAGAAGAGAGTGAGAAGTCGTTTCTCCCAAAGGACGATTATGTTTGAGAAGCTCGGTAGAGAGGAGTTCATAGAGGCTGCGTCGAGAATACTCAAGATAGACTCCCCTAACAACGATTATGAGTTTACCTTCAATGCGAAACTTGATGAACTATTGCAACATAGTTCTGAGCTAAGGCGGCTTATAGTGTACAACTACCTCACAGTCGCCAACATCAAAGAGTTCATGAACCACTGCGTCTATCCTGTCTTCCAGCTGTCAGTGAAGCAGCCGTTTCTAGTTGATAGTGATTTCGCAAGGTACTCTCAAAACATCAATAAGGGGTCCCTGAGACACGTTGTGCAAGCACTGTCAGATCTTGAGTGTTTTCTAATCGTTTGTGCAGCCCGAGTGATTGTGAAACAAGAGCTTTCATGGGTGAATCTGAACCTGGTGTATAAAGAGTACACTGATCAGATCAAAGCACGGAACCGGGACGTCACTTCAAGCACAGGGGGAGTTGACGCAGTGACAAAAACTGGTTATAAGCTGTGGTCCAAGGATAGTTGCAAGCCAGCTTGGGAGACATTGCAAACGCTTGGGTTATTGACAGCCCCGACAGGCGCAAACACACTGGGGCGAGTGCAAGAGTTTGGTGATGGATTCGAGACACGGATATGGAACGTGGAAGTATACCTCGACGAGCTGAGGATCATCGTCCAACCTGACAGTCCTGCGAAATTGTGGACTAGGCTATAGACTCGTCTATAGACTCGTCCCCTAACGCTCGCTCCAGTCTCACAACACCTGGCCGTAGAGAATGGCATTCTGCTCCCGCAGCCAAAGTCATACCCTAGAATAGAGACTATCACTGCACGCTATCCTACAACAACAATAATTAATGATGATGATAATAGTAATAATAGTAATAATAATAATAATAATAATAATATGCCCTTCCCCTGCTGCTGGCTGTTTCAACCATCTCACCAATTGTAGCCATTGATATCCAAATCTGGTATAAACAATAGCCAAGTTACATCAACAATAAAAATGAAACATGAAACAAAGAGGCAAAATAATAAATTCAGGGAGCGTTTCAAAACAGGTAAGAACCATTTCTCAAACGATTTATAAAACCGCAATGAGCTGCACACTCCGTAGGGTAGAAGCTATGGATGGCAGGTCAATACGCTTGTTGACTTTGCCGAGACAGCTGAGAGGATGAACGGGAGGAGCTTAGACGTGGAGGGTGTCACTGTGTCATCGCACACGCTGCACAAGACAGTGTCCAAGAAGCTTGAGAAGACACCCTCAGGGGAGATCTATACCAAGGACCTCAAGATGATATTCTCTCTGTTGCTCATCTGCCTGGGACTCCGAGAAAAGCCTGAGAGGCAAAGTGCACCGACAAAGCTCATCAGCACGCTGTTGCCGCTGGCATCGAAACACTTTCCCTTTTCATTCACCTTGGACGACGCGATCCGTACAATGGGCAATCTGTCGTCTACTATCGAGTCCTCAGCGACGAAGATTACGGAATCGTACTCGATCAAACCAGAGCTGGCTTTGAAGCTGATTAGGAAGTTCATGGATGCCAAGCTGATCCACACCCCTGGAGACCGAACAAGAAGTGAACCTAAACCAAAAGTGCTACTCCAGCCAACACCGAAGGGCGTTGGAGTTCTCCAAAGCCACTGTAAAATTTTCGGGCTGAAGTTCCCTTTGGATTCAATGCCTATCTTGCAGTCCAATTTCAACTCTATGGATCTCTTCATCTTCGAAAGATCAGGCATCACGGATACTATCGTCTATTCTGAGTATTTTATCCATCTCCTTTTCTCCAGGTTCATCGGGCCGCAACCAAATGTGTGGTCTTCGAGCAATCCTCCTGATGAGATACCATCACTGGATCACCGAATAGCTATTGTCGATGAATTTGACTTCTCAAACTATCAGAACGAGTTTCCTTCTTTTGAGAAGTACAAAGAACAGCGCCAGCAGCATAATGAAGTTGAGTCGGTCGAAGGGCAAGCACAGAAGTATGTTCCCGTACTGACCAGGAAGAAAAATGGTAGCAGAGCTCAGAGAGAGTCCCCGTTTCATCACAACTTCTTCACAAATCCAGAGTCGGATTCGCATATCCAGTACTATGTCTCTAACAAAGGTGTCAGGCTTTACCGAAACCACAAATTTGGCTCAACACTCACTGTACCTTACTGCTTCACTGCAAAGGCTGCGTGGCAGTGGATAATGGACTGTACTGATATCATGTACCCATCTGAGGCCGTTATGGTTCTTAATCTATTTTACAAATATTCTTTAATTGAGCCCATCATCTTAGCTCCCTCGACAGCGACATCAAAGCGGAATTTTGCAGCATCAAAGACAAGCTTCTACACTTTAAGCTCACGAGGAAGTGAAGTGACTAACTGGTCAGATAAGACACAGAGGTTCATCTCTCGGGCAGATGACGACGCAATTATCAAGGATGCGTCTGCACTTGCACTAAACGATTCCAATGATGAAGCTGATTCTTTCTCTGATAATGATACTTCCAATCCCAATTCCTCGAATAATAATAATTTAGATATCAAAAAGGTCCTTGCAGATCCAGGGATGAGGTATCTGCTCCGCACACATCTTGAGCGTGAGTACTGTGCCGAAAACCTTGATGCGTATATGGAGATTCGTCATTTCGGGAAGAAAATGGCTATTCTAGAGTCGCTTTTAGAAGCCTATACACGGCATGTTGCTGTAAAAGTTAACAAGACAACCACTATCAAACCACCACCTAAAGGAACACTGGTTAAACTTGTCAACGAGTGCCTCTCGGCTATCTACAATATCTATTCTTCTTACATATCAATTGGCGCTCCATACGAGGTGAACATTGACCATTCACTACGAGCCAAAATAACCAGCTATATGCTTCATTCTACTTCGCCATTAAAGTCTCAGTTTCCTGAGTCTTTTACCACTATGGATGATAAATTTATGGAGGACGAAGACATGATGAGCTGCTCAAATTCTAAAGATGACCATGGGGACATGAATAGTTCTGCATCCAAAGATTCTACTATGATGGTTACACCTGTAACCTCACCAGTGAGCTCAATCACCATGAGTGGAGGGAACTCCCCGATCCCGATCCAATCAAGACGCGTCCATAACAAGAACCTTTCCATTGACATCATCAGAAGCGAGCTGTCCAAAACAGCAGAAAGGAAAGGCGAACCGAAAACTCCCACAGAGGGGCAGCTGGCCCAGTCTTTAGATCTTCTGTACAAACTCAATACTCTTATCGAGGAGGTTGGCTCCCAGATTTTGAAGATGTTAGAGTTTGATTCTTTCCCCAAGTTCATCAAGAGTGATACACTCAAGGACGCAAACTTGATATAGCTAACTTCACCTAGCAACTTAACAAACACGTATGGAAAGTCAACTCCTACAAGTACAAGTACATATTATATATTTCGAGTATATCATACTCCTCTTTAGACTAATTGTTACTTAGTTTTAGCATGTGCACTGGAATAGGCCAGGACCCACTTCAAGTTGGTTAGCAAAAACTTACAAGCACTAGTCCAGTTTATGCCACCTCCTTCTCCACCTCGTATCGTAATTCCACCTATCATCTCGCCTTCTAGTAAGTATGGCAATTCTATGCCCTGGTCATACTCTTTCAGCTTCTGCTCAATCTGAGTCATAATGTTCAATAGTGCAACCATTGCTTCATCAAACTTGGAATGGGTGAAAAGCCTTGATAATGCATTTCCGTCTCCGTTAGAGTAGACGTTGAGAGACTCTTTGACCTTGGCCGTGGGCAGCCCGGTGGCTTGGTCAAGCTCCAGTTTCTCAATTTTTGAAGTTGATCCCATAGGCTTTAGCTTGTAACCTCGCAGTTTAACCTCAAGACGCGTGCAGACAGTTGCAATTAGCAATACTACCTGTCCCAACGCTGCATTAATCTCTTGCCATGGTACAGTGGTGGCAGGGTTCGCTGGCAGTGAGCCCAAACGCAATGAGTTGATTGTACCAAACACACCTTCATGGGAGATGTAGAACGTATCATTATGAACATTTGTCTTCCGCAGATGGTCCAGCTGGGTTAATAAATAATCGTATTGGGCTTTCAATGACTCTCTCTCGTTTGCAAGCTCCCGTTCTTGCAACTCTCTCTGATTCTCCAGCTTGAACAGTTCCATCTCTTCCTTTTCAATCTCCTTCAGCTCGCCCTGAACCTTGCGCATTTCCCTATCCAGATCATCGTTTTCTGCCTCTAGTTTTTGTAGCTCTTCAAGCATGACAGTCTCCTGTTGCTTCAATTGCTCAATCTCGTTCAGGCTTTCCTTGGTCTTCTCCACCAGGGGTGTCTGCCGGTTCTCCAGCTTCTGCAGAAACTGCAAGTAGACTTCCCGCTCGTGTGACACTCGCTCGTATTGAGCCTTCATCCCCTGTAGCAGTAGGCCGGCGCAATCACCACACACTGGGTAGTCAATATCGCTTTTGGATGATAAAATGTTAAAGATGGTGGATAATGACTTCATCCTTGTTGACAAAAGCCCCACATCCTCCTCTGCCTCCATTGCTTGCACTCTTGCAGCTTGGTGACTGTGCTCGCTGTCGTGTGCTTCTTTACGCTGTGGCAAGTGTTGCTGCTCCTGATCTTCGTGGGGCGATCCCCTTCCACCAGCTGTTGTAATAGGCTGATTTCTGTCCCGTACAGGTCTCGACGACGCCTCGTCGCTAAACTGAGGTAGGATCACATACGAGTCAACAGTGTCTTGTTTGATGAGAGGCCTGGCATCAGCATTGGCGCTCAAAACACACTCAAGAAGGTCCTTTCGACTCTCTGGGATGCGCGGGGTGACGTTTTCTGCCTCTGCTGAACTCTCTTGCACTGGTGCTTTACCATGTCCTAGTTTACCAGACGTCAGTAGATGTGTCTGTGCTCTTGTGAGCTGGCTCAGAGATACATCAATCTCGAGAGGTAGCTCGCACTTCTGGCAGTACATTTGCGAGGATTCTACAGAACCTGTGTTCATGGTACGTGTGTGGTGTTGATGAAATGAAGCGAGAAGGGCAAAAAATGTACTCCACCATCACCAAGATTAAGATATCAGCAATTTAGGTCGTCTGGGCAAGGAGTGGAAATTAGCCAACTATAGCTACACAGCATCCGTGATCCCCTACTGGAGTGGTGATGGTGACGGCGATGGGGTGTACGGGGTTGACTACTTCACGCTAGACGTCAGTTCTTAATTCATTGTGAAAGTAACACTCTTCATTTCATTACTATACAAAATACATTGCCACAGACAAAGCACTCTCCTCCCCCAACTATAAATGCAACCGGTTCCACCCATCAGCTTATTCAGTTAATGGTTCTAAAGTGGTACCCTTCTTGATGGTAGCCCAACCAATCAGTCTCCAGTGCTTCTCAATACGTCTGGATAGGGCAATCTTCTCATTAATCTCAGTACAGGCAGGGGCTGTTAGCTGCAATCTTGCCATATCAGCTTTAACAGCAACAACACGGGCACCGGTCGCAGTGGAACCAATGTTAACCATAAGAACTTCATTAGTCTCCAACTTTCTCACCTTCGCTTGTTTTTGGCCATCTGTTTTAACACCAAGCAAACGACGTAGCAAGAAGTAGTTGATCTCGATATCAGTGTAGACGCTTGGCAGATGTCCCTTGGCCCCGACAACTTGACCAACCAAACGGTCAGCTCTGCACAGTGTTGGGTCGACTTTAGTACCAACACCAATCAAACCACCAGGCACAGCGAACTTCAAATCATTGTTCTCAGCAAATAGAGAGACAATGTTAGAGAAGATAGGTTTGCATTGGATCTTACCGTTATCGTCCTTAGTAACGATACCTGGACGGATTTCAATCTCATCGCCAAGTTTGAACACACCTGTTAGAATGGAGCCACCAGCGACACCACCCTTTAGATCATCGATTTCAGATCCCGGTTTGTTCACATCGAACGAACGAATGACAATCAATCTAGGAGATGCTGTGAAGTCTCTTGGTGGAATAGGAATAGTCTTAACGATGAATTCATTCACAGCGTCTATGTTGTATTTAAGCTGAGCAGAAATTGGTACAATTGGAGCACCATCGGCAATAGTACCCCTGATAAACTTCAGGATAGATTTCTGGTGCTCCAGAGCAGAATCTTCTCTCATCAAGTCAACTTTGTTTTGCAAGATAATGACGTGTTTCAGTTTCATAATCTCGATAGCAGCTAAATGCTCTGATGTTTGCGGTTGTGGACATGACTCGTTACCAGCAATCAACAACAAGGCTGCGTCCATGACGGCAGCACCTGACAACATAGTACTCATAAGAATATCGTGCCCTGGACAGTCCACAAACGACACGTGACGGACTAGGTTGTAACGGGCGTCTGAGCCTGGAACTTCAGACTTTGGGTGTATTTCTCTATCAGAGCTGAAAGAACGGTATCTCGTTGTTTGGTCAATGTTTTCATCCGCAAGCTCATAAATCTTAGCGTTGGCATATCCCAGCTTGATGGTAATGTTACGCTCCAGCTCATCCTTGAAACGAACAGTCTGAACACCTGAGATTGCTTTCACCACCGTAGATTTACCATGGGCGACGTGGCCAATAGTACCAATGTTAATGGTGGCCTGTCTATTGATAATCTCTGGCGACAGTGGTGTCAGTTTGGAGAAGTCTGGGTCCTCTGGTTGTTCAGGAAGACCGCCACCTTCTTCAAACTCTTTCTGTCTCTTCTCCTTCTCGTCCTCCTCGTCGATGACTGCGAACGATACTGTCTTTTTGCCACTTGATTCGTCGTCTTGCTCACCACCTTCGCCGCCAACAGCTCCTTCATTATCAGACTCATCGTGATCGTTGTAATATGGCTCTTCAGCAGGGTCGTTCAAGTTACCATTTATAATGATGCTGGGAGTCGCATCCTGTAGATCATCTGACATCTTCTAATAATATAGATATGTATGTACTATACTACCTGCTATGTTACGCACGCACAAACTTTGCCTTGTCTAGTTCGTGTGCTCTATTTTTCTTCATCACCAATTTTTTTTTCACAAAAAAAAGTCCCGTCCAGTCCCTAAAGACTGGGACTAGTCCGCAGAGACTAGTCTTTTCACATCAGATGCTACCCGGCCGGAAACACGTGACTAATCACGTGTATGGATATGTGTCATCGATGCTCTATTCGTGAACACTACATAGAGGTGTTAGCTGATGCATGGGGTATCTCAATTTCTGTGGGTAAAAAGGGACTGATGGTTTCCCTCCCTGGCTGCGGATGGGTTATGGGGTTGGTGGGGGTGGGTGGCGAAAGTGCTAGTCGCTCTTGTGGTCGCAGGTATCGCACTGGTACTCGTAGTAGGAGTTGGGGTGGGCTTTGCTGCAAGATCGTCTACATTGAACCCGAAATCATTCATAACCGAGTCGACATCTTTCCACAGCATATCACTAGACCAATCATCCAGTATATCCAATGAGAGAATATTGGTAGGTGATAGCTCCATAATGGAAGCAGTTGCTGCGGGTGTTGCTGATCGAGAGAGTGTAGAGGATGGGAAGTATTGCTGTTGATATTTTTGTTGCACTTGGCTTCGAAGTTCTCCTTCGGGCGTTTTACCGGAGCTAGCAGAGTGCTGATGTGACTGCTGAGGTGCAAAATCTGCTGGTGTGAACGTTTTTTGCTGGCTGTTGGCAGTACTGGATGTTGAGTTGGAACCAGGAGACGACTTGTTGATTAGCTCTTCGACATTCGAAGAAGGTGTCGAGGATATCTTTGAAGAATCTGACTTTAAAGAGATTGGCGTTGGGTCAAGGGGAATAGTACGGATTATTCTCCTTGCTGAATTTTCGACGTTGAAGTTGCCCGACAAGCTTCGAGTCTTTTTGCGTTGTGGTATTCCAGCTGGTCCTCCATCAGCCCCTGCAGCCTCTTGTTCGACATTAGGTCTATCACCTTCATCTGAACCAAATACGTCTTCATCCTCGTCATAATCTTCGCCTTGTTCTGCATTCCCTTCCTCGCTTTTCGGATTCAGTTTTATCATTCCAACCTGTTCTCTCAGTATCCACAGGCAATCAAAGAACACAGAGGAGGACATTCTGGACCTGATCGTTACAGAAAGATTGTTGAAGTCTCCTCTTTCTCTCAGAGCTCTGAATAGCTGCCACATATTGCGCATTATACCACTCGATCTATATGCCATGTCATGTTTCAGCACGGAAGCCTTCATTGCAAGCTGAATAGCAGCAATATAGAGCTGCTTACCTGCACCAACATCAATGACCTCAGCCAAGGACGAGTGGCACAGCTTGCCAACAATAAATGCAGCTTGCCAAATATTCAAAACAAATACACCAGGAACGTACTTGATGAAGTTACTATCCTTTTTGGAAACCGAGTCTGCGTGTGTTAGTAGCCCAATAGCAGTATTGAATAGCGAAACCAGTCCTCTCCTTAGTTCGAATGGCGCCACTCTCGAATTGTCCAAGAAATAGTATGTCAGTACGTGAAGTCTAGCTGCATGTATCTGGAACTTTCTGATATTGTCCATCTCCTCGTTCATCAATTTCAGCTCAAGCTCATCAACTTGCTGAGTTAAAACCTTTAGTAATGGCAGCCTTTCCACAGGATCAGCAAGCCCCATAGAGTCTACATTGTTGGTATTGAGCACTTTGGCCACCTGGTCCTCAAAATGGGAAATCTCCACCATGTGTTTCATGCAAGCAGGAATTTGTACGTTATTTCCATCCTTTTCTGTTGGTCTTGTGCAACCGACAACAGAACTATCAAATGACACAAAGGATGGGAACCCAAACGCAGTGGCAATAGTTTGTGACACGATATTACAAGCAATCCATGTTTTAGTGTGCTCTTTTATCAAAGCAGAAGTGGTGTCTGACTGGTGGATGTTGTAGTTATTAGTTCCTGGCCCATTGAGGCCCAGTCTAATTGCTTGGAATATAGCGATTCCCACAGTGTTCCAGGACGAGTCTGCACTTAAAGAAGATGTAAGCGGGGGCCAAAAAGAATATAATAGCAGAGCCTGAACAGAGTAGACGGATGATACATTCAGTATCGGCTCATCGCTTTCATTTGGTAGGTACCGTGTTATAGGGCTGATAGTGATTTCGGCCAGCGCACTTTTCAGTGTAGGAGCCAGTTTCATCAGCGTAATCTTAGATATATGGCGCAAGGCAATAGACACTATTACCCAGAACAGAATAGGGCATAGACGATGCACCTTTTCCGGGCCTCTTGAGATGTCAACAATTGGTAAGAATCTATGATACTTAGTCACGAACTCAAGATACAGTTCTTTTATTAGCTGAGAAGAAAGCTGGACTTCACCGAGTTGCTTGGGAAGGCAGTAGAGAACTTCCTCGCTGAAGCTCGTGTGTAGTTCGGCGCCTGTTTGGTCTGAGCTCGTAGGAGTGGTTTCCCTTATTATAGATGGACGTGGCACACCGCTCAAGGGGCTTCCATCTCTAGAGTTTGCTATGGCTGGTAGGATATTATGATATTGTGTAGGTGACTTTGACCTCAGTAGAGCTGGTGAATCTGCGTGGCCTTGGCTGATGATGTGACCTGGCGCTATGCCCGGTGCGAAGCTCTTCTTCAAACTCTCCAGTTCTTTCTCGATCTTTTGGAGCTTCGCCCGTTTGTAGGTTCGCTTATAGCCAGGCTGGACTACGCACTCTATCCCCTTCTTCAGACAGCGCGAGCAGCGTTCAGGATACAGCTCTTGGGCATCGCACCGCGACTTCTGTTGTCTGCACTCAATACAAGCCATCTTCTTCAAGTGTTGCTGAGTGCCTGACTTAGATCCAGCTTTCGCCGTTTTTCTATCTACTCCATCGGCTACTCTACTAGCTACCCCATCGACCACCACTCCAGGCATAGGCTCCACTCTTGTGTCGGGTTTCATCTGTAAAACTACCCGCGTCATTGCTTTACTCATGATAATATAGATAATAAACAGTATTTAATTTTTTTCATGCGAACATCGATAAGGATCACGCATAGTTATGCTTTCGAAGGGTCTACTCCAGGGAAACTTGAAGACTTAGTTATAGAGTGCGTGTCGTGTATAAATATATGAACATCGGTGTACGTGCACCAGCTGATGGAACTAGAGGATAGGGCATCTACATGCCATCAACAGCCACCTTTTTACCAACCTGGCCTCTGTCAAATTTGGCATCGAACTTGTCCATCCCGTCGGTGTTGGAGCTGTCGTCATCACCTTCATGATGTTCGAAGCGTTCTCTGAGTTTCTCGTTCTTGAAGATCTTTTTGCCAAAGTTCTTGTCCAACTGCTCAGTTGCAAGACGGACCAGATCAGCAGTACTGGTGGAAGGACTCAAGCTAGGCGTTTGAACCGTAGAGTGCTGTAGGGATCTCAACGTCAAATCATCAATGTCAAAGTAGCCGTAACCACCTAGAGCAATATCAATGTCTTCCTCGTTAGAGCCGACAGTGGTAGAGCGAGACATCGCCTGGGCTTCATTCATAGTGGCATCAACTTTGTATCTGTTGCTGTCCTTCATATTGTCAATCTCGTGGGCATGAGTCATACGCTTCTTGCCGATATAATGTTTCCAGATGTGGCTGATTTGGTGCAAAACCCATTCCAAAGTGGACAAGAAACGGTCACCTTGCCTGTACTGCGAGATCAGGCAGAACTCAGTTTTATCGTCTTTGATGATATAACCTATGCCAAACCCGTTGGCTACCGCTGGTGTCAACCCAAAGAGACGCATTGCAGGATTACCACAGTTGGAGGCAATCAAGTCCGGAGTGAAGAGTGGAGAGATCATGTCATCAAAAATCAAAGGAGGCAACTTATCGTCAATCTTTAACTCAGGGGAGAGCTTGTTGAAAACCTCCCTTTGAAGGTAGACATTTTGCAATGCCTTCAAGTGCTTTTCGAAGCCACCTCCTTTCGCAGATGATTTGATAGTCTTGGAGTGTAATTTACAGCTCTCAATAAATGCTTGCCAACGAGTAATAGGAGACTCATCGGACACAAACACTTGACAAGTGCGGGTAATCAAATCATTTTGCACAGGCACTAACTCTGATCTCGAAGATTGGAAAGAGCGTGTTGACACTGGCTCAACTGCGGAAATGGGCTTTCCATAGAGCGCATAATGTGCTATCTGAAGTGCTACCTGAATCAAAGTATCTGAGTTGACACCAATCTTTTGTGAAAAATTACGACCATACTTGAGAACCTTGGTTGTAGTGGAGTGAGAACAGATCAGATCAGTTAATCTAGTCTCAGACAGATGCAAGAAAGTTTTGGTATCAGATGCAAAGTTCCATTCAACCCGTTCATAAGGTGGCTTCTTATCACTAACTACCGAAGTATCAGTGGACTCCGCCACAAACTTCACATTCGGGAACAGAGTATAGTTACCGTCAGCCAGTCTCAAAACAGAATCAGTGTACATATCTGAAGTGAACCTCAAAACAGTGGTACCATCTTGAGAAAAAGAATCCCAAACAACACCTGCGATTCCGTTTGCAGTGACAATTAATTGCAGTTTATCGTACCATCTTGAAGTACAGGACCCGGTTTGAACACCACGTTCATTGATATTCCACGTACCTGTTGAAATAGCCTTCGCAACTTCGGTCTCATCGGCCTCATCAGGTGAGGAATGGTCCAGTGCAAGGACAAACAAACTGGAATCAATACGATCGATGGATGCCTTGTGATCTTGGGATAAGACCTCACGAGCATGCTTCCAGTTACGATAGTTATCGGAGGTGATTGCACCAATTGCATTGGTGAAGAGGGACTCATCCTTGGTAGAGTCCTCTAAAATTTGTCTCAAAATGACTGCAAGTTCATCAGCTTTGAAGAGAATTTCATGCTGGTCATTCAACACATCCAGAATGTAAAACTGGTCTCTGGCAATCACTGTGATATGTTTGGAACCATAAGATTGCTTTGTGCCAATACTAGCTAGCTCTGGGACTCTGGTGGTGCCAAACAAATTGAGATATGGTTTCATTGTTAGAGGCTCCCCGGAACGGGTTTTGTCTAAGGTCAAAAGTCCCTGTCTCAAAGAGCTGATGAACTTGAAAGAGGAGACAGCCAACACTGCGGCGCGGTCAGCCTGGTCCTGTGGCAAGATGTAGTTCTTCCAGGGATCGTTCTCCAGCACCAGAAACGGATTCCGAGGTAGGGCGCGGTGTTCCACGAGCACATGGTCAAGGTTGAGGTGCTGCAGATAACAGTCTTCCGTCTGCTGAAACTTCAGCAGATGCGACTGTAGAACAGACGATAGTTCAGACTCCTGAAAGTCCATAATCTTGAACAGAAGCTCATTGTACTGCTGTTCATTGAGAAGTGGTTTCAATGCTGTTTTGAGCTTCTCCAGCGACGAGTTAAGATCTGGGACCGGCAGCTGCGGTAGCCTTGATTCGCCCTCAAACAGCCTATTGACCAGTTCCGTGTCTTGAATGATTTGCGCAGGCATCACAGCACACTATCACGCAACAGAATGAAGTTCTATACGCTTTTATACCACTTTCTGGCGCCTATTTCAACAAAAAAGGGATATGTTGAAGGATGTGATCGAGGTGGGGCTTGTAAAGGAGTGGGTTTCCTGCCTTTATAAAGTCAATTTTGGTGTCACACATCTTTCCCCGCTACGGGTCTCGTATAAATGGAAGGTCACGTGAGAGCAGCGGGGCATCAAACCGTTGCTTAGATGAGGTAGGCAGGCAGTGAGTGGATGAGGATATGGAGGGATGGGACAGGAGTAGGATCGAAAAGGACGAGCAGAAGCCAGCAGGCCCAACAGCCACGCACAGCAGACGGTACGCAGCACGCAGCACACACACCGCTACACAGACACTGGAAGTACACACTCATTCCTGATATTATTTTTATTTATAAGTGTAAAAACAACGATAAACACACACAAATGCCCCAAAATACATAACCTCCTTTCTTAACGGTTAGACTTTGCGACACGCTCCAACTCATCCTTCTTCTTGATAGCGTAGGAAGTAGAAGAACCCTTGGCGGCGTTGATCAACTCTTCAGCCAAACACTCAGCAATGGTCTTGATGTTTCTGAAAGCGGCCTCTCTGGCACCAATGGTCAACAAAGCAATGGCTTGGTTGACTCTTCTCAATGGAGAGACATCGACAGCTTGTCTTCTGACAGCACCTGAGGAACCGATTCTGGTGGAGTCTTCTCTTGGACCAGTGTTGACAATGGCATCAACAACAACTTGCAATGGGTTTTGGTCGGTTAGAACGTTGATGATCTCTAGGGTGTGCTTGACGATTCTGACGGCTTTCAACTTCTTACCGTTGTTTCTACCGTTCATCATCAAGGAGTTGGTCAATCTCTCAATGATTGGAGCTTGAGACTTTCTGAATCTCTTAGCAGCATAACGACCAGCGGTGTGGGAGACGAAAACTGGCTTGGAGATTTGAATGTAATCAGTCAAAGAGATGTCCTTGACAGTGACATCCTCAAAAGACCACTTGTTGAAAAGCTTAATCTCGGCTTGAGCTTGTTGGACATCAGCTGGAATGGCAGTGGCCAACTCGACGTGCTTGATTTCAACTGGTTCAGCAACGACAGCGAATTCTTCCTGAGCGACTTCTTCTTGTGGGATCTCGACTTGTGCTTCAGCCATCTTGATGCTTTCTTTTCTTGGTGAGATAACAGAGAGATGTAGTAGTTGGTTGTGTTATTTCAATACTGAAAAGGTGAATTGAAAATTCATCAAAAAAAGATTTTGAAAAACACACGCAGACACTGTCACACTGTAGCGGGGGATTCCTCTGAAAAACTCGAAATGGCGTAAACCAGCGGATTATTACTACTGGTGCATGGGTGTGAGCGCACTTTTCCCAAGTGTTCTGGGAAAATTTCCGAGACCAAAAAACTCGGATGTAGAGGTGTTGAGGCCCTTAGTCACATCACATGACTAGGGCTACAATGTACTAGCATCACCCCAACAGCAACGAAGGTGCGTTAGAGCACCAGAACATCTCGCCACAACGAATGTAATACTCCACTTTAGTCAGTGTTAAGGTCCGGTTTGCAGAGCGGCAGGTTGATTCCCCAGAGCGTTCGACTTAATGATGTGTCCGGCATCGTGGATGTCTCGTGACGGGTGCGGGAAGCGATGATTGGCTTCATGCCAGCTAAATATCACGTGCTGTATCATGTGCATACTCAACTGCTCATCGCCTCCGTCTGAAAATCTTCATGGCACATATAACATGAAATGAATAGAAGTGATCTCTTCCACACACATACAGCACGATCAACACCGTAAGTGATGCTGAGGCTGCAAAACTCTAGTAAGATACGGCAGACAGTACTGGGGTCGCCATTGTACAAGCCGTTTTTGACTGTCAGAAGATGGAAATCAACATCTGCTTCAGAGTCCCAGTTTACGTCACTTCATGACTCCCAGGTATTCGGTCAACTTGTCACAAACTACCACCAGGATTTAAATGAACCTTTGCCGGTTCGAATAGTTCCCCACAACGAACTCATACACACTTCATACCGCAATAAGAGCGGAGAGCTTACAGAAAACGCTTCTCTTTCGAAAGAAGGCCGTCTACATAAATCCACTTTGGAGGGGATGGTTAGTAGAGAACAGATAAAGATTCCTGAGCTCCTCACCAAAACCATCTTCAACCATATGCTTGCACTTAAGGAGCCCAAACAATTGAAATTTGAGGTAGCTGAGCGATATGTTCAGCTGAAAGAGGAGTTGATATACAAACCTCCTAAAAAGGAGCATGAGGTTGATGCCTATATAGGTGCTTTCTTTGCCCAAGACTACGCATCGGTACAGCATGTCCTCAAGGATTTATTCAAGAGAAGGCCAGACTTTGTTCCAAAAACGATCCTTGATGTAGGATATGGGCCTGCAACGGGAATGCTAGCTTTAAATGAGCTAATGGGTGACGACTTCAATCCAAAATTCAAAGATTCTGTCATAGTGGGATGTCCTGAGATGAAGAGTCGAGCAAAACTACTACTCTCTAGACAAGTTAACGAATTCACAGGTGACATCGCTGCATTGCGAGAAGAAGGTGTTGATATTGAAGCTGAGCTGATGAGTGACTTCATAGGAGAAGTGAAGACAAAAAAGATACAAGTCAGGACACAAATTTCATCATCTTTGAATCATAGTAAGAAATATAATCTGATCATAGCACATCATCAACTTCTGACAGATTTAGCAGCTTTTCCGTATCAAGTTGATGGCAAAGTTGATGAGTTATTAAGTCTTCTTGAACCAGAAGGAGTGCTTGTATTAGTTGAAAGAGGCACCCCATTAGGATTTGAAAACATAGCAAGAGCTAGACAAATCATCATAAGACCTGAAAACTTTGAACAGGAAAGAGGCAAAATCCCAAGACCGTATATAAAGGGATCTTCTGTGAAGCGTGACCCTGTTGAATTTGAAGAAATGGAAGTAATTGAAGAAGAGAAAGAAGAAGCGTTTTATCTCGATGAGGAAGGTAACGAGATTACTATGACGGATTTGGAGAAGGAGATGAACTTGAAGTTTGGCGAAGTTGACCCTAAAGATCTTGAATTTGAAGATATAGGAAGAGCAGTGTCTAGCAATGACGATAGTGGTCGTATTGATTACCATCTAAGTATAGTTAGCCCCTGCGCACACCACAAGAAATGTCCCTTACAGACTTTGAAACCACATTATTACTCATTTCCAAGTGGGTCCAAGCTGAACTGGTGTCACTATGAGAAAATGCTAGAGCGTCCACGGTATCTAATGGAATTAAAACGTGGCCGTGTTCTCTCTTCCAAATGGGAAACCTCTGATAGAGTTTCACCTTTGCCTGGAAATCAAAAGTCAAGTGGCCGTGAGAATGCTAACAACTATGAGGTTGCCAACTTTTCATATCTTATTGTTGAAAGAAGTGGCAATGATCCTTCAACTTTAGACTCCATTGCAACAGCTCGCAGAGATAACGAATCACTGTTTGATGATTCTTTTGGGAAGATGCAGTCGAATGCTGACCACTGGCCACGTATCTTGAGACATCCTATGAAGAGGAAAGGTCATGTCACTATGGAATTATGTACGGCTTCAGGTAAGGTCGAGAAATGGACAGTTACAAAGTCCTTTGATAAACAGACCTACCATGATGCAAGAAAGGCGCACTCAGGAGACTTATGGGCATTGGATGCTAAGACTAAGTTGGAAGGAAGATCCAACCAAGACAGTGGCCTGCAAGGGAAACTGGAGAATTACCAAAAGGAGTTGTTACAAAAGCAACGCAAGATGAGAAACATGAAGGATAAGGAAGACCAAAGAGAATCGCTGCGTAAAGCTGATGATATTTTGATACAGGGTGGGGATTCTACAGATGAAGTTATCGAGCTATACACTAACACGTTCAACAGTACAAAGAAACAAAGACAGAAAGACAGAAGGGGTGGCTTGGCCACTAACTTGTAAATATATACTTCTTCATTCTATGCTCAATCGTCATGGTCATTATCATCAGCATCAACTCTTGTAGTTTTGTCGAGGTCTGCCAGCTTTTCCATAGTTCTGACCAAGAAAGGTCTTATCTCATTCACTTCCAACGTACTCAGGTTATCCAGCTGTAGATTGGACTCATTCAGCTGGCTGATACCTCTCTTTACCTTGACCATGCGAATCTCCTTCAGGTCTTGGATGATCTGTTTGAACTTGTGCACTTCTTCATCCAGATCATCGCTGGCGAACTCGAAGAATATCTTTGCTATTTCCAGCCAATTGTGCGGAAGATCACTGAATGAGTTATGCTGCGTCGATTCTAGAGAGTAGAACTGTTTCAAGCTGGCCATATTGAGCCACTGCGGCGGAATAATCGAGCACTTTTGCTGCTGCTTCAACAGTGTCGCAAACCATATAGGCACTTCGCATCTTTTCATCGCTATAAGTTTGGGCACATTTGTCGTGATCAGGGCCAGCGGGTCCATAGAGTATCGCGGAAGGATCTCTATGTAGTCATTCTCGGTCAAGAACTGAATCTCTTGCGGCGTGAATGTGTTCATTTAGTGTCTGCGTATCCATCTGCTATATAAACGTTGTTCATAGTCCCTCTCTTTTTTCATTTTCGTTTGGTTGCCTGTTAAAGCAAAGCTGGTAACATCACACGTACAAAGGAGAGAGGGAGGAAGTATCAGTACATTAGATGCTTGTGAGAGCGTATCCAAGATGGCCTGTGGGGCACCGCTCATGGCTCACTCGCTCTAACTATTCGGTGTCTTCTCCTTCCTCGTCAGCCTCGGTATCGCCAGCGAGAATCAGATCTACTTCTAACAGAGACCTTGTGTTGTCTATCCTGAGCCTCACCACTACCAAAAGAGAAACGAACCAGTACCTCCAGAAGTACTCACACTCGCTGCTCGACTCCTCATCTTCACCAAGCGCCTTCTCTGGAAACGATATTGGCTCGCCGAAAAGACTCATGCTGTTGAAGATCAGGGGCAATCTTGCGAGCTTGCCAGTAGACGAGCTGCAACAGCTTCAGACCACTTTCTCATATCTCATGAAGCTAGGCAATTCCCCAATAGTAGTGCTTGACTCATCAGAACTGACCACACGACAGAACTCTGAAGATGCAGACAACTTCAGGAAGATCGACAACTTCCTTTTTGACCAGGTCAATGCGCTGGGCACTGCTCTTCAGGGAGGAGAGCTCAAGATTTCCCCTGTGCGTTCCAGCCTGTCGTTCCAGGATAACCAAGTACTACTAGATGACGCAGCAGCAGCTAGCATTCTCCAGGACGTTGAATATAGGGTCCCTGTTATACTGCCATACGTTTTTGATGTGGCATCCTCAGCAAATCTCTTGTGCGAGAGTGGAGAGTTTATGCACTATCTGATCAAAGGGCTTCTTAAACTCAACCACGCTGCTGCTGATAAAGATGTCGTTTCGATTGAAAAAGTCATCTTCATCGACGAACTGGGAGGGATACCGTCAATAGAGAGAGCTAACGATGCCCATGTATTCATCAACCTCAATTATGAGTACGACCTCATCCTGTCTGAGCTTCAAATCGGCCATCTCAACCCATCAGTACGTGCCATCCACGCTAAGAATTTGAATGACATGGAGCTACTCCTATCAGAGTCAGGTGCGACAGGGATCATCACTACACTTGGCATCGCTACGCAGGCGTTGACTCTGAATCCCATTATTTATAACGTTCTAACAGATCGATCGCTTGTGTCGTCTTCGCTCGCGCCGCACAAGATCTCCAGTAACGAAATGCATCGCAAAATAAGTAAGACTACGGTACTGAAGAGAGGTCTAGCTATTCACACCTTTACCTCTATGGATCAACTTGACTTGGCAAAGTTCAAACGACTCATAGACGACTCCTTCAAGCGAAGTTTGAACATGAGACATTATCTAGACCGTATCCAAAAGAACGTGAACAAGATTATAATCGTGGGTGATTACGATGGCTGTGCGGTTATCACAAATGAGTACTCACCTTCTACTGGTTTGAGTTTCCCATATCTTGATAAATTTGCCATATCCAGGGAAGCTCAAGGATCTCTTGGTGTTGCAGATATGATATTTAACCTACTCCTGAAAACAGTTTCTAGAGACAACTTTCTTGTTTGGAGATCCAAGAAGACTAATCCTGTCAATGGATGGTACTTCCAACGGTCGACCGGCAGCTTTGACCTTCCGGGTTCTGACTTCAGACTGTTCTGGAATGGCAGAGGTCAATGGAACAAAAAGTTCTTCACAGCATTTGCAGAGATCTCTAGTTCAATCGAACCTTCCTTTGATAAATAACGTCAATTCATGTCTTTGCACCTCTCTATTTCTTCTGCTGAAGTGTATTTGTATTTAATCTAGGCACATCTCTTTTCACTAGTGAACTAGACTTCAGATCCATCAATAGTTGCAGCTATCCACTTTGATAGTTTATCATCTCCCATGAATCCTGCAATGCTAGCTCCAGTGAACTGAACGTCAAGTTTTTGGTCAACTGCCAGTCGTAACATGTCAAAATGCGACTCCAAGGACTCGGAAACAGCGAAATCCTCTAGGAGACCCTCTCTTCTAACTTTGAATTTGAGTAGACTACCTTCGCCGTATCGATAGGTGATTTCAAAAGCTGGAGTTCCTCCTACGCTCCAGTCCCAGCTTTTCAGTTTGGACATTGTGCCGCTTAAGTCTAACTCGTCAACGGCCCCTTCGTCAATCTCTATGATTTCAAATTTACCTTCTTCATCAAAAGCTATCTCAATCGCCTCTATCATTTCTTGTCTTTCTACCTGTAAATTTCGAACTTTGGAACGAACACTATCGATGCTTGTACATACAACGCCTTCAATATGCTTGTTTTTGGTCAGCAGGTCTCCCAAAACCTGCAAATTAGAGTCAAGCAACATGGTGCCATGATGATAAGACTTACCCTTGGAAATTCTATATGCTGAGCCGCTTACCTTGAACTCTGTCTCGCTTCCAGGGACCACCATCACGACGTCTCCTCTAGCATTGACTTTCACTTTCCTATCCATTTCTAAGTCAAAAAGAAGGTCATTCAGATGAGTGACAATTTTATTGTTGAACCCACCCCGTTCAAACTCGTCCCTTCCTGTGATAAAGCAATAGTTGAGGTTGCCTAAGTCATGCACTACCGCTCCACCGCCACTGAACCTTCTCAACAAGGGAATGCCCAGTGAGTTCAAGAGAGGCAAAGATGTCTCTTTGTGGGGGTTCTGGTTCTTGCCAATGACCACACAAGGAGAATTGGTGTATGTGAGTAGCCGTCGATAGATTTGACCTTGTGCAGGGCGGGGTGTGAGCTGAAACACTTTATCTTCCAGAGAGAGGTTGAAGAATGGATTGTTAGACTTAGATCTTATTATGAGTGGTTGTCTGGCTTGCAGTTTTTCGACTAGAGGTAGCATTTGTGACTTCATACTCTTGCTGCGGTCGTACACAGGAGTGTGGATGAGGGTGGCGTCAGTGTCCTTCTTCTGGATGTCTCCCTGACGCAGGGGTTGCTGGTCTTTACTCTCCGTTATGTAGTCCTTGGGGTCAAAACTCACGTTTCCGTAGAGATCTTTGAACTCCTTGTTCAGTTCCTCTATCTCTGTCGCCAAAGGTTCATCAGCGCTTGTAGCCACGAGTCCAGCATCGGACCTACCCGCTGGTGTAAACATGTCTGAATAAAACTCATTGATCTCATCTAACTCTTGGTCCCCATCTAGAGCCACTCCCACTAGATTGTCGTGTGGAGCATTTGAGAATAGTCTCGTATTTCTCAGCAAATAGAATTGACTTCTCCAGATGGAGCTCACTCTGAGCATCACCCTCTGATTCTGCTTCTTGGCTTGTCAGCGAAAAGAAGGTACCATTATACCTACTTATCTTTTTCTGGCATTGATTTATGAAAAAATTTGACTACCTCACTACACTCTTATATCTCTTCTGTTGTGAGAAGAACAGACGGTATGCAACGAACATATCCCTTGGAGCACTCATTGCTAACACGATCACACTCCTCTTCAAGGGCTGATGAAATCATACAGACGAGGGTTCTCGCAGGGGGACCACCAATCCTGTCGATAGCTCCAACAAGAAATCTAACAACTAAACCAACATCCCTAATCCACAGTCTACAGAACACTACTGCCACCCAACACAGCAATAGAAAAGAAAAGAAACCCAAAGCAAAAACAGTGAAGAAGAGACTGCATAAATTTATCGCATCGAACCAGAAGTTACAGAAACAGTACCAACGTACAAAGTCTAAGATTACCTTGGAAAAGATTCTCAAATTTGACGATTACGTACATATGAACACACTGTGGAATGGGTATGTGATGGACTTGGTAGGGCTCAGAAGAGTACCAGTACCGTTTTCAATGTCTGTGAAAACCATCCTGCAGAGATTATCATCCGCAGAATATGTAGGATGCTATATCCATGTGTTGAGATCCAAAAATTCATCGCTTATCGGGATGTCAGGGATTGTCCTGTTGGAAACAATGAAGTACTTCGTGATAGTGGAGGATGTTGAAGCGAAGGAGAAAGTTGGCGGGCTGAAGCTTCTGTGGAAAGAGGGCAATGTGTTCAATTTTGTGATTCCACTAGGAGAAGGTAATGTTGAGGATGTGCTTGAGTTCAGCATTATTGGTTCCAGAGTGTGTTTCAGGTCTGATGACCGCGCTGTTAGAAAGTTTAAGGCCAGAGCAAGCGACGACTTGAGCATTCTCTTGGGATGACCGCATCACCAGAAGCTTCTACAGGATACAGACTCATATAAATTATCATTATCACCACGGGATGGGTGCTGTGTTGTGCGGGAGGGGCGAGGAGCGGCCACTGCTCACTTCTTCTTGCCCGTTGACTTGTCCCTTTTCTTCAGCTGAACTCTCTTTTTCTTGCCCCTGTTGCCCTTGTCATTGAAGTAAATATCATCAGCGATGGCTAGCGAATGGTCGTTCAAGTCCGCTGCGATACCTTGGTGCGCAGGCCGCGCCGGTTGCTGTGTCTTCTGCTGGACGGTCAGCCTCTCCAGCTCCTTGACTGGCGGCGGAGCGGTCAACGCGTGCGGCTTGCCGCCGTCGTTCAACAAGCCTGCGACCTCTGCGTACGTCAATGGCTTGAAGTCCACAGTGACAAAGTCGCTAGTGACATTATGGGTTACCACTTTCGTGCTTGGCGTCAAGGTGCTGCGCGAGCTGGCTCCTCCCTCCCCGTTTGCCCCTGATCTGAATAGGTTCAAAAACGAGTGAAACATCCTGTCTCTGTGCTGGTCTGAATGCGTGTGCGATATCTGTGCTGTGCGGAGAACAGATCTGCTCTTCTCTGTAAAACGGCGGCTGGCCTCTGTCTGGATGCTTTATTGTTGTGCTGTGCTGTGCTGTTGTTATTGTAGTTGTAGTTGTTATTGTTATTGTTATCAAACCGCTCCTCTTCCTTATATACAAACCACAAAAACCACCAAAAACCACCAAAAGCGAAAACAAAAACAAAGCGTCAGCCGTATGACACACGCGCCATCCACAGAGGTTACAATTACACACAACCACACAAGAGCGGAGTGGAGTGGAGCGCCCGCGCCTTCGCCCCGGCACGTTCTGCGGGATCAAAAGATAAGAGATTCCCAGAAAATAAAACATGTTTCGGGCCACAGCATAACCACAGAATAGCCATATCTTCAATCTCAACCATGACAACAATAGAATCTGATATGACGTAATCTTAGTAAGCATTGTTTCCTGTCAAACTTAGTGTCAAGCCAAGGTTGCATATAATATGTGGCGAGCAGGCAGGCAGGAAGGGAGTGGAGGAGGCAGGCAGGCAGGCAGGCAGACAGGCAGCGGAAGATCGTCACCAGAGTATGTGTCATCCTCCTATCGCGGATATCAACGGTGGCAAATCATTGCAGCCATTGTTCTGTTTGGTTTTGTTATTTCTGCACCCGCTGTCCCCACAGTAACCTTTTTTCGTTGGTTCGTTCGGTTCGTTTCATATGCCTCCCTCCCTCTCCCTCCCTCTGAAAATAAATTCTTCGCCCCCTACCCTTCAAAGCGATTGAGATGAGAAAAGGGGGCAGAGAGGAGCAGGAAAGGTACGCAGACCGTGGGCGCTGAACGTTGAGAGGTGGTGTCTGTGCGATCGAGAAACTCAGTTGATGCTGAGAAATGATCTACAAACAGCTGGTGCCGCTGGGAATACTGGCTCTGCCCCCTACCGTCTCTGCGATAGAGTCATCGTCGGATGCTTCGTCCCTAGTGTCGCAGCTAGCAGCTGTGGGCTCAATGACATACTTGCTGTACGTAACCACTAATGTTGTCCGGCTGTGGCGAAAGCAGATCAAGGAAGTGCTTTCAGGCATCGGGACGGTCTACTGTAATAGACGCCGCCGATCTGCTTCGATCCCAGGTGTGCACAGTGCCAGCTCCTCACCGCCAGCTACCAACTCGAACAATGAGATCCAACAGTTGGGATCCTTGAGAAAAAAACTGGAGAATCGCTACTACTCAACTGTGTTCGTATCAGTGGTTTTACCACTTGCGCAGGGAGTGTTGTTGGCCTACTTCATGCCTGTTCTGCAAAGCGTGAATGTCGTGCTATTCATCGCCTTGGAGATGATCGCAGTGCTTATGGAGCTTGAGTGGAATGAGTATGGGGAGCTTGATATCATTGTTAGTTCGCTGATACCAGGCGATGACAGAGATACTCAAGACCGCAAAACTTTTGAAGAATCACTGAGCTTTAACACTGGTCCAACGTCGGTTTTCACTGATACCCCTCGGAGAGGACAAGAGTCAGATGATATTTATAATCAAAGAATCATCAAGCTGGAGAGTGAGTTATCTCATCACCAGAGGTTGCTGGTCCGTCACCATGAGAGCTTGACATTCTTAAACAATGCTGCTCATTGGAACCTACCTGTCCAGGCTCTTGACAAGCATCATCACCTACCTTCTCAACCTGTTCAGAAGCAGTTAGATATGAACGATAAAAATAAGCCTGTGTCAAAATCAACACCAGTTAGTGCTTCCACCTCTTCAAAAATTCAACATCACACGCCTGTTGATCGTATCCACAATAATAAAGTTCACACTGTCGGAGAAACTGAAAGCGAGGGCAAGGAGTCTAATCTGAATCAAGAAGAGCAGTCCCTTCTGTTAGTGGAGAAAAATGAGTTCCAGGTAAACGGAAATGAAAGCCCGCTGAAAGAGTTTGGTAATAACTTACTCCTTCCAATAATTGAAGACCTGAAGGCTGAAGCAAATGAGCAGTCATCACTTCATGGCGTCGCTATCCCTTTGAAGTTACGCACCCGTGACAACAAGAACTTGTTCAATGTGAGAAGAGCAGAAGGTGGTAGTTCAACAAACATATCTGAAACTACTCTAAGCTCGCATGAAACTCTAATTCGTGGATCAGTTTCTACTCCATCTACACCAAGGGAGTCCCCGCCTGTATACCAGACAAAGAAGACAAAACATTTATTCAACATTCCCATGAAATCATACCTTCCGACATTCAAGCTGACTGGTAGGCCTTTGGCCGACTCATCGTCATCACCTGTGCATTCTCTTGCAGAGTCGACCTCTATTGAGGGCATAGGAACTAAATCCACGCTGCTATCACCACCAACTACACCACCTCAAGCACTAGAACCTAACATTTCACCACCAGGACATCTGGTTACGACATCCACTTTGGCTGCAGGCCTTTCTGTTGAAAACGAGGAAAAGATCAACGTTAAAAGTGTTCTAGTCATGCTCATATCTGGCGGTCTCAACAGAGTAAGGCTGAGGTGGTTTGTGCTTTTTATGCTGAAAATGCCTCTTTGGATGTTGATCTGGCCTCTGAAACTTGCGTACGTATTGTTTGGCGCCGAGGAGTGAATACAACACGACCTAGACAGGTCTACAACGGATCGTCCCGTCATCTACCATATACCACTGGCCCCACATATCAAAGAGCGACGCGAGGACGAGAAAAAAGATTGCCAACTGCACACCCCTATTGGCGTTTGCTATCCCATCTAGCTAGACTCAAGACACCACTTTTGCTGCATGTATTGAAGAGAATCACTCCGTAGTTTTATCGATAAACTCCCACATCAAACTCTCTCTTTCGTTGGGATTCTTCTTGAAACGCTCATCAGTGTACTCCTCGTTGACCTTCTTGATCTCCAGGCCCGCAGGTTCGCCCTCTACCACGAGGAGGGCGTCTAGGACCACTTTGATTCTTTGCTGGTACTGTGTCTCTGATACCACCAATTCGTCATGTTCCTGTTTCAATTCCTTGGATTTTTTCAGCGTATCCTGCAGTTCCTTCTTCAACTGTTCCAGCTCATGTTCTGCCATGGTCCGTTGTGTTACAGCTACTCAGGTACAGCTCCGCAAGTTTCACTCCTGCAACCAGGGAGTGCCAGAGAGAGTGAGTGGGAGCCCAAGTCACAGTTGAAAAACACACCGCCGCCGCTGCCGCCAAAGTTCAGCATCTTGCCTGGTGTCCGCATGTACGCATATGCGCTCATAACCTTTCGTGGGTTACGAGCACCTAGCCGTGAAAGTCGGTGGTTGAGTGCGCGAACCAGTGCGGCGCGAAACAGATTGAGCCAGACGCGTTTTAGGGGTTTCTTGCCAGACGTGTACGAGTGGTGTGTGGTGTTGATTGATGCTAACAGGCAGGGGAAAAAAACAAACCAAAGCTAAAAAACGGAACTTGGTGCGCCTCTGTTGTCAGATGCATGTTCCTACGAAGACATCTGTTTCTTAGGAGAAGTTTGCCGTTGTTGAGTGGTTCTGGAAGACCAGGTATCATGCCCCCAGCAAGAGATATCTTTAGTATGCTCGGGAGAGGAAAGACAGCCTCTCCCAGGAACGAGGCTAGTAGCGCTATTCACACTATCCAGAATGGCGGCAGTAGTGAAGAGACCGGAAGTAACGGGGCCAATGAGAGCAAGAGGAGTCTTGACAGCTCGAGCGAGGTGCTGATCATCAAGAAGAGCAAGGTGGAAGCCGAGGTGCTGCCTGGCAAAATACAAGAGATTGGGAAATCTCCCATCCTGTACTCCGCTGTAACAGATACATTCGAGTCCATCGAGGCTACATCGAAGAGACTAGAAATCACTGCGCTGACGTCAAACTTTTTTCTCAGGGTGCTCGAACAGAACCCGGCAGAGCTCACTACCATTGTCTACCTGTTTATTAACAAACTGTGTCCGGACTATGAAGGCTTGGAGCTTGGACTAGGAGAAACTATTCTCATAAAAACGATTGTGGAGTCAACAGGGAAGTCAACGGCACAGATTAAGGCCAAGTACAAAGAAACAGGAGATCTAGGGGTGATAGCCCAGCAAGCTCGGGCTGTCCAGCCAACAATGTTCAAACCTAAACCCATGACTGCTGTGCAAGTGTTTCAAGATCTCAGAAAGATTGCTCTCACCAATGGAAAAGATTCACAAGGACGGAAGATCAGCATTATCAAGAGAATGCTGACATCCATGAATGGTACAGAAGCCAAATTCTTGATTCGGTCCCTGGAATCGAAATTGAGAATCGGGCTGGCAGAGAAAACAGTTTTATCAGCTTTATCAAGATCTCTTCTGTCTTATGAGCTTTCCAAAACTCCATCTGATGATAAAGTTGCAGCAGCCGAAGAGATCATCCGCGATGCATTTTGTCAAGTACCAAACTACGATATCATAATCTCGAAAGCCTTAGAATACGGTGTTATGAATCTAAGAGATCATTGTGTCTTGGTTCCTGGGATACCGTTGAAACCGATGCTGGCCAAGCCTACAAAAGCAATTAGTGAAGTTTTGGACAAGTTTGATGGACGCGACTTCATTTGTGAATATAAATATGATGGGGAACGTGCGCAAGTTCACTTACTGTCAGATGGTACAATAAAGGTGTTTTCTAGAAACTCTGAAGACATGTCGGAACGCTACCCAGATATCATTGATTCGGCGCGTGGGTTTCTCAAGAATGATGCTGAGACCAAGTCTTTGATTTTGGATTGCGAGGCTGTGGCCTGGGACAATGAAAAGGCCAAGATCCTGCCTTTCCAAGTGTTGACAACAAGAAAGCGGAAAGACGTACAGTTGGGAGATATCAAGATTCGTGTGTGTTTGTTTGCATTTGATATACTATGCCATAATGACAAACCTTTAATCAACCTTTCGCTCAAAGAGCGCCGTGCGAAACTTGAAGAGCTTCTTGTACCAACCCAGGGCAAGTTCCAGTTCTCGACTGCTAAGATTACGCATTCCACCAACGAACTGCAAGAATTTCTGGATGCCTCCATCCGTGACCAGTGTGAAGGTCTGATGGTGAAGACATTGGATAACGACCCTTATCGTCCCTCACAGAGAACGAACACCTGGCTAAAACTGAAGAAGGACTACCTGGAGGGCATTGGCGACTCGCTAGACCTGGTTGTTGTCGGTGCCTATTTTGGTAAGGGGAAGCGTACAGGAGCTTATGGAGGGTTTCTCCTTGCGTCCTACAACAGTGATACTGATGAGTACGAAACCTGTTGCAAAATTGGTACCGGCTTCAGCGATGCTGACCTCGCCAGTCTGTACGAGAAGCTCTCTCCACTCGAGCTTGAAGCTGCCCCTGGAGATTACATCTATGACCCCTCAGCGGAACCCGACGTGTGGGTGGAGCCAAGAGTTATGTTTGAAGTACTGACGGCAGACTTGTCCCTAAGTCCCATCTACAAGTCAGGTTCTGCTATCCTGGGCCGAGGGGTGAGTTTGAGATTTCCCAGATTTCTTCGCATCAGAGAGGACAAGGATGTGAAAGACGGAACTGGGAGTATAGAAGTTGTTGAGCTTTACGAGAAACAAGCAAACCTGGGCTAGAATAACTCGGCTACCTGCTTTCCGTCTACCTATACCTAACCTACGTACTAACGAACAGTACATCTAGAGTTGAGTCTCTTTCCGGAAAGCTGCCATATCTGGTAGTTTTCGTAGCTTTTTTACTACTTCACCATCTACATAAATATAACTCAACGGAGGGCAACGATAGTGCTACTACTCTGTTCTGACCCTAGAGTAGCGCTAGAGATCGGGAAGCTATGGCAAATAAAAGGCGTCCACGTAAAACCAAGGCACCCTATAGACGGTATGGCCCGGACGGCATAACACACGTCACAATATCACGCGCAAACGGAATCTCTGTAGCTACCAAAAAGGAGGATGGAGATGGAGAGGACGAAGAAGAAGAGGACGAGTTGGAAATGAATGGGTATCTGGGCGATGCCTCTCCCTCTCCTGTGGGGAAGCGTCGCCCAGTAGTTTTGGAGAGCCAGGTGCGACTGAGTACATACGCTATTGGCCAGAAGAAGGCAAACCGCAAAACTGGCGAGTGCTCAGCATACCTGAAACACGACGCCAGCGTCGCTGCTCTGTGTACAGACCCCACACTGCCTGTGGAAATCGTACAGTTGGTTATGAAGTTTAGCGAGGGGAAGAGGCTCGAGTATCTGAGGGTTTGCAGGCTGTGGTACGTTTTGTACCTACCCTTTATATATGAAGACCCGTCCCTCGATTCGTACAACTTCAGTGGATTTGTTGAGACTATAGGCCGAACCAAGTCCAGAATGGGCTCACTCGTAAAAAGGCTAGACCTGTCCACGATCATACAGTCTGGTAAGAACTCCTTTGTCTCCAAAGTATTGAGAAGGTGCTCACCATGTCTGGAGATTTTTGTTGCTCCACAGACGAGTTTCGGTTACGCTCCCTTGGTCAGCCTTAGAGGCTGTCGTGAAATCAGGGTCCTAGATCTGGGACTTGTGAGCGAAACCGTGAACCTCAACCAGCTCTTCCTGGCAATATCGAATGCGAAGCGTCTCACCCATCTCTCTTTTCCCCGAAGCTCCATCGAGTGTGAAGATTTCCTCTCGATTGAGTGGCCAGAGAGTCTAGAGTACCTGAGAATCAGCGGAGGTATCACTGACGCGTTTATTACAGAGTCTGAATTTCCCCAGACCATCACCAACTTGTCATTTGCCCATTGTCCAGTGTTGAAGGACATTGCAATCTACTCTATGCTCTCCAAATTCGGCGAGGGGCTGAAACACCTTTCCATTGGATTCCCAATGCCACGACTCAATGAAAGCTCGATGGACTTTCTCTTCACGTATTGCCCAAACCTTTTGTTCCTAGAGATATCAGTGGACTACTGCTCCAGATTCTTGTTTGGAGATGAATTGCTCCCTCCACTTCCTGAGGGAAGTGACCGGCCATTGCGGACCCTGTGGATCGAGTCGAGTGGGGGGCTGGGTCAGTCCAGCAAAATACACCCTGACGACTTGACAATCGCTATAATGGAGGAAAGACTACCATGCTTGAGAAATGTCAGGGTATCTCCGAGACTAGGCTGGGACCTGAAGAGTGATGACGTCGGAACACTAGCGGACTTGCTCGAGGACCAGGGAGGAGGGCTATACTCTACCTACTAGCGCCCATTCACCCCCGACCCGTGCATCGACGCTGGTCCCACAATGAGATCGGTCACCGAGTTTACCGTCACTGGATACGTCACCACCGCGGTTTCCCACTGTCTGCCTGAAGTTTCCCACTGCTTGAAGTTTATGTCCTATCTGCTTTCATACATTTCTTACGACGTTACGAACTTTATATCATGAAATAACACATTAATCTAAATCTGCACTAGTGCACCTCTGCTATCTGACCCGTCCACAACAACTGCAAACGCATGTACTGTACTGTATACCTCCGTTCCCTATCTCTCGTGGTCACCTGTGTCTGCCTGTGTGTTGAAAAAATCAAAATAACGAAAAATCATGCACACCTGCATAGCGTTCACACCAGCAGAGAGTAAAGGCTGAGCAATGGCGAAGGCAAAACCCAAACGACCAACGGGACCTTCAGGATGGTTCAAATCGCCGTCCAAGCTCCCACCAGGACAACTCCAAGGTCCTGAACGGCCATACATTTCGTCAAAGACCCCAGAGTCGATCAAGCTTACTCTGAATGACACGTATATAGGAATAGGGCTTTTCCTCTTGAGTGTCTTGGTTAAGTCAATCAATCTTGGTACCCCTGACGTTTTCGTGTCAGACGAGGCTATTGTGGCATCCAATATGAATGATTACATCAGTGGCCGGTTCTTCTTTGACACAACTCCGCCGCTGTCCAAGCTAGTCTACCTTGCGGTATCGATGATGAGTGGGTTTGAAGGGGTCAGCAACGCCTCAAGTTTGCTGAAGGAAAGCAAACCTTTCAAGGGACTGGATATTCCCTATACTACGCTGCGATTCACATCCGTCGTCTTTAGCTCATTGACCTTGGTTGCGGCTTATTTCTCTCTGAGAGAGCTCCATGTCAGCCCGATGATTGCATCCCTCACTGCAGGCATCTTGATTGTGGAGAACATGACTGTTCTTCACTCCAGACTTTTCACTCCAGACAGTTTATTTGTCCTGGGTGTTGCGTTGGTAGTTCTCTGTTTCTTTAGATTCAACAGTTCAGCTCCCTTCAGTTTCAGGTGGTATAAGTACCTCACCCTTTCTGGAGTATCATTAGGGCTGTGCGTGTCTACGAAATGGATAGGTACAGCTACAATTGGTTGGGTTCTTGCAGTATCTGCTATCCATCTATGGATCCTAATCGGTGACGTATCAGTCTCGAACTGTGATTTGGTGAAGCACACAGCAGCTAGACTGGCTTTCCTGCTGATCCCATTGGTTGTATATCTAAGTGTGTTCGGTGTTCATGTGTCTCTTCTAACCGAAACCACTAAGGAAAGCGCACTTCTGTCCTCCGATTATCAGAGAGGTTTAAGAGGGAACAATTTAGGATCCATTCCTAAGTATGTCACTTATGGGTCCGTTATCACCCTTCGTCACCTCGAGTCTATGGGTGGCTATCTACACTCTCACAAGTACAAGTACAAAGGCGGCTCAAAACAAAATCAGGTCACTGTCTTCGATTATAAGGATCCTAACAATGAGTGGGTAGTTGTTGCTGTTGGTAATTATAACCGCACTGACCCAAGAGTTCAACTGGGTAGTTCAATACGTTTGAGGCATAGATTGACCGGAACTTTGCTGAGTTCCAGCTCTGCCAAGGCACCAATATCAGAACAGGAATACAACTTTGAGGTCAGCTGTATAGGCAATTCATCCTATGCTGGTAACGATACCGAGAACTTTTGGGTTAAAGATATGGTAAACTACCATCCACTAAATACTGGAAAGCCTTCTGGCAAGTCTTACCTCATGTCACTGGACTCGCCATTTGCACTGCGTAACCAAAAGCAGCAATGCACCGTCTTGTCGCATGATCTCCTGCTACCTGACTGGGCTTTCAACCAACAAGAAGTTATCTGTGTCAAAGACCCCAACGTCCACCGCTCCCAGTTCTTCATTGAAAGTGTGAAGTACCCTGACGGATTCAACTTCAGCAATGTTATTCCAGAGCTACAGGAGATGCAACCTATACGCCCTGTTTCATTACTCTCTAAATGCTGGGAAATCAATAGTAAAATGCTACGTCTCCTGGAGGCAGTCAAGGAACGGTCACCAGTTCCTCCATATCTATGGCCGCTCAACACACAGGGAATGAATTATACAGTTTTAAAGGGGCGTACTTTGAATGCTTTGGGCAACCAAATAGTTTACGTCCTGACAGCGTCCCTCGTTCTCATCTTCATGGTCTTCAAAGCCCTCGGTCTGATCAGAACTGACTACAATGAGAACTCCATTCAGTACAAGAGCAACGGATGGTCGTTGGTATTAGGGTGGGCCATTCACTATCTACCGTACCTCCAGAAAGAAGGAAATTGGTACGTGAGTTACTATTTACCGTCTCTCTACTTTGGGATATTGCTCACCGGTGTTACTTTCCAATTCATCTACAGGAAGAACAGGCAATTGGCGCAAGGTACAATGGGCATATTCCTCATGTTGGCCTTGTCTCACTTCTTCAAGATAAAACCAGTGACATTTGCTTCTGAATGGACCAAAGAATCGTGTCTAGAGTTGAAATCCAAAGGCTGGAATCTCAGATGCGATGTATACAATTAGACATAGTCTTAGATATTAACGCGCTGTAACACTGTTTTACGTTTTGTACCTCAGCTGTCTTCTGGCAACACCTTTCTGCTGTTCACGATATCCCTTCCGACATCAACAATCAACTTCTCCACCCATTTCTCTAAGTCCTCCTTCTGCTTCAGCTTCTCGATTTTCTTCTCTTGAAGCGTTGTTAACTCCTCTTGCAGCTCATTTATCTTTGCAGCCTGTTCAACCACGCTAACATCTGCCCCGGGAAGTGAATCGATTAGTGTGAGCACCTGCCGTGTTTTGATGATTAAATCGTTGCTGTTCTCCTTCATGGCCGCTGTGAACTCCTCTGCCGACACTGGCTGGTGATTTGCATCTGACATTGTCTCTTCAATGGGCAGTCCTGTTTCAGGGTCTGTGGCAGGTAGGAATGGATGATGCAGTTGAACGTAGTGCAGTCCGCTGGAGAAGACGTCTACTAGTTGATCGAGACATTGCTGCAGTTGTGTGAGGCGGTCTGACATATCTCCGTTCGCAGTTCCACTTGCTGTGCTGTGCGCTGCCGTTGTTGTTGATGGTTGATGTTGTTGTTGTTGTTGTTGTTTGTTCTCTTTAATTTTTATATGAACTTTCGCTCTATGAAGACCACACCATACACACAACTGGGGTGGGCGCTGACCTTTCGCATAATACAATACCTGAGACAGGCTTGGAAACACACTGATGAGTAGTGGAAGTGAGGTAACTGAGATAACTGAGAAGGTGGCGTCCATATCGCTAGCAGATGACCTGTTTCCTTCGTTTGCCAACCTCCCAATGACACTAGAGTACTCTAGGCAGAGTGCACTGGATGCACTAGTGGTACAGAAGTTGATCCTTCTTGATAGAATAGGTGAGCTTCAGGACGAGATAAGCGGACTGCTCAAAGAGGGATATATAGAGCTAGCAAGAGGGCAATATGCCGGCGGGAAACGGTACCGAGATTGCTGGGATGAGAGTGTCAAGGCGACCAAGAAGCTTGAACTTGTGGACACTGAGATGGGCGCAAGCATACGGTTGAAGCCCTCATCAGCAATACAGATAGAGAGAAGCAGCATCAGCAAGGAGGAAGAAAAAGACACAGAGACTCCCACTTTGAGGAACAGGAGAACTGGTAGACTAGCAGCCAGCAGTAGCGACTCAAAACGGGACGAACATGAACCAGTGAAGACCAGAGACCGGAGATACGATCCAATCCAGATGTTTGGTCTTCCTTCTGCTCAACTGCGAAATGCGCAGAGGAGCTTTGACTCATCTATTGAGAAGTTCGTAGACATAGCCAGCTGTGTTAAGAAAGTTCAATATCTGAACGACAAAATACAGACATTGATGAAAGATGTTGATGAAGAAGCTACAGAAGGCGAGGAAGAGTCTACGTGATAGGTAAACATGGTAAGTAGTCATATCTATTAGATAATGATAACAATAGCAGTGGTGGAGTTATCCCAAAGAACATATGAGTCTATAGTTTGCCCAAATCAAAGTTAAAAAAGTAAGAGTAATACACAATGAGTATGAAATGAAGAGCGAATGAATGTCTGTGTAATGGAGCATTGACCACGATGCTAAAAAGAGCGAATGCACTGATCAGAGTAAATGTTGGGCGTAGAGGACCACTAGTAGCAGCCTATAGAATAAGGCACTGATCAAAAATGAAAGAAAAGAGTGAGTTGAGTGAAAGTCATTAGTTGGTCGTTATCGAATGGGGTGATGAGGAATGTCGCTGTGAGAAGCTGGTGTTCTTGTGGTAAAAGTGTTCAGTCAAGCACAGAAGGAAGCAACTGGCTCACCAGATGCTGCTTTGGAGTAGATTCTTGACTGTGAGTGGCAATCAGTCCACTACTCTCCTCAGTTTTCTTCTCCTCTTGATCCTTCTTTTCAAATTCCAGATTGAAAGAAGGATTGTTGAATGAATTTAACTTGTCCAGACTTTGAGTGTTTATTCTAGACATGCGTGTAAACTTGGCTGCGCGCAGTGATACAAGCGTCTCCTTGAAGTCATCATCAGAAATATTGGCACCTTCCAAATCCATGACACGATTTTGGAAAGTGTAACGGGATGATCTCAAGTCAGACATAGATCTCATATGGGAGTGACGCTGGATGGCCGGAGAAGAATGAGTTGAGTACTCAAAAGATGTAGCTGGAGAATATGCCACCCCCTTGAAATGATCAATTGAATCAATCATTTTCTTATATTCTAGTTCACTTTTGAAACTAACATCCATCTGGTCTTGAAAGAAAGACAACTCCTGATTCAAAAGCGGTGAGTTGTAATGAAACGAAGGAGAATAACTTTTTGATCTGGTCTTCTTTAGGGACTCTGGGTTCATTTTAGGAACAAAAGGAGAAATCTCTTCATACACCCATGATTGCCTTGCAACATTACGGGAATCTGGAGTATCCCATGCTTCAAGTGTCTGTTTGGGTGTATTTGACTCATACTTTGAGGAGCACAACTTATGAAGCTGGGTCAATTCCAAGCGTTTCAAATTCTCAATAGATGATTGAGAATTGGAATGCTGGTGGTAGCTCTTTTGCTTTGTACTCAATTTCTTCTGTATTGGCTCCTCATTGATAGCAGCTGAGGTGACTGATGAGTGTTTTCTGGACCTCGAAGTGACAGTAGTGGCCATCGTAGAAATTGATGCTGTACGCTGGAAAAGGTTTGAGTTGATGGAACTGGAGTTGGAAATGACTTGTCTTTTGCCTGTAGGAGATGAGTTCAGTCCGGAGGTAGTGTTGAAAGACACACCGCCGCTGTTCGATCCTCGTTTATCCTTTTGGGACGAAGATGTGCAGTTCAGGGGTGAAGACTGTGCTGTATCCTGAGGCATGCGGAAACTGTTGTTGGTTATAGGAGTTTCTTCATTCATATGGGCAATGTGACTAAAGCCAAAAGGAGTGGATATCTTTGGCACAGGAAGCTTTGGGTTTTTGGAGCCCTTCTTCTTCTCCTTCATAGAGAGTTTCTTGAAGATCTTGGACAAGCCATTGGACGGCGCTTGGTGTGCCAGGGAGTCTTGTCTCTCTGCCAAGGTGCTTTGGAAGTATGAAGAAGGCGGCAGCGGTGGGAGATCGATGTTGTTTTTGCTTCTTAACAGGGGAACGTCGCTGTTGAGCAGTTCAACGTTTCTGTCAACCAAGAACGCCCCTTCTTCTCCCAGCTGCAGCGATGACGACGACTTCAGCTCATCCTCGATCCAGATTGAGTCCATGTGCGATGAATACTTCATGCCTGCGTGTACGGTAGATGCGGTGTCGTCTCTTCTATCAGGGCGGCTAACAAACAGCGGGGGCGCACACACAGAGCTGAGCAGAGGGCTATGTGGACACTCACGCTATCGCTACTTCAGAACAGCTGACGCAGAACCAAGGCCTCGGTCGTGTATATATGCTCGCAATTCCTCTTCTTATAAGAGAGTGGCGTATCTATCTAGTCAGGGGAGATGTATTATGTACAACTCTGATCTATTCCAAATTTTACGTGGCTGTCCCTTCGCCTGTAGTGCAGTGTCCCTTTGGGAAAAACGATCCCCTCCCAGAGATCTGTCAGTAGGCGGCGTGTGTCGTGGTGGCGCAGGCGCGGGCGCGGACGTGGGCGCGGCGGACGTGGGTGGACAGAGATAGCAGGTGAACAGGCAGGAGCACTCAGAGGGTGCTAGCGTGTGGACAGAGAAGAGCAGCAGAGGGACAGATCGCTGGCAAGTGCGGGTGTCTAGGCGCGCCTCTGGTTCAATATGGCAAGCCAAGTGCCGCCCTCAGAGCCCAATTTATGGACCCATCGCTGTGTCTATATATGCTCTCCCAGGCTGCAGGAGAGGTGGAGGATTTTTCGTCTAAGGTGCCTGGACGTACAGAAGAGGTGCACGACAGAGAAATCTGGGAGCGATAGATCGCGGAGGTACATGTCGTGCTGCTGGGGGTACACAGTCTACACACGCTGCGCACGCTGCGCACAACGGCGGCGTGGACGATGGGTGGCCTGTGCGCTTGGAGCTCTGATCTGATCTGATCTGATCGGTACGTTGATGGATCGGACCCGCGTCCTCGCGACTTGTGCGTAACGTGTCTCCCTCCAGTGTCACTGGTGCCACTGGCACAGTCGCACGCACAGGTCTAGACCCGCTGGGCGACTACATTCTCATTTAGTTCATGCCTGGTCCCCCGTCCCGTCCACCACCACCCAGTATCACAGGAGAATGTCTTCGTTTTTACCCAAAGCGGAAGTTAAGGGTCGCATCGGTTCAGACACGCACGGGTGTATTGTCTGCGATCAAATTAACAGACGCGGGCGCGTTATGAGTGGGCAAGACTTACAAGGCACAGGCAGCGGAAAGGCGACAGGCAGCGCAGAGACATATATACTATTCAGGAAATACACCTGATCTCGAAAAACGGAGTTGCACGAACGAACGCTCTGGGATTATGCATGTATTAGTAGGTACGGCGGTGGTGGGCCAGGGTTGGCCACGGAGTAGGCTACGCACTGCAACGGGGGTGGCGGTGATGGTGTCTTTACCTCTTCAGTCTCTTCAGCTGGGTCTTGAAGCAGGCCCCACCTTCCACGTCTTCGACTTTCCGTTTGTAGTCGCTCACAGTTTCGCCGGACTCATTGATGACATCCTCGCCCACAATGACTGTCTGCTTGTAGCTCTTGTTTCTGAGCCTGCCGTTCAACAGCACTGCCGCGGCCTTGTCTTTCGCTATGTTCTCGCTCGACGGCTTGAATCCTAGCAGAGTCAGCACGTTGTAGATGTCAGCAAACGGACGGGTCTGTGTGGCCATTCTCGCGCCACTCGAAACCACAATGTTCTGGTTTCTCGTAGACCTTATCACATTCAACGTGTTGTTGATGAATTGAGCCCTTGCGGAGTCGTCCAGGTACGACGAGTAAGTCACTTCGAACTTGATACCCCTTTTGATTGCTGCCCCAATCGTCTTGTGTTTCAGAAATGTGGGCAACCTCTTATCATACTGGAATGTTATGATGTCAATGTCCAAGCTGTTGCACGCCAGGAGCAGGCCCTTCTCGGTAACGGGCAACGCTGCCACGATATCAAAGGCATTCTGCAGCTTAGATATACTCTGTCCTTGCGAGGGCTCGTCTATTATTATTGTGCATCGCGTGAACAGTTTGAGCCGTTTCTCAAACTCGCGCAGTAGAGAGGTATCGATAGGGTTGATCTCATTGGTGGGCACTTTATCACTGTGGTTCAGTGTGAAATTCAAAACAACATGTGTGTATCCGAGTTCTTCGAGTGTAGACAGGGTATTTTTCAGTTGCTGGATGTCTCTCGCAGCGGGTTTGGTCTTATACGACTCCTGCGGCCAGTGAATGTTCAAATCGATCAGCATACTTTACCAGTGCATGTGTCATCTAAGAACTCATCTCCCAAGCTAAGCTCGTCTCATTTTTCTTCACAAAATTTTCAATACAAAAAACTACCTGGAAATCTCCATTTCGGGAAAACTTCTTATTGTGAAGACACGCATACCTTGCGATAAAGAAGAAGAAGGGGGTGCGCAAATACTACATTGACCTTCTGCCGGTGAAGATTTCGTTTATTAGCTTGAGGGCATGGAGTTCGACTATGGTGTTCGACGATCCAGCCTGTTGAGAACAACCTGTTTCGCATTGTTGTACACCCTGGCTCTCTCTTTCAAGACATAAGCCACATCTTCATCACTGCTGAATTTGAGCACCTGCTTCTTGATAAGGTGTAGGTTCCAGTAGCACTTGTTGTGCCTGTTATGAGCTTGGTACAGCCTATACACTGTTTGCTTGATTAAATGCTTGTGTGAGAGGGTGCAAGTTCCATTCTGGTAGAACGAGTCCAGCTGATTTTGCAGCGTGCATATCGTCTCCTCTGAGCTGATATACTCCTGGTAGTTGTACTTGTAGTCTTGTATCAACTGTGGTAGCAGCGAGAGCTGTATCGTCACTTTGGATTCAATTCTCTCAAAGTCCTGAACAGTCGATAAGCGAAGTTGGTCAATGTAGTAACCTAAATCGCGAGAGATAATCCGCTTATTGACGAATGCCTTGTTTCTATAGATCTGTATGAGTTTGTCCTCCATAAATATCTCAAGAGACTTTCGGAGGTCGTCGAGCTCTTGTAGTGAGGTTGTCTGGTGCGGCTCCCTATCGAGCTGGTTGGCCTCGAAGTATTCCAGCACATCGTCATCGTATATGTCCACCAACTCGTTGACATCGAAGAGCTTCAGCTCATCAACAACGTAGTAGTCTTGGTGTGCAAACTGGTTGGGTAGTAGGTTCTGGCCAGGTGTGTGGTCAATAACGTGCTGGTACGTTGGGGGTGGCACAAACCCGTCAACGGACTGGTTGTAGGACGGCAATAGAGACATGACTGTATCAATCTATACGCAATATGTGAATGTGAATGCTACTTCTGCTGGCATCCGTCTGTCGAAACCCCCTCTAGCGAAGCAGCGTTTGATTTTCCAGAGGATACTGCCCTATATTTAAATACGCATTATCAGATAGCATTCGTCCGGGATGGGCCTTCAACTCACTCCGTTCGTTATCAACTCTCTTTGTCGCTTTTGTCTTTTTCTTTTTTCTTTATCAGCAAGCCTGAGTCCAGACAACGTAAGATCACAGATCTTGAGACTTTTTGTATTTTTTATTATTTAGTCATATTATTTCCATGTTGCTTATTACAAATCTGGCCTAGAAGCTGAGCGGACTGGACCGTCTACGCCCAATAGAGTTTAGCTGATCGCTCATATGGGAAGGTGACGCCGGATGCAACGCAGTCCAATTTTGGGTTCGTTGTAACAAAGTTTAACTCGTTATGGCTAGCGTTTAAGGTTTAGTCTCGATGCTGCGTCTTTTAAGTCTGCTGCCGCCAATAGAAACTCTATTTTCTTCGCAAACCGCGCTGTTTTCCATACTGGTGTTTCTATCCATTGCATCTTGCTTCCGCCCACTGGCAGCGGATAACTGCGCGGGACTGTGTGCACAACAGAACAAAGGACACTCGGTGTGGGCCTATCTCTGCGTCTGCTGGCTGGGTCCCTCCGCCCGGTCATTCTCGGTTACGATACTTCTCTGCCAAGAGTGTTTGATGAGTGAAGGCTTCTGTTTGATTGTTGAGAAACACCCCAACACCAAACTACCATATCAAACGGTACACGATATGGCATTTGGTTGCTGGTGTGCGACCAGAGCACTGCCCGATCGATCGGTGGGTGACTCAACAAGAAACAAGTTCTGTTATATCGGTGTAACTGTTCTTGAGAAAAGAGAGAAGGCCGTGTGCAGGTCGTCCGCCTGGGTCAAGGCCAAACTGTCCGCCAATGATGCAGCATTTCCACAGAAAGCCCTTATGTGCTTTACTGCAGCACTAGCTAGGTATCAGCTGAAACACACACGGTCGGTCTTATGCTAGCTCAGCTCCTCGCCCAATCCTGAAGTCGCTCTCGAGCTAGCTGCCTTCCCGGGTGTGTTTATCACCACGTGACATGTGACAAAATCACGTGCAAGTACGCACCAGATCCGGGGTTTCGCTCTTTCTGTCCTGTGACTAATCGGTACGAATCGATTCGACGAGATGAGTGAAAACTAAAAAAAATCAAGGAAAATTTTTTGGTGATAGCAGTTCACGGACTAAACCGTTCGCTAGATATCTCTCTCCACTGTGCCAATAGAACGTATCCTTTCTTCGCGCAGAGATGTTAAGAGCTAGAAGTGCACAGCACAGCTTGCGTAGCTTTGCTACAGCAGCTAAACTCACCACACATGTTCCAGAAGAGTTCGTTACAAGAACCCCACCATATGCCAAATTAGTGGAGAAACTCGCTACAGTCAAGAGGGTGCTCAACAACCAACCTCTCACGCTCGCGGAGAAGATCCTGTACTCCCACTTGGTCAATCCAGAAGAAGCTCTAGCTGCCGGTGACATCTCCAAGATCAGAGGACTGGAGTACCTGAAGCTGAACCCTGACCGTGTGGCTATGCAAGATGCATCGGCACAAATGGCCCTTTTGCAGTTCATGACATGCGGACTGAAATCCACCGCTGTTCCAGGCTCCATTCATTGTGACCATTTGATTGTGGGAAAGGATGGTGAGAAGCAGGACTTGAAATCATCCATCGCTACAAACAAAGAAGTTTTTGACTTTCTCCAATCTTGTGGTGAGAAGTATGGTATCCAGTTCTGGGGACCAGGATCTGGTATCATCCATCAGATCGTACTGGAAAACTTCTCAGCCCCTGGTTTGATGATGTTGGGTACCGACTCTCACACCCCTAATGCAGGTGGTTTGGGTGCTATTGCCATTGGTGTTGGTGGTGCAGATGCTGTCGATGCCCTGACTGGTACGCCATGGGAGTTGAAAGCTCCAAAAGTTCTTGGTGTTAAACTTACAGGCCAAATGAACGGATGGACCTCTCCTAAAGACATCATTACTTATTTGGCTGGTGTTCTCACCGTAAGAGGTGGAACAGGTTACATTGTCGAGTATTTTGGTGAAGGTGTCAAGAATTTGTCATGTACTGGTATGGCTACTATCTGTAATATGGGTGCTGAGATTGGTGCCACCACCTCTACTTTCCCATACCAGGAAGCTCATAAGCTGTACTTGCAGGCTACGCATAGAGCACCATTGGCCGAGGCTGCTGATGAAGTGAATGCTAAATTTGGCTTCTTGCGTGCTGACGAAGGTGCAGAATATGACAAGGTTGTGGAGATTGATCTTAACACCTTGGAGCCACACATCAACGGTCCGTTCACTCCAGATTTGTCTACTCCAGTCGGTAAATTCGGTTCCAAAGCTGATGAGAACGAATGGCCACAAACTGTTTCTGCTGGCTTGATTGGATCATGTACCAACTCATCGTACCAAGACATGTCTCGTGCTGTCTCCCTTGTGAAGCAAGCTTCTGAAGCTGGACTTAAACCAAAGATTCCATTCTTTGTGACACCAGGTTCCGAGCAGATCAGAGCTACTATTGAAAGAGATGGTCTCATCAAGACCTTCACTGACAACGGAGCCATTGTCTTAGCAAATGCATGTGGTCCATGTATTGGACAATGGGATCGTGTTGACATTGACAAAGATTCAACTGAATATAACGCCATCTTCACCTCTTTCAACAGAAACTTCAGAGCAAGAAACGACGGTAACAGAAACACCATGAACTTCTTGACCTCTCCAGAACTGGTCACTGCCATGATCTACTCCGGTGACATCCACTTTAACCCATTAACTGACTCTATCAAAACTGAATCGGGCTCCGAATTCAAATTCAACCCACCAGTTGGTGCTGACTTACCTCAATATGGTTTCATCAAGGGTAGAAATGAGTTCTATCCTGAGGTTGACCCTCAACCTCATCCAGAGGTTCAAGTTAATGTCTCCCCAGACTCTGACCGTCTACAACTATTGGAGCCATTTGCTCCTTGGAACGGTAAAGAGCTGAAGAACAATATTCTAATGAAGGTGGAAGGCAAATGTACCACAGATCATATCTCTGCTGCGGGTGTGTGGCTGAAGTACAAGGGTCACTTGGAGAATATCTCTTACAACACTTTGATTGGGGCTCAAAATAAAGAGACTGGAGAAGTCAACAAGGCTTATGATTTGGATGGTGCCGGATATACCATTCCAGAGTTGATGATTAAATGGAAAGAAGAGGGCAGACCTTGGAACGTTGTTGCAGAACACAACTACGGTGAAGGTTCTGCAAGAGAGCATGCTGCTCTTTCTCCAAGATTCCTAGGTGGTGAGATGATCCTTGTCAAGTCATTCGCCCGTATCCACGAAACAAACTTGAAGAAACAAGGTATGTTACCATTAACATTTGCGGATGAGGCTGACTACGACAGAGTGAGCGCTGGTGATGTTATCGAAACTTTGGATTTGGTTGATATGATCAACAAGAACGGTGATAATGGTGGTATAGTCAAGTTGAGAGTCACCAAAAAGGATGGCTCTAGCTTTGAGATTGACGCAAAGCACACGATGTCGAAAGACCAAATCGATTTCTTCAAGGCAGGGTCTGCCATCAACCACATTGGTAACCTACGTCGTGCAGACGCTGCTGGTGACGCTTAAAGGAATGGACGAGCTTCCCTTCCGCAAAATTGCATTTCAGCTCAACTGATAATTATACATTCAAACAGCAAACATGAATAGAAAGGATACTTTGTTGTCTGTCTAGTAAATATATACATATTCCTTTTCCTACAACCTTGTCTATATTCAATTGGCGGTGTCTTGTATTTATGAGCCATGCTCTAAACCTTCCGGGACTTAGGCAGGGCAAAAGCCTTGGACGCCATCTCTTTCCAGGTCACTTTAATATGCAGTTCATCATTATCTTCATGGCTTCCTCCTGCCTCTGCTACTTCGTCTCTGGCCAAGAGGTAACTTCTCAACATCCAGAGAGTTAAGACAGACCCGAAATAACAAAATCCACAATAAATGGCTGGGTTTCTATACTGAGAAGGATCGTAATCCTGGCCATTAGGAGCGCTTCCTCTCAGCTTGATCCCGATGATTGGCGACACTATACCGGCAGCCCCGATGGCAGTGAACATCATTGCAGACACAGTTGCTACTTTCCGTAAACCAAATACCCTGGTAGTAATAGGTGGCTGAGATACCCAAATGGAGCCCATAAATGCACCTAGAAAGAAAGCCAGCGCAATTGCGGTAGCGTAATTTCTGGTAGGAATCCACATGGCGAAGCACAAGATAGTGACTATTAGGTGTGCGAAGATATTTGTGGTGACAGTGCCACACTTATCGCATACTCTGCCTACCAGCGGTCTGCCGAAGAAAGCACCAGCTGAAACCATACAAGACACAACAGAACCCTGAGACGCGGTATACCCCAAGGATATTGTGAAGTCAGTCATATTGTACAGAAGAACCACATACCCAAGCAGGGTGAAAGTCGCATACACAACCATCAACAGATAACCAAATGAGAAGAAACAGTTCCAGTCCCAAGTTCTAGAAAGAGCCTTCACATGATTGTCTCTGGTTCTGATCAAGATCAGTCCCACTGTAGTACAGACCGCGCACATTATCGATTGAATGATCAAAGCCCATTTCAGACTGATATTCTTAATCATGCTCTGGATGGCCAGGTTGAACATCACACCACCAGCACCAGATCCTGATGCTGATAGCGCTTGGGCCAGAGTTCTTCTTTTTCTAAACCACTGAGGCAAGAGTACCATAGGCGGACCAGCGATCAGTGCCAACCCGATCCCAATCATGAGACCTTGGGTTAGGAATATCTGCCAAAGCTGCGTGCTGAAAGCTGCGAGTATTGTGCCTGCGAACTGGCAACAGGCACCCAGTGCAATAACGAATCTTATGCTGGTCAGGTCCTTCAGCCTTATGATTAGCGGGAGGAGAACAAGCCCAGAGCCCAAAGCAATACCACCGACTGCAGCATAGTCGATCTTGCTTCCACCTGCGAACTCGTTGTGCTGTAGGTAGTACGCCAAATAGATCGAGAACCCGGCATTAGACGCCCACGTTGCAATGTTGAAGAGAAACATGGCGAACACCACTACCCAGCCATACCCGCCGTCAGGCACCTCGATGACATCCTGCGGAGCGGCCGCCGCCACCGCCTTCTTCTCCCCCGGTGCTTCTTCTAGTGCCATACTGCTCCGCAACGAGTCGTCGCCTTCTTCTTCCACGCCTTGTCTTTGCAGCGCCACCGACATTATAGTCTTCCTGGTTGCTGTGATGTGATGAGGGTGTGCTTACTTCTCAAAACACGACGACTATACCACCACACCTACGATGCTATCAATCCCGCACATTCGAATCCCTCTACAGGCTTGCTATTTATACACACGACACACACCCCTGGCGATTCTGACCGTGCTGATGCTGATCGTAGTGGTAGTGGTGCTGTTGGCGAAGTGCTGTGCAAATTTGCCTTACATTTTATACGGAAATACACGGAAATACACGGCCGTACGGTTATCGGCTGTGAATCGCGCCGTAGGCCGTGCACACTCACGCTGGCTGGTGGAGGCTTGAAGAGGGTGGTGTGGTAGATGCTGAGCAGGAAGGTGTCGGTGCAATGCAGATACAGTGAATGGGTGTCGTGTGGCGCCGTGGGGTAGCTTCTCTGGGTGTTATGTGGATGTCGTCAAAGTAGAGATTCAAGACTAGCGGGACGGACGTGACCGGACGGCTACACTGCGAGATGTGGCAGAGGCTGTGACTCAGCTCTGCGAGGCAAGGTCGCATACAGCCTTTCACCCCGTGGGTGTAGCACCACCTGCCGAAAGGCTGCAAACTGCCACGCTGCCGGTCGCTGGAAGTTACAGTAGGTATACAATGTCAGTTCGTATCGTTCATTTTGAGGGCCATGATACAAGGGAAGCCTGCTCGTCAATCTTTCAGCTTTTTACTCAGTGTCCAGTTTCTGTCTGTGTCGTTCAGGTTCAGCTGATGCACTCTCCAGAATTCCAGCAGGATAAACTCCTGCAGAGGAAGGAGGGGCGACAGCTCATCGTTCATCCCAGACATAGATGATGAGCTCAGTGAAAATATAGAGCTTCGTTTGGATCTCTTCATTGATGGGCTGTTGCTGCTGTTCAAACTGTGGTTATCATACCCTATCTGCAAGGTCTCCAGATTGGAAATAACTTTAGAGATTCTCAGGAACTTATCAAAGTTTATCAGTTTGGCCCGTAGGAAATAAGTAGAGTTTCTCACATCTCTGTTCCCTTCGTTGATGAATGTCAGGTCTTGTAGGAATAAATTAATATAAGGAACCACTGGCGTAGCCCTAGTGTCAGCATCCTCCAGAATTCTAGACACCTTATACCGGTAGCCTTTATAGTTATTGCTTGGATGAATAATCTTCTTCAAATCCTCGAACAAGTATTGGTACTTCTCTGGCAAGTTGGCCCATAGATCATCCAGTCTGGACAATATGTGGTTCTGTAAAGTAATCACAATGGCAGCAAGCGAGTTGAAATTCTTCAGGTAGTAGCACGATAGTGCAACATTCAACCAGTTTCTTACACGAAGAACCCGCTCCTTAGCTTTCAGCTTTGGCAAAAGTATAGAGTCAAAAACATATTCTGATAGAGCATTTGTGAACAGCAGCGATTGAGAGACATTAGGGGACAGGTTGAGTTTTGATTTTTTCTCTGTGTAATTGTTATTCAACAGCTCATCCGCCTTTATGGCCATGAATATGCTTGACTCAATCAGAGTCAACTGCTTCGCAAGTTCAAACGAATTCAAATCTGCAAGGTTGTACTCGATGTTAACCACTTCGGACATTGGAGATTGGCAAATTTGGAACCACTTGGCTAACATCCCTCTCAAATCAGAAGGTGTGTACTTTGTAGTATCCAAATGAACCCATAATCCGGTACCTAACTTTCTCCTATATGAAAGCACCAAATTTTCAATTTCAGATATCTGGTTTTTACTCAGTAGTGAGTTATTCTTGAAACTAATCCCAGGTAAAGGTAATAGCATCGAACTTCTATGGCTCGTGTTCAGTTTAGCCAAGCCATACTCCTCAAATATATAATCATCGTCGTCTAGCTCTTGGTTTAACGATGATATCGAAGAAATTGAGGACGAATGCGAGACCATTGAAGTGTGTTTAGCGTTGATGTAACTTCTTTTGACCAATTGAACGCTGGAACTGGTCGTTAAATTCTTCACAGATCTGACCATAGGTTCCAATGAGCCTGGTTTACTTTCTAGACTGAGGGTTTTCGAATTCTTTGACTCCATGATTCTCGATGGGGTTAGTACTGTAAGTTTAGAACATAATTCAATCAATCTCTTGGCCTCAATAGGTAAAAATAATGACACTCCTTCGTTGAAGAAATTGATCAAAGTAGGTAATAAATTATAATCATGTGTATAGTCCCAGTAACTTTGTAGCCATATCTGGAACATTTTGCAGATAAGCTTTCTTCTATTCTTCATTCTAGAGTCAAACGATGAGTATGTACCAGTGTCCTCAGTGTCCTCAAATTCGTTGATCTTATTGCTCAAATTGAACCGAGCAATCAACTCTTCAATAAGCTCTTCGCCTGTTGAGAAAAGTTTGAAAGTTAGAAAGAAGGTTGAAACGAAAAAAGGATCTGGCCTAGTCATCTCATCTGTGAGAATCATAACAAGAGCCCTGAACGATGCGCCAGTTAAGCGACCATCGTGGCCACGAACTATCTCGCTCTTGATGTCGTGTGAAATGTTGACTTCTTCCTGTGAATCAGTAATGAAGGGCTCGAAGACTGAGCTTCTGATGAAAGACTTTGTATCTGGGAAAAAGTCTTGCAGTAGGTTAGAAACAGACTCGGTAACAGTATCATCATTCCCATTACCAGTTCTGATCATTGAGAATCGTGACACCCTCTTCAAATTGTCTCGTTTCGTTGAAGGCTTTAGTTTCGTGTCTTTTGTTGATACTTTTATCAAACCAACAGAGCATATCTTAATGAATTGCTCTGGAGTAATCTGCATTGCTTGAAAGTCTGGATATTTCTTATCACTAGACAGTTTGAAGTCCCCGATGAGAGACAAATTTTTATGACAGTTGTCAACAGCCGAAGATATTGATCTAGCCATTCTCGAAACAACGCCAATGAGCTCATCACCTTCAGGAGTATAATAGTAAAGAGTGTCGTTTGGCTTATTGGGAGCCTTGTCTTTGAAGTCGTCGTTGATTGTTTTTGTCACGAAGTTTTTTACTGAGGAAACCAGCTCAGATACCAGTGACAACAGATTATCTAAATTGTCATCAAACTTGGTCTTAGCCTTGGTATTCTTATCATTGAGTAGTAGCACACAAGACTTGCTGATGAAGAGAATCTCTCTAAGGAGCAAGATCATTTGGTGTGTGATGGTTTCCAAAACTTCACATCCAGAAGGATTATATTCAACCATATCCAATCTTCCCAGCAGTAATCCAATGTAATTGTAGAGTAAATTATGAATCTCATTCAGGCGTTCCTTTGCAAAGGGACTGGTTTGAAGGTAAACCACCTGTGTTGGTTTAGATGACTTTGGTTCAGATTGGGTAAAACTGCTATTGGCCACAGTGTTTGTAGCTCTTTGTTCTCTTCTTAAAGACTCGTTCTCGAGGCCCCAAATCTCAAAGAAAGTGATACTCTTCTTTGCGACCTGAAGGACCATCAACTGCAGCGTTTCCAAATGCAATAAATTTTTAGTGTGTTTATATGAATCAGCCTTTATCATCAAGGAGTACCAGTCAGCCAGTAAGCTCTTTCTCATCCTTCTAATTACTGGTCTCTTTTTTACAATGTCTGTAGATCTGGATAGACAATCTGTCTGTTCTAACAAGTCCCGCACCCCATCTCTGATATTGTTGATATGGGCAATAGCAAAGCCTGCTTCACCATTTTCAGGGTTGTCCATAGGGTTGTTCAAAAACACAGCACATGATACTAGTAGGTTGCGTAGAGGGATTCTAGATCTTGTTAATGGAAGATTATCGTCGTGTTTAATAAGTTCTGCGAAGAAATTGATGGGAACCCAGCCTCTTTTGAGATTTTTCAATAGTGTAACTTCAGCCCAACCGCTTTCATCCACTGAATGTACAAACACCACATCATCTTTAGCAAATGACAAACATATTGATGCATCAGAGTTTAGCTCAAGAGTAGTAGCATCAAAGGAGTGCATGGCCACAACAAATAAGGATGTTAAGGCGTAGTCTTCTGCAGATGGAACGAATTTTGACATTCTTTGACTTGATAGCCGGTGTGATGCTGAATTGTTAACAGTGCTGCTTATAGTTTTTACCAGTATAGGGGACGATGATGACTGTTCTGATACTGATGCAGGTGTGAATGCAGATGCAGATGCAGATGCAGATGTTGAACTATGCTGTACATCTTCCAGAAAGGTGCTTTCATGGGAAAAGCTTGTATCATTGTTGTCAGATGCAAAGGAGAAATCATTAGAATTGGAAGACTTTGGGTCACTTTCACAGTGCAATGTTTTTGACTGGTTGGTCCGGGAGGATGATGGTGAGATGATCAAGTTTCTAGGCGACTCATGGATGTGGTTAACCTTTACCGGTTTAGGTGTTTCCATGATTTCAGAATTTGACAGTAGACTTGTGTGCGGCGAAGTAGCGGAGATGTCTGGTGCTTCATCGATGACTGGTGCAGGCTGGTGTTGTTGATTGTACTCAAATGCAGCAGATGGCGGAATAATAGGAGTCGGGTCATCTAGATAAGGATTGTTATGCTCGTCAAGGCTGTGTTCACTACTGACATTGGGACCCTGATGGATTCGAGGAGTTGGGTCATCGTCGTACACCGAGGTAGTTGATTTCGAGTGAGCGAGATTCTTCAAAGTTGAGTTCGAGCTAATATGCGGATGGTCTCTCAACGAAAGGTCTGCAATCCCAAGACCACTGCTGCTCATAGGTGAGGCGACTTCAAAGGTATGCTCTGCATCATTGTCGTGGCCGTCGAACTCATCAGCAGTTTCGTACGAGTGGATGGTTTCCTGCTGCGTGAGCATGGAGCTCAGCGACTGTTCAGATTGCAGTTTTGACTGTGCCCCCATGTGTTGATTGATGCTGTGGTTGTTGGGCTGAGTGTGGTGTCTCTGGTTGAAGTTCAGCGGCTGTGTAGGGGAGATGTCATCGAACTTAGGTTGCGAGTCTGCTTTGAGACTCGGCGTCTGCAGGTCTGCTTTGCTCATCCCTGTGTAAATCTCTCGTCTCGTGATGATGATGCGGCCCGCCAGTTGTATCTACTAGCGAATATGAGAAATAATTGCCCGAAGCAGGCAGGTAGGTAGACAGACACAGATGGGTTACCTAGCTAGCTGTGTTAGTGTTAGCCTCCTAGACGTTGGTTCGGTGAATCGGGCAAGGCACAAACGCACAAGAATACCCACACAGAGCAGCTGAGAGAACCGCTCGGGGAATACACACACGAGTTGGAAACTCTCGTCAATTCAGCAATACCCGCTGTCTTTCTTCTAGCTGCTTTACCGGGATTGGTAACTTGGCGATGTTGTTGTGTGTTGTTACCAAAAGAGCGACCGACCAGCTGTGAGAAAAAAAGAAAAACACACAACCGCATGGTTTTAGGCCTAAAATTAAAAAAGAGAGCGTGTCATTTCCTTTTAGGGGAATTCTCCTTTTCCGGAGAGGGTGTATATGTATATATGTGAGTGTTGATGTACGGCATGGAGTTGATTAGAGTGTTCATGTGTTTGGAGCAGCAAGGAAAGGGAGTGAAGCATGGCGTGGCGTGGCGTGGCATGGGCTGCGGTTGGGGCTCACTGCAGGCTCTGGCTCTCCAATTCCTCGAGAATCTCGATCCCCTTCAGTCTCTCCTCGTAGAGCTTCGCCAGCTTGTTCACCTTCTTCTGGCCCTGGAGGCTGCTGTACCCTTCGCTGAACTTGGTGACCAGAGGCGCCACCGCCTTCTTGGCCACAGCAGACTGCTTATTCAGCGAGGACGTTACATCGGCGAGTGCTTTCAGCTCATCAGGGCATGCTTTGGATGAGGACTTCATGGACGAAGAGCTGGAGCTTTCCAGCGAGGTTACCGATATGTTTCTCTTATGCTGCAGACTCGACGAAGGGATTTCGGGCAGCGCTTCTTTGGCTTCCTCTGGCCTTCTCATGAGAACAGGCTCGGCGGATGTGGACACTTTCCTGGCTGCCGGAGCTTTAGGGAGAGGCTTAGCAGGTCTGGTCGCGGGGAACATATCGGCTTGAACTCTCTCCCAGTTGGATAGCAGGTTCCTGAAGAACCTGTAGCCGATCGAGAGCCTGTCACTTGTCTTCAGCGAAACTTTCTCTTGTGATAATGCAGGTATTAGGGTTTTCGTGATGGATTTCAGGTCGTGGTGCGTGGTATCGTTATTGGAAATCATGATCATTGATATGTCAAGCACCCTGGCAAAAATCTCAAATGTATCAGTACCTTCCACTTTCCCCCTCGAGGTAAGCGACTTAAATGTCTTGAATGTGTACTCGTAGTCGTCTTGGATTGGAAGGGGTATCTCCTCTATTGGTATTAGTCTGGTGCCCAAGTTTCGCAGCAAATGCAAGAACAGAGACCCCATCGAGTAAATGTCCCATTGAGACAAGTCCAGGTAATTCATTCGGTCGATTGCATCTGTCAAAATCAGAACTTGCTGCTGTTTGCCGGGTTTGGTCATTACTAGATCTACTGTGATGCCTTCTGTCGTGAGTCTTTGTGTGGTTTTCGCAAATATCAGTTTCCTATACTCCTGGTAATCAAGCGATTGGTGCTTGACAGAATACGGGATGATGAGTCTTTCGTCAAACTGCAGATCGTACTTGTATACCTCCAGACTGACTCTGATTTTAGTGATATCGCACAGTTTCGATAGCTCCGTCAAGCTCTTGCAATACAGCAGCTTGTCATAACTGCCTCCATTGATAGAACTGGTCTTGAACAGCTTGCTCTGCAGCACATTGGTCATCACCTGGGTGAAGGATCTTATGAGCCATGACTCGTGCACAACAAAGATTTTCTTGAGATTGGATCTCAGCGGCTTAGGCAGCAGCTGATAGCACTTCAGCATTGTGATCCATGTGTTGGAGTGAACGCTCACCTTCTTGAAGCCAGACGTGAAGCAGGCCACCGAGTATGCGTGTTTGGGGATTCGTGGGATGATCCTCCTGAAACATTTCACGATGATGGCGTCGCTGGTCTTCTTGTCCAGCCCTGCGTTCGTCAAGTCCGGCAGGTATGTGGAGTCGAAAACGTAGATGGGGAGGTTGGTGTATGGATCGACTGTGTCCGACTTAAAAAACACCTTCTCTGCCTGCAGCTCCATCGCCATGGTTCCAATGTGGTTGATTGGGCGGTGCGTGTCTGACGGCGCAGGGGCTCTATCTTACAGATTCACTGGCGGACGCACTGGCACACCACTGTGTATACTATGTGTGTATGTATATATGTACACTACATACACGCTAGTGAAGGGAAACAGGCACTTTTTTCAGTTTTCTGCCTCTGTACTTGTCGGTAGAACAGAGCGCATCCTCGGTATTTGCTTCGCGTCAGCGAGTCGAACCGGTGACGAGTCCAGTCCAGCGGTGAGAGAAGACGATGAGCTGATGTCGCTGTTGTTGGAAAGGTTGGAAGATTGGAAGGTTGTTGGTGGCAGCAGTTGTAACAGAACAGTTGCGTGCTTCCTGGTCAGGCTAGGGATCTGGAACACAAAGTAAGCAGCAGCAGCAGCACGGCGGTAGCGGTGGTAGCGGCGGCAATGTCCAAGAGACTGCACACGCCGGGGAAGGCTAACACGCATGGCGAGAAGCTGCTGGCCAAGTCGGCCAAGGGAGTGACGTTCTTGCTGTTCGGACAGGCGTTCACCAAGCTGAGCACGTTTGTGATGAACCAGATACTCATCACGTACGTGTCTGCTAAGATCTTCGGTATAAATGCGTTCCTTGAGTTCCTGATGAACTCGGTGCTGTTCTTTAGTCGAGAGGGGATAAGGCTCTCCTCGCAGCGCATGAAAGATCCAGAGGAAGGCGACCATGGCGGCGCAGCCGAGTTTGAGGAGAAGCCGTTTGACAAGTACAACCACAGCAGCCTTGTGTACGGGACCAAAGTTGCCATCATGCAGAGTATCATCAATATCGCACACATCCCGCTGTTTATAGGGTTCCCGCTGGCCACTGTGATTATCTACTGGCAGTATGGGAAGATCTCGGACCTGTTCAAGAGCATGGAGCTCTTCAACGTGTCGCTAGTGCTGATCTACTTCGCCATACTCCTGGAGCTGATGTCTGAGCCTTTCTACATCCTGAACCAGTTCAACCTGAACTATAATAAGAGAACGCGTTTTGAAACCACTGCAATAACACTGAGCTGTTTCGTGAACTTTGGTGTGATCTTTTGGTTCAATGACAAAACGAGCCACGAAGGATTGCCCATCTTGGCCTTTTCTATTGGCAAGATAACCCATTCAATCACTCTCCTGACTCTGTACTACATTGACTTCAGAGGATTCAAGCAAAAGATCCCACACGGGAACCACTTGAGTGTTTCACTAACCAAGATCTATAAAAGCTCTAAAAATGACTACTACTATTTTGACCCAGAAGCCACCAATCATTTCTACAAAATGTTCTTCAACATCTGCTTCAAACATCTGTTGACAGAAGGCGACAAGCTGATCATAAATGCGTTTTGCACTGTCGAGGAACAAGGAATATACTCACTGATATCGAATTACGGATCCTTACTGGCAAGACTCGTGTTTGCTCCAATTGAGGAAGGATTGAGAAACTTCCTCACGCGTCTACTTTCTGATTCAGCTTCGAACAAGAATGGAATCAAACTGTCAGTTGATATTCTGAAGAAGATCACCCACTTTTACCTGTACCTATGTATCCTCATCGTCATCTTTGGCCCATTGAACTCAGGCTACTTGATCCAAAAGTTGATCGGGAACAACTGGTCAAACCATGTTTCTGATACTATTCCTCTCTATACCCTGTACTTGCCACTGCTGGCGTTTAATGGAATTCTTGAGTCTGTACACCATTCGACAGCGAGTGGTAATGAAGTTGTGAAATACACTTACTTCATGGTTGTTTTTTCCATAATCTTCTTTATCACATCTTATGTGGGAATTGAGTACTTCAAGCTCTCAATCCACGGTCTTATCCTTTCTAATATGATCAATATGGCTTTGAGAATAATATACTGTTACTCATTTATCAGACACTACTTCATCAAGGCAGTACCAGATTTTGCAGTCCTGGAAATTGATTCCAATTCAAAGTCAATTATTGTGCTAAGTCTGATAATATGGATCTTTGACTATCTCCTATTTGGAGTCGTGAGGAACGTTGGAGAGTTTATCGGTAATGCAATTCTGGCAGGCGTATTGGTTTTCTTTATCATGTACAAAGAAAAAGACCTTATCATGTCAATAGTGCGCAAGAAGAACACTGGCCTACAATACTAAACAGCTATTGGCGTATAAATCTTTCTGTGTGTATATGTATTTATGGCAGTGATATCATTCATATCAATCACGGTACCCACTTGAAACGAAAGCATACTCCTTGAACTTTTCCCATAACTCATCGAGCTTGGCATTATTGTCCTTTCCTCCTTTCTTGAGCGCCTTTAATGTGGACTTGATAGGTTTGCCTAGCTTTCTGGCAAGTTTTAAATAGTCATCCACGAGAAGCCCTGTCATGCTGAGTGGCTGATCGTCAGAGTTGTACTCGATTTCATAGCCAAAATCTTTCTTTCCAGAATTGATAGACTCCAGGTCCGCGTAGTATTGTACAAATCTGGTAGGAGAGAAAAGTTGGGGTGTGTATCCTGGGCCAAGCGGTATTGTCGCTGGTTTCTTCGGTGGTATTGTTGGGTCTGACTTTGGTGACTTCTTTTTATTCTTCTTGTTTTTACCTTTACTACTTTTCTTGTTTCTTCCTATGGTGAAATCAGAGCTGTCTTCTTCTTCTCCATGAGTATCATCATCATTCTCAATCTCAAATATTTTAGTTTCTAATTCATCAAAGAACTCAGTCCATGACTTATGAGCATTGGCACGAGATAATGTCTCTTCCAAGTTGGTAACGTTATACTCCCATACTCTCAGACTAGGGTTGAACGTCGGTATGACACTACCCGAAATCACATTGATAGCATAACGTTCTCCATTTTCTCCGGACCTTTTCTTCCCTTTAACATCTGCATAGAACGTCTCACGCACAGTGTCCATGTATGCCTCTTTGTTACTAGGAGCCGCACCAAAAGTCCCGAATCCTGGGAATTTGTCTACTTCCACGCCTAGAACATCATCTCCTAGCAGTGAGAATTGTTCCTCTAATGTGTGGTCCACCTCTTCTCCCTCTTCCTCTTGGTCTAAAGCTTGGAGGAAATCTTCATCAAACACATAACCTTTAGCCGTGTACGCCTCAACCAAGGACTTATAGGCTTTTTGGGAATCAGAAGGTATGAAGTGATCAATGTTCATATGACCATAAACTCCTCCAATGATAATGTCTCTATATTCATGAACCCATATCGCAAACTTTCTGTAGCATGAGATGTCGTAGTTCTTTGGAATAGGTGGTACATGACCACTCAACCAAACTTTCATTCCACGAGACCTCAACTCCTCGAGAGTAACTCCAAGCCATTTGAAGAGCTGATATCCTGGGTCATTTTTGCGGTCACATGACTCAGTTAAAGGATTTGATTTGAACAAATACAGAGTATTTATAGATAGCACGGCTAATTGTCCAGGGATAACTTCACTAAAAAAATAAGCACCTCTTTGGAACACATGCATTTGTTCATCAGGGACAAAATTTTGCCAAATGGTCCATAACTCTCTGGTCTGCAATGTTGGTCCTGGTGAGAATAGATTATGAGGGTAAACGTCGTTGTTGCCGAGACTAGGCACCACTGGTACATCAAAGTTCTTCAGGTCGTACTCATCGCGGCTATGAAACACATCAAAGAAGAGTCCTGCCACGTACTTGTTCATTTGGAGGATCTTCATCTCGGTTCTTGGGAATTTACGGTCTGAATCATGGCGCATATTATCCCCGGTCCATATGACGAAATCGATCTTATCCTTCAGGTTTTTCTCTATCCATTTCATCGTTTCCTCCATCAATAGCATTGGGGAATCACAGCCAGACATTGCATCTCCATATTTGGAAGCAGTATCCTCTTTACCCTTCGGTTTGCCTCCATGGCAAACGGAATGGATAGACGTGCCTGCCACGTAGTTTTCATCCGGGTGGATATCTGTTATATGCAAAAACCTGCCATGTATCACCTGCGATTTGTTGCCGTACGTTGACGAGAGCGGTACTATCTTGACTGGTTTCCGGGGTGTAAGACCTAGACTATGATACTCTTGTGCATCCACGACGTCCAAATACTCAAATTTGTACTGCTGGTGCCCAGGCTGCCCCGCCTGCTTTCCTGTATAGGAGAGTGACGATCCCTCCCGCGCTACACCCGTTTCCACACCTGTACTGTTACTCTGAAAAGAGAATAATGCTATAGGAATCAAGAGCAGAAACCCAACGATTGGCGACATCCACCCGAAGTTTCTCAATATGTGTCTACCGTCTCCATCCCCCTCACTCCATTTCACGCCTTTGCCCTTTGAGGTCTCAGACATTTTCCGGAAACGCTCCCTTTAGCTGCACACAGAACTTGTCAATCCTCAAGCACCCTTTTCCTATTCTGCTGACTAGTTTCTTATTTGAAGGCCTCAATCTGCTGCCCTGCGTCCCGGTAGCTCACAACAATGTAACACCCTCTCCATACCAGACAGCCATAACTTAGCCCGTAACTTTTTTCTCGCTCTAGTTGTTGTTGGTTATACCGAATTAGGTAATAATCGCGATGTTTATTAGGCACATGTACACATGCATGTATGAGTATAAAGGGTAGAGGGCTGTTAGATGTTACAGTGTGTTACGGAGAGTTGGTTCGTTGTCGAGAAGCGAAGTTAGAGTGACCTGCAGATTTTCGTTGCCGAAGCATCTGTGCGAAGGTAAGCCATAAGATGTCAATACCCGTTCTGGGGCCAGCTCCTCCAGTTGTAGAACAGCCGTCAGGTACAGCACCATGGAGTTCAGTGTCAATCTAGAGCAATTAAGTGTAAGCCTGCGGGCGAGAGGAGTGTCGGAGGGTGGTTTGACAAACACTCCTGTAAGTGAGTGGTTGTCGAAACCCAGTGCTGATGCTCTTTTGGACAGCAAGGCCGGGTCAGAAACGGCGATTTGCAGATATGGCAGTTTCTCTGGATCTGTCAAATCAATGGTCGTCTCTGTAGTCAGAAAACCTAGCACATTCGGACCTTGTCTCAGCTCGAGAGGGATGCTCTCGCAACCACGTTCTTTGAGTGCTCGGACCATCAAATAGAGCAGAGAGCTGTAAGATTCGTAGGCAGCGTAGGCCAGTGTGCACTCTGTCCGGAAAACCTCACTGAAACATTCTAGAGAGAGAACACCTGTGTATCCAGCTTCGTCGAGAAGCCTCAGTAATTTCAAATTGTCAAAAGACCCCTGAAAAGGCAAGTACCTGTAGCTCCTGGAATGGTAAATGACGTTGGGCAGCTTCAGGTTATAGTCTGAATCACTCAATTGCACAAAGAACAATTTGTCGCCCATTTCCTTGATAATGCTCGTATCGCAATCCAATATGTAGATGTGGAATGAGTCCAAACACACCCCGAAATTACTTCGATCAACAGCCTTCACCATTGTCCACAGATTCTCTAAGCTCCTATGGTATGTTCCCCAGGATAAAGTTTCATACGCAATTCTCATCCCTTTCTTCTGCGCAAGGTCACTCGCGATTCTCAGTTGTTCCACCAGCTGATCTTGCTTGATGTCCTCGGACGGTGGCGCACAGTTTGAGCATAGCAAGATCATGTCAATGTTCAATTGAGCCATTATATCCAAGCGTCTTTCAAACTGCAAGAGTCTCTCTTCGAACCCTTCGCAAGGGCCTTCTAGATCCCGAAAAGGCTGAAATATTGATATCTCCACTCCGATATCCTTCACAAACTGATTGAATTTGGGGACATCTGGAAGGATCTCCGGTAGATCCTGCTCAAGGAGCTCAATGCCTTGAAATCCTGCGTTCTTTATAGCTTCTAGCCGCTCATATACAGAAGCTTTGGGGAGTGATATGGTAGCGATGGAAGTAGTGTAAGGAAGCTTCACCTGACCGGCTTGGATTTCGTTATGCGGATATTTGCTTTCACTCAATGTGTGAAGCCTGGGGCTTTTGCAGCGTCTCATGAATAGTGAGCCAAAGAGTGCCCCTCTATTCCACAACCCAAGTGCTGTGGTGGCGTATGGTGCCATGCTCGCAAAATTCGATGGCGGATATACGATTGGTTTCCTGTGCACTAAAAGCTTTGTTGATGTCTGGCTCGATTCCTCACAACAGAAAGGTCAACATGAAACACTTAGCACAACACACATCGGTAGAGCAGAGGTCTATAGCTCAAAACTCGCTGGTTGGCCTTTGCTTTTGCTGTTGCGGAAAAAAAAAAAACGGAAATGTGGACTGTTTGTCACATTCCCGATAAATGACAGTTGACACATGCCAACCAAAAACCAAGCGTCAGTATAACCAAGAGGTTGAGTGGTCAAGACAGTTCGGTCTTGCTCAGCCTCTCATTTATGTTTAAGCGCTAAGCTGGCTAGACAAATGCGATCAGTTTGGGTATCTGTATAGCACCTGCTACCACAGAAATGCATATATCTCTGTCAACATATCGCTAAAAGCGGTGTTTCCGGAAGAACTGTTCTCGCCTCTTGGTGCCAATCTTATACTTCAAGCTCTTTGGCTCTTGGGTGTCCAAAAGCTAGTACCACAGCAGTGATTGATATGTTAGAAAAAGCCTTAAAAAGAGGGTTCAACTGGGAGCTGCGTAGCACTACAGAGATGAACGGTAACCACGAGCTGTTCGGAGCTGTATTCATCTTGCTGTACGTCCAAGCAAGTTGAGACAGATGGTCCAACGTCGTATCAGCCCATGTAGCTCGGGCCAAAGCAGATGTATGTATTATAGTAATTTGATTGTTTGTATATGTATATAAGTGTACCGTCGGACTCCCAAAAACATCATCTGGTGAGTTTGAGAACAGTACATGGCCAAGCTGATCGATCTGAGAATGAATACCCACGACCAGCAGTAAGTGATAGTGTAAGGACGGGAGTAGAGGTAACTGGTAACCAGGCTTGTCACGAAGTCGAGTTGTGATTGAGAGTATTCAGATCTAAATGCCACCTCGTTGTTGAGCGGAGGGAAGGTACCGTCCACGACAGTTGAGCATCTCCTTTTACCACTTTAGGATAAATTCCCTCTGGGCCAGCCGTGGTGTTATGCACCACCTTTCAGAACTCCACCGAGTTATTCACTCCTGCCTGTGCTGTGCAACAGAGTCTCAGATCAATCAATATACCGAAAAAAAATAACAGAGAACGCGTGTCACGAAAATACAAAAAAATTTGAAACTGACCAAAAAATATTGTAGTGTCCTGAGAGGATCAGACCTTACGCCAGAAAGGAAAGAGGCCCGAAACGGGAAGAAGCCATGGATTAGGAAGGTTTATTGATGCGTCCCTGGCTAGCGGCCGCTGAATATGGCGAGAGCAAAGATGTTGCAGGGTGCACAGGGAGATGCTTGAAGGGGAAACACGGGCATACCATCGCTTTTTTGGGTGGACACAGAGTGTGAGTCTCGTTGCCCCACACCCCTTCGGGAAATAGACTTTTAATAGCTTGGAGAGAGACCGAAGTGTGCACTAAGTCTACACACCCATGTCCACACACCCATGCCCACATCCAGAGTCTACCCAGTATTAAGGTTAAGCTTTAGCTTTGTTCATTGGGACTGGAACCTTAAATCAGTTGATGCTGTCCCTACCGAAACGTAAACACACAAACAAACAGAACATTTTGTCCTGTCCCGCCTCAGTCAGTCCTTCAGACTTGTCCCTGGTCTGAGAGACAAAAAACAAAAAACGAAAAACCAGTCTCTATCAAATGCGGATGTTTTTAATGGCGTACATAAATACGCGAACAAATATGTGAAAATTAGCACCAATACGCGTTCAATTTTGTAAAGTGCGTGTGTAATTTATGTAAACAATTAAAATAAACAGGGTTGGGAAAGTGTCAGGGTTGGGCACTGGGATCTATTACTTAAACAGATGGTGTGGACGTTTATTGGACGTGAGAGTGGTGGTGCAGGCCAAAAAACCAAAGAGTCGATTGCCGTTAGCGTTGGTGAACCAGTTACTACTTGAGTACGCTCGACACCACCCCTTCACCCCATCCGTCTCTGTGTTCATAGAAGAAGCTAAGCAGTCAGCAAACAGGCAAACAGGAGCCCAAATCAAGTTATGTCGCTAGCTATGTCGAGACCTTTACAGTCATCCCAAACTCAAATGAGATCATTGCCACCTCTATCCGAGCTGCTCAACAGTGCAATGACGCCAAAGCCTCTCAAAAGCGGCGGCGCAAAGAGCGACCTAGTCGCCGATACCTCCTCATCTGTAACCAGCAGCTCGGTGGGCGTTACATCTGGTGCTGCGAGTCTGCCTTCTGCACTGCCAGTGATGCAAACCCCAACTAGACTCCCCTCATTCGACTCGTTGAAATTTGGTGCGTGTGCACTTCTATCATCAGGATCTGGCTGCTCTGTGGAGAGAAGCAGTTCTGCACAGTACAGAAGATCTCTATCACAGCCTTCGATACCGCAGTGGTCGAGATCGCCTTTCCCAACACCGCCTGACTCACAACCTCCGTATCAGCCATCTAACCAACAAACTACTGTGGCACATGAATCTCCATTGGTTCAAAAAAGATCATATGCTTTCATCTCTCACTCCCCCTCGACATTCCCCAACCAGGAACCTTCCATCGACAATGCTCAGCTAGCTCGTCGCAAGCGTAGAAGAACAACTCCTAAGGAATCTGCCATACTTCATGAAGAGTTTGAGAAGGGGTCTACACCAAATAGGGCAAGAAGGGCAGAAATTGCTGCTAAAGTGAGTATGACTGAGAAAGCTGTTCAGATATGGTTCCAAAACAGACGACAAACATTGAGACGCCAGTCACAAGCGGAAAAAGAAGTTCATCACTTGGAGCCTATCTACCCTCCATTTATGAACATTGCAGGCAATGTTCATGCACCCCATGGAGTTAGCAACATTGCACCACATGCAACACCGTTCAAAAGACATTCACCAACTCCATTCCAAACCCATATGGCTCACGCACCCATCACGTCTCCAAAATCCTTACAGCCCATTTCAAGCCCTACGGAGCAGTCATTTCAAACACCTTTACGCACAGCAGTTAAGACACCTCCAGTTGAAAGTGAAACGATGACTTTCAAACTTGTAAAATCTCCACAATCAAGTGCCTGCTCTACAACGATGACTCCTGTTCTTTCAAAGGCCCGCCAGAAGCCTATAATGAAAGTAAACCCTTCTCCTCCTAGACCTATGCATCCTAGTCATATCGAAGATGATAAAGAGAATGTTAATATTGGTGTTGCGCTCAAACCCGAGGTCAAAGAGGAGAAATCAGCCAAAAGAGTGCCTTTAGGCGAGTTGAATAATTGACTTATAAAATTAGAATTTAATGGATATTAATGATAGTACAACAAATACTGTATTGTTCTCAGTCTGGAAAGCTAATAACCTGCCAGCTAATCCGTCCCATCATACCAAGCCAGGGGGTTTCTACAGTCTTTGGTAGAATTTTATATTTTTTAATTAACACAATGAGAATTCTTTTCAGAGTATACAGAATATGATGATCATCAATCAAACTTGTTTCTTCAAGATGAAAAGAGGTGGCCTTTGATGGTAATATAGAACTGTTTCAAATAAAACAGAAGGCATCTAAGCTTTACGACGACCAGTAGTCTTGGTGTGTTGACCTCTGACACGCAAACCCCAGAAGTGACGGATACCTCTGTGGGATCTGATCTTTTTCAATCTCTCTAGATCCTCTCTCAACTTGGATTCCAAGTTGTTAGCTAAGACATGGTAGTCCTTACCGTCAACAATGTCCTTTTGTCTGTTCAAGAACCAAGCTGGGATCTTGTATTCAGTTGGGTTTTGCAAGATGGTGACAATTCTCTCCAATTCTTCTTGGGTCAATTCACCAGCTCTCTTGGATAGATCGACATCAGCCTTCTTACAGACCAAGTTGGAGTAACGACGACCAACACCTCTAATGGTAGTCAAGGCGTATTGAACCTTGATCTTACCGTCAACGTTGGTGTTAAGCAAACTGGGAAAAACTGTTAGTAAAAAAAAACTCAATCAGAGACAGATAGGTTAGACCATCAGCAGCGGGACAGGGCTCTTGGAAGTGTTTGGTTGATGAGAGACTCTCGGTACTTGCGCTGGTTGCATTTCGAGGAGTGCAGAGTGCATTATGGCAGATGTTTTGTAAACCACTTGCATTGTTGTATGTTCTTGAAGGCATATGGACTTCAACGCGGAGTGGCAGCAGTGGCCTGTGCCGTGGCAACAAATACAGCATCCCTCTTCAATCAGTGTGCAATGAGCTTTTCCTCCGGTGGGCACGCGCTGGTCTGTTTCAAATACTTCGTACATGTGCACTGCTTATAGTGATTCCTTCTAGTGTTATAGTGTTTCGCTCTCCCTCTTCAAATAACATATATGGGCCCTCCCCGCGTGCTATGATATATCATTAATCAACATACCGTAAAATGTGCTGGAAAGAGTTTTGTTCTTGGACAACTAGAGACATCTTTACTTCTTCTTAGCCTTTAGGTATGTGGTGACTTGAGTGCTGATGGTTGTTGAACTCAACTTTTTAATTTTTCACAAAATTCCTGGCAGGGCTCTCTGCTCTGTGTGGTGGATGAATTCGCGGTCACAGAAGTTTTTTTGTTTTTTTTTCCTTGTGCTGCGTGCAGGAACCGTCCGCAATGGGGCGTTCTCAGCGTTGCGGACATGTGTTCGAAGCCCTGACGGAGGTACGTGTAGCCATCCAGACACCCAACCCTATATAGCATCACGTGAAAGGGTTATCAGAGAAAACAGCAGCAAGCCCTAATGCCTGTCAATGGGGAAAGCCATCATGGCTTGGAGGTACAAAGCGGTAGTGGCAGAGCAGACAGACGCCTCATTCTACAAAGAGAGGTATCTCGTAAGCCTATATACATTATGTTTGGTTTAGTTAGAGTTTCCCGTGGCTGATCAGCGGGCGATGCAGAGGCTCGGTCACGACTGCTCATAGAGAGTGATGGGCATGCAGCCATTCCAACGACTTCAGGTCAATAAAGATCTTGTGTGGGTGCAGCAAGTCTCTCACTTCAACGCCTTCCTTCTGTACAACGTCGATTTTGGCGTCAAATTTCTGGGTAGCATGAATCAAGTTTGGCGCATGCTCGTTGGTGATGAACAGGAGCTTCTTGTTCTTCAGATTGTTCTTGATCAAGAACAGCTCAGTCAGGAAAAAGTTCCCACTATGGCGGGCAATCTCTAGATCTTCCTCAACGACAAACAGTTCGCCCTGTCTGTATTTCTCGCTCAAGGCAACCTGCACGGCCTTGGAATAAATCTTCTTCGGCAAATCGGTGGAGAAGTCGTTTGGCGCAGTTCTCGCATGCGCTACAGCACCGTCATGTCTGATTGGAGATGATCTGTCACCTGATCTCGCTCTACCGGTACCCTTTTGAGGTAGCAGCTTCTTTCTTGAGTATCCCATCTCTGAACGGCCGTTTGGATTTGACGACCCGACACGCTTGTTGTCTGCATCGTATATGACTGCCCTCCACAGGATGTCTCTACGTAGTGGCGCGCTGAGCAGCGAAGATGGAACTGGCTGGAATCTGATTGGTGCCAACGATGGGAATTGGCGCAATGTCGTCAGCACGTATTTTGGAGGTTCTATTCGCTTTGTTAGTTACACGGACGGACCGTCTTGATCACTTGTTCGGTATTCAGAAAACTTACGTCTTGCATGGTCTATTACAGACTGCGGAATAGATGTTGGTGACTCAGCTGTACCCGAGGATTCAACGGCCTGAGAAGCTAAGGAGCGACGAACTTGTCTCTGAAATACATGTGCGTTTGTTAGTTTCACACTTCTAGTTGCAACAGTTGGGGTACCAGAGAGCAAGAAAAACAGGCCAAAGCTGGATACTGGCCACCTTCTTTTCAAGCCCACCCTGAGGATGTACTTACCAGAGGCTGTGAGTTTTTCAACACAGAGGATAGTCTATTGCTGAACATAGTTAGCGTACCTTGTATTGCCAAACCTATTAACAACGACGCTACGCTAACGGAGCTTCCAAAATTTTCTTTGATGCTTTTTTCCCAGAATTGCAAACCAAGTGCTTCAAACCTAAACATATGACCTGGCGAGTGAGGAGTTAGATGATGTGATGAATAACAGACGTTCTGAGAGATGGACGGTTGAAGGTGGTGGCATAACGATACGTGAAGAGACAATTGACGGTGGCACATTGCCCTGAGAAGACGAAAGAGTGTTTACTTCATAATTATAAGTGTGATCATTAAAATCTAAACGTGTCAGAGGTCAAGATGGAAAAGTGAGGATATGTGCCAACCGAACATCAAAGACAAACAACCAAAATTCTCCTTCTTTTCGATTGGCAGCACTTCCCTCAGTATATCATGTCATTCGTCCATCCATCCCCTGCTGAAATAATATAGAAACCAAAGTAACAAAACAAACATAGTGTGAAAAATAAAAAGACCATAAGTGTTAAGAAAACATTGCGTGACAGTAGTGTTTGTTAACACACATAGACCACGATTGTCGAACACATCTGGTCAGAGTAAGATAGTATAGTTTTATAAGCAATATCCCTTCCCAATACCGTAAGACAAGACAAAAAAGCGTAGTAAGTAAGTAGCGTAGTATAATCGTAACATCATAGCAATCATATAAAAGTGTAAAGATAGGAGGCAACAGCCGGAAAAAAGAGCAATAATGGACAACTTGGTTAACCAAGCACTCGTAATGGACACAATCTAAAAGGATAAAAACCAGACAAGGATAAGTAGATATCTGGACAAAGGGGACGTCGTGTGTGGTGTACTTAGAACTCTATGATAAACCATCAGAGGTGATGGTTATAACCCTCAAAATGTAATAAAACAGACAGCACACACGCAGAATGGCGTGATATTCATCATGCACAACAGATTTCGTATCATGGAATCTATTAGGGTGACAATATGGGGAAAAGTAAAAAGTGTAACAAGGTTTAACAAATAGGTTCTAAAAATGTAAAAAAAATGGAGTGCTTCGGTTTCTAAAAAATGCAGTAATATTGTAGTGTAGTGGTGGCTCTTTTGTATTATGTACATCCATTAAAGCAGTCTCAATTCCAGATACTGAAACTTCCTGCCCGACCTGCAGTGCTAGCATGGGAGCCAGAGCTACCTGTGGTGATACTCTTGGAATCTGGAGGATGCGAGAACAGTGTCTGTTCATTCATGACACCCATCAATGAGGTAGGTGGCGCTGGAGCAGAAGATGGAATACCATAGTTCAAATTCTGCCCTCCATAGTTAGAAGAAGATTGGGGAGGTAAAGGTGATGAAGAGTTCCAAATGTCCTGTTTGAAGCCTATGAAGTCATTCCGAGGAACTTGGTAATCCGGCTGGAACTGGTTGTAGTGATAATGTTGTTGTTGTTGTTGTTGCTGCTGCTGTAGCGGTGGTGATGGTTGAAAGGATTGATTATCATTCATGTGTAAGGATGCAGAAGGAAAAGTTGGAGAGGCTGACCAAGCTTTCAAGTCAACTTTGCTCATTTGAACCAAAAGAGTTTGATCTTCTGGAGGGACAGGGATAACCTGGGTTGAGTTGACGGCACACATCCAGATACGAGTCTTGTAGATTCTAAACAAATCACGAACCAAGTCTCTGAAGTCAATTCTGTGATTAGCCTTATAGTAAAAGATAAGTTTCTTGCGGTCAAATTGATATTCTGCATCAATGATTGACATCGATGTTGACAAAGATCCTTGAGTCTGAGGTGTGACTGGAAGTGAAGATGGTTCTGCTCCTCCTTCACGGGCAGCAGTCAAAGGTGAGGACTCAATCTTGAATTGGCAAATTCGCTTAGCCTTTTCCTCATCTTGTAGCTTAGTGAGTAATTGAAACACTTCTTGAGACAGTGCAAGTCTAAGCACTGGCTTTGGAAAGTGCAACGCAGGGACATTTTGGTTAGCATTCCCAGCAGTGGTAGTGCCAGTACTGTTATTGGATCCTACTGATGAGGAGGTTGGCTCAAAAGAGTTTAGAGCAGCTTGCTGTTCCATAAACTGCAGGTATTTCAGCAGTCTGAATTCGTCGATGGAAACGTTCATCTTCACGATCTTACCCAAGTCTTTTCCACGGTCAGCCTCAACAATCACTAAGTCACCATTCTTTAAAATCAGGGTGCTTGATTCTGGTAGATAGAAACAGTCGATACGTCCGGATTTGAAAGAGATTAATAGCAACTGTTGTGAAGGTAATTGTGAGTTATTCGGGAATTTTGGAAGCGTAACTTGTCCACCGTCGTTTTTCTTTTGCGTCAACAATTGTTCGATATCAGTGTTGCCTAAAGAGTCAGCGTTAATTGATATGCGGTTATGTGGGTCAGAATTGAAGTAAAAATCCACTGAACGGTAGTATTGGGTTAAATGTGGGGTGGACTCGTTTGGATAGGATGATAAACTCTGATGGTGTAGCTGTTGCTGCTGCTGTTGTTGCTGTTGTGGTTGCGTACCAGGTGAGCCAATGTCAAAAGTTGAAGCGCTCGCTAAGGAGCCACCAGCACTTGCGTATCCTTGGTTCGGGATCTGTTGCATATTGAACTGCGGTGGCAACTGCTGATAATGGTGCGCGCTGTAGTTGGTAGGAGTGTTGTAAGAGTCCAGAGAGAATTTGCGGGGAGGCTGGCTCCAATCTTCTGAGAATGAACTATTGATGTTCATGTGGTTGTTGTTGTTGCTGTTGCTGTTGCTATTCGGGTGGTTCCAGCTTGTTGTGTAATTTGGGTGGAAGTCGGAAGCACGTCTCAACATAGGGTCGTTCATCGAAGCGGCTGTTAGTGCCGGGTGTTGATCCACACCACCGCCGTGGCTAGCTATCGCTGTTGCTCCTGCTCCTGCTGGTGCGCCTGACGACGCGGCAGCGGCGGCGGCAGATGGGTCGTTGGTGGGCGAAAAGCTGCTCTGCCAGATGGACGTGTTGAGCTGGAACGGGTTGTCAGCCAGACTCGAAGCGCCACCGCCTGGGAGCAACGAGTCTTGCGCCAGCAGTGGCGACTTGAGCCTCTCCAGTAGTGAGGATCTTCGTCTGCTATCACTCATCGTATGAAGTACACGCTCGCACAGCTAGCTGTATACTCGTGTTGTTCTGCGTCTCGCTGTATACCTGATCGAAACAATAATGTAATGGAAGCAACGTCTCGTCTGTCTGTGAAGCGGTTAATTTACTTATTGATTCCTTTATAAAGCCAGGGGACCTCTATTGTTTTTTTGGTTTATTTTAATTTATTTTTTGAGGAGCTTAATATAAACCTGAATCCAAAGAGGGAAAAGGGAAAAGCGGCGCTATTTTGCTTCCCTTTTATTTTTAAACTGGATTTTTGTTGAGATATATTGTGTGGGAGGATCGGTGGTGCGTTCTGTACTTGCTGTGGCGAAAGAGAGAATTAGGCTCAGTGTCACTTGGCGGTGAGTGCTTTATGGACGAGACGAGCTATTAGCAAGGAACTCGCGCGCCCGCCTTGTGGAGCTGCGCGTGGGCTCTGGATGACACAACAACACAGAGACAGCAAATAAGTGAGGCAATGCGGGTCAGATGAGTTCATATGCGGAGATTTTTCTGGACTGCTATGGACCTAGACGTAGGCGCGCGGACCGTGAAATTAGATCAACACTTTTAGCCCCACGCCGCGCACACACCACCACACGACCACTCTACTGTACACTGCTAGGCCGGAGGTCAGTCTCGGTCATGGCCCGTCGCCGTCCTCGTCTCTGTGAGTACGCCATACCGCCGCGCCATGCGCAGCGAGCGATGTTCTTTGAGCTCCAGGCGGCTTGGTTTGGTTACTCGCCATGGCCATATTATTTAATAACGTCATCGTCACGTCAAACCAAACACAAAAAGTGACATAAAAAAATATTCGCCACCACTTTCCCCTTTCAGCAGTAATAGGCAAAAGTGGGGTTGGGCGCCCGCGATATCCGGAAAGAGTCACGTGGTGCGACTGTGCTCCCGAGGGTACGGTTCTGAGCACCGTTCCTCCACAGATCGTTTCTTTATAAAATTTTTCTCGGTTACATACAACAGCGATGAGGTGGAGCGAGTGCAGCACACACAGCATCATCCATGAGTGCCAAAACTAGATACTACCTGGAGCAGGCGATTCCCGAGCTTGATGATCTCATCAGGAAGGGCCTCTTTGAGAAACCGGAGGTCACCCTCATCGTCAAAAAAAGAACGGATTTCGAGCACCGGCTGGCATCTAGAGGGTCGAAGCCTAGAGACTACTTGAAGTACGTAGAGTTTGAGAAGAACCTAGAGAAACTCAGAAAGAAGCGCTACAACCGACTCAACTCTGTGGGACTCGTGTCCACGAAACCCTCGCTCTCAGACTGGGCTGGGAGCAGACGTATTGTTTTCATATTTGATAGATCTATACAGAAGTTTCCAAACGATTTTCTGCTGTGGGAGAACTACCTCACGTACCTCAAGTCAGAGAAGCTATTCAAGAAGATTTACAAAGTGTACAACCAGCTCTTGAAACTGCACCCAACTTCAGTTGAGAGCTGGATCAACGCTGCATCGTTTGAGTTTGATTTTGTTGGGTCTGCGAAGAACGCCAGAGTCCTGTTCCAGAAGGGTTTGCGATTTAATAAGGACTCTTCCAAATTGTGGATTGCATATCTCACCTTCGAGCTCAATTACATATCCAAGCTGCTGGCAAGAAGACAGATTCTGGGCCTAATGACAGAAAAGGAGCAACTTGAGCACGAGAAAACGGAGAGCCAGCAAGGAGAAGAGGAGATGGACGAGCAGGATTTAGGTATCATCAGACTGGACAGTGATCTCATGAAATCCGAGCTAAACTCCCTGCCAGATGCTGACCTGAACATGCTGGGATCACCAGAAACTAACCCTGCATTGAAAGGTGATATAGCGCTAACTATCTTTGACGTAATGATGGAGACTTTGATTGCTCAGAAGAAGGAGTTGTTTGGTATTAATTATGAATCAAACATTGACGAGCTATCGTTCAGACTAGATCAATCCGCCAAGGTTTTGAACATAATTGATAAGTACGATAATCTAAACAAGGTGTATTTGGCTAGCCATGTTGTCAACAGTCTGCTAAGAGATTATAGTCGTTTCCCAAGAGTCATTCTCCAGGATATTGTCCTACTCTTGAAATTCGATTCCAATGAACAAAACCTCGTGGATAATTTGCAATCATCGACCAAGAAGTACCTCGCATATAAAGCTAAGCTCAATGAAGACGATGTAATCTCAGAGCTGAAAAATCTCTATGTGGAGTACTTGATTGATAACTACATCAGTGATGAAAAGATTGATGGCAATACAAAGAAGATCCTCAACGCTATCATCAAAAAATTATGAATAGTAATATAGTATCGAATTCTGTTACCCAATAGATGTAAATTTCACTCGTACTTGGACTGTTCGATACCAAAATCTTTTGATTGAAGCCTCAATGCCTTCTTGCTCAAACTTCCGTAAAGCAACCACACTACAACAGCTCCAAACGAAACACTACTGACCAAAACGATCAGCAGGACACTCATGGACGAGAACCCATTTGTCCCACTCAATATTTTGTAGAAGGAGCCTTCTTCGGTCTCAAACCAAACGTTGTTAATCTCAAGTGTGATGCGGTCACCAATAATGTGTTTGGAAGTAGTTGGACCTGAGCTGAATGCCACAATGCTGTTCACTGACCCAATCTCTTTGCTGTACGTCGCAACCATGTTCAATCTAGTATCAATATCTAGATGGGACGATTCCAAGTTTCCTCTGAAATTGAAAGTGAGAGGAATGAACCCGCCAGTCTTATCTTTGAAGTTATGTATCTTGCAACTGAATGGAGTGTCTTCGTGCATGTAGAGCTGGAACAAGTGGTAAACTTCATCCGTAAGTTCGAATGTGCAGTTGAATAAGCTGTTCTGGGCAAATTTGAGGCTCAACGGCTTACCTGTTTCGATACACGTTGGGAAACCACCGTATATGATGTTATTGTTCTTGTCAAATTTGTGCTCACCAGTGTCGATTTCTCTCTGTATACACTCTATGTCATTGAGCAGATCATTTTTTCTATATGGCACAGGTGCAACCTCAGACACTGCTTTGGGATACACTTCGAACGAGCCTGAGCCTGTCACTGGCGCGATTAGTGCTGTCCCCAAGAGAGCAACTGGAACAAACCACTTCATAGTAGCTTGAATTGCTTTATCTGTTGATATGACCGATAACCTCACAGTGTTTTGCTCTGAATATAGGCAGTAGTAGTTTTTTTGCTCGTTTCCTTTTATTTTTTTTTAGCTTCTCACATAATGACAAGTGGCATAATGGCACAATCTATATAGTTGGGTAGGGAGCGTGGTGTAATTCTACTGATATTCATGTCATTATATGTACTTGTATATTTACATTCGGAGACGTTCATGCACGGATTATAACCAGTTCTGTTGTTTGAAGAAGTCGAATATTTTGTTTGCTTTCGAAGAGTCGATCTTAAGAAGCTCTTTACAGGTTTTCTTTCTCAGGACACCACCCGTTCTTAAGCTTTCTCTGAACAGAACTTCCTTGATGACAATGTAAGGCTTTGGAAGCATTTTCAGAGTTAGACATAGTTCTTTTTCATCCTCGCTGAGCAGATTGTAATCGTTGGAGCTTTGGATTTCAGAGTATGAAAGCGTAGAGCTCTTCTTCTTGAACTCGAAAGAGGGAGTATTTTGCCTGTTTCTGTTGGACGAGGTGTTGTGGAGTGAGTTGATGGTATGTCTTGAGGAGTTACCGTTGGCTAACCCGTATCTCTGCAAGTTGGCGTACCTTTGTGCTTTGTCTTTCTCGTACTTGAGGCCTCCTTCTAGAGTGGTGATGCCATTGGCTCTATACTCCTGCAGCTGCTGGATTCTGTGCCTGCAGTGGAGTTCACTGATCATGTCGTTAACAAACCCATCAAATTCTTCCGGTGTCATTATTCGCGCGTATGCTTTGAGCTTGTTGAAAAGGTCTCTCTCCTCTTTGGATCTCTTCTTGTCTATGCTGGCGTTTTTCCTGTACTCCATTACACTGTTATCGAACAGTAGCCTTTTCTTCTCTGCTCTGTTCGTTAATCTCTCGTTGTAGATGTCCAATATCGCCAGCTTCAGCTCAATATCTATTGGTTGATCGTCGGGATCAAAAATCATGTCTTTCACAGTCATCTCGGCATCATTCTCAAATTCATGTTCAAATTCCAGTCTACCAGGCATAAACCCTTGGACTTCGTGACACGTCGGCTGACTCGCCATAGGCTTCTTGACTGGGGGTAGTGTGGCATTCCTTCTCTCTTCGAACCTTCTCTTTCTCCTATTCAGCAGCTCAGTGCTGTCGACATCAAACTCTTTATCCATCTCCGGTATGGGATAGTCTCGTGAGTTCAAGTAGATCTCTTCATAATGTTTCCCCACCTCCTCCTTGCTTCTGCTCCCAATGTGATCGGCAACATCTTGCCAATTGCCCAGCCCCAGCGTCACTGCGCCTTGGACCAGCGCCAGCTCCTCGTCTGCACCCCAGTCCGCATCGAAAATAGGATATGCATGTGTCTCAATTATCTTATAGTCATGCGACGGCAGATGCTTGCCGCTGTAGAGTCCCTGCGAGAAACAGGGAACACACAGATCGTATTCAGCGCACACCGCGCACGATATCCTTACTCGCTTAGTACAATCGGAGGAGCACACATCGCAATGGAATTTGTTCACGTTAGACATTCAAAAGACGCAACGACAACAGCCAAAACAACAACAACAAAGCCACACCAGCGTAACAAGCTTTCCGGTTTGCTCCAAATGCCAGCTACAAAACGTTCTTCTGCTCCTGAAATACTGTCTAGACTCCTCCTACGCTGTTTTTGGTCCTGTTTTACGCTGTTTTCTGCGCTCTCTGTGTGTCACCTTCCCACTATCGCAGGTTTTCGTTTTTCCGTTACCTTACCAAGTTGGTGGTGTTTCTTCCCTTGATGAATAATTTCGCGATCGGCCAGACAGACAGACGCACCCACCTAGACGACTTAGCGGTGAGGGAGCCACCAGCTAACTCCTCCACCCCACTCCTGTTGGACATGCACTTGCACTGGCCTAGCTCACATAGGCATCTTGTGGTATATATGCCAAGGCGCACTGCGCAGTCTTGCCCGTGGCGTGTTCCGCCTCAACAGAGCAGCTCTTCCTTCCTCTCCTATCCGAAGTGGCGGTGGAAATTGTGTCAACGTGCGTTACTTGGGTAACACCAGAAAGGAGACGATAGGGTAGCACACAGCACGTGATGGGAGGCAGGGCTGGATGACTGGTCTAACAACCAGACACCTACCAGAACTAGAAAAGTAAAAAAAAGACAAGTGCGGCATTACATAATCACAACAGTCCCAGTTAGTTTTTCTTTGCACTGGGCTTTTTTTCTCTGATGGATGGATGTTTTTTTGGTGGGTGGGATTTTTTTTCACACAAAATAGTGAAACTTGTGAAAGTTGTAACCTTTTGGATATCAGTCAAGCAACCAGAAACTTAATACAAAATGGTATGTGAGAATGGCGGCAACAGAGGATAGCAGAGAAGGAGAGAGAGAGAGGAAGGATATCTACTCAGCACATGTTTCTGCTGTGATCCGTAGGGAAACCACACACGCACACGCACACGCACATACACACATCAACCCATCCACCATCAATTAATTCACTATTTGTACGCTTTGGCAACGCTTTGGCAACGCTTGCAATAATCAAATTGCAGAGCTGAATGAATACCCAGGCCAACGTGATGTGGAAGCGAAGTACGTGCTTGCATTTACAGCCAATCTATGCACGTACGCCAAGTTAGGAAGCGAACCAACCTACTTCACTTTTCAGAGAGCAACACAACTACAAGAAGCTGACAAGATCATCCTTCCCTCCACCATCTCTGAGACCTATTTGTGAGCAATACTAACATTATATTTTCGTACAGGGTAGAGTTAGAACCAAAACCGTTAAGAGAGCCTCCAAGGTGCTAATCGAGCGTTACTACCCAAAGTTGACTTTGGACTTCGAGACCAACAAGCGTTTGGCTTCTGAAATCGCTACCATCCCATCCAAGCGTTTGAGAAACAAGATTGCTGGTTACACCACCCACTTGATGAAGCGTATTCAAAAGGGTCCAGTCAGAGGTATCTCCTTCAAGTTGCAAGAAGAGGAGAGAGAAAGAAAGGATCAATACGTTCCAGAGGTTTCTGCCTTGGACTTGTCTAACACCAAGGACCAACTTGAGGTTGACCAACAAACTGCTGACTTGGTTAAGTCTTTGGGCTTCAAGTTGCCATTGTCTGTTGTCTCAATCTCTTCCCAAAGAGCCCCAGAACGTCGTTTCAGAAGAAGAAACTAAGTTCTATTTCATGTAATTTAGGAGAAAATATAAGGGGATGAATTAAAGTAACATTTTGTTCGAATTACAACAAACGTAGCGAATCGTAACTATTCATTCTCGCGGCGGCGAAGATGGATGTGTTTATACTTAGCCATTCAGTTCTGCGACTTCAGGAAAACACCTGTCAAACTATTTGATGAAGTTCTTGATCTCTTCTCCCAATTTCTGTAGTCTATTCATCTTGTCATTCAACTCGTCGTCATTCTTCTCTAAACTTTCACCATGGGTGTTGATCATTTGGAAGATTTTTTGAAATTTGATATTCAACTCCACTCGGATCATTACAACCTGGTGGATTAGTTCATAATTTCTACTGACATTCTGTAACCCTTTCGCTATCCAATTATCCGGATCGAGTCTTGAATAATCTAAGTACTTTGATTTCATCTCTGTGGTGAGTTCTGCGTTGGAGGTGAATACCGACTTTAGTTGATTGAACTCTTCCAAAGAGAAATCAATTAACGAGTCTTTCAATGGTCTTAATTTGCCAGGAGGCTTGGTGTTTTGCAGGCCTCTGAGAGACTTAGAACTTTGAGTAGAAGTAAGCGAAGTTGGTGAAAGACAGGCAATGTCGTTGAAAGTTTTCGCAGCTGGTGTACACGGCTGTGGGCTGTCTTTACCAACCTTCTTCTTAATCATTGTTACTTTCTGCTTTTTATCAGTAGACTGTGTGTTTATCTTGGATCGTTTGCGCGTAGGGGTCTCAGAGGTAATTACCAATTTATTGACCAGGTTTTTTGTAGCTGGATCCATCCCTTCATTGTCAAAGGTAACGTTCTTCAAATAGAATTTGGAGCAGATCTTATCCTTATTGTCAGTAACATGGAGAGGAGCAGAGTGTACGAGTGAGGACGTCGTGCTGCTCTTAATCTTGCTGCTGTGTTGAACAGGGGTAAGTTTAGAGACTGGAGTGATGGGGTTACTCTCGATCAAGGTTGGTTCGGTCTTGATGGTGACATGTTTCTTAACAGCGTTGTTGTTCTTCGCCGCGGCAACCGCCGCCGTTGCTGAAGCCTGCAAGGTAGCCTCCAGAGCAGCCTCTAGTGTATCCTCCTGTTTGATGACAGCTGCTGCGGTTCCCTCGGTGCTGTTTGCTAGTTAGTTCTCAAAATGTCTTCTTCGTCGTGTGTTGAGAATTGGTAGGTATTTAATTACAGTTTCATTTCTATAGCTTTTGGCGGCCCACAGTAACTCTAGGTCGATGTCCCTGGCTCCCGCTTATGATTTATGATGACTTCAAACGTGTCGACGAACGGCAGTATCGCTTGTTAGTGATGATCTGATTATTCCCTCCGTATGATATTTTGAATGGCGTTGGGTTTGCCGCCACAAAGTAATCTGGACGTGAAGAGAAGTTTGAAGTTGTTTTGTGTCAGACTAACTTTCCTTCATTTGACGTCATTAGCTTTTGACACTGTATTTTTAATAATATTTTTCCTAGTCTCGCATAATCTAACTGTAAGACCTTTTTATGAGACAGAACTGGGACTGAGACCCAGAGACTAGACTGCGGAGACTAGACTGCGGAGACTACCCAGACCCTTGCACCCTGTGGCAGTGAATGGGGAACAGGCTAGTGCCTTCAACTCACCACCAGCACTGACCAGCCATCACTGCAGCGCGTTCAATTCCGCACCACCCACACCGCACTATGTGGGCTGATAGCAAGCTAAGAAGTTGCAGTGCTAATCTAGATTTTTCCCTCCATTACTTTCCCCGTTCCCCTTTTCTCGTCTGCCCTTTGCCGTTCCTGCCGGCCCTACGTATGCTCTGCCCTCAGACTGAGCAGCATACACTCACATTATATTATTTGCACACTGGTATTATTATTATCAGAGAGACGGAGATGATACTTAAAGCGGAAGGGTTGCCTTGTTTCCTGTAGTGTGACAGCCCCTGCCGGTACCAATCGCAATAACTTGCTCACATCACTCTACTATTGTTCTGTGTTCTGTGTCTGTTTGCATGATTGAGACAGCTAGGGAAACAGACACACCGTCCCAACTGTACATATTGCTATCCCATAGATAAAGAGAACCTGCACACCATGAGCAGTTTCATCCTTGTCCACCCGAATAATAAGTTGACCAGAATGGACCATCTAACCATCCCCGGTATAAAAGAGTATGTGAAGTCGCTGAAGAACCAAATCACACATATCGAGAACTTGGAAAAGGGGTCGTCGGGACCGCCCGCTTCCTTATCGAAGAACCTGGATGCGGGCACTGTGAAGAGATTGACTGATTTCAAAAAGGCTGAGCTATCTTATGCATCTTGCTATTTGAGTATACTATCGAACTTGGAGTCAATATCCAAATCGTGCCAGTTAGGTGATTGCTACGACTACGAAAAGGAAGACGAGATTTTGAATTCCATCGAAGAAGACATGAAGAATCTGAAAGACTTGGAGAAAAGTCTGAGCCAGCAGAAGACCTTCTTTGAGACTGGTGGTATCTCTTGTAAGTCCAACGAAGAACTGTGCGAGGAGCAAAGACGAGAGTCTCTTGTGATACTGGAGCAAGGGTTGTTCGAGCAAGTTCAGGGGTTACACATTTGATAAGCTCTACTACCCGTACAGATACGTGTTACATTATATATATGTATATGCTTAAAAAGAAAAAGACGAGATCAGTCTCTTGACTCACCCAAATGCTCTGTACCGACATATGTCCATCCACCAAATTGCCTTTGCACTGAATCACTTAAATATTCGTTGACCACACTATCCACAGGCAACTCATCAGTAAACTCTTTGTCGAAGTTTGATGTATCAAAATTGTCCTTAACACCTGGAATAAACGGTGGGATATACTGCTTGTTCTCCAACTTCTTGAAATCAATTGAATTGAAAAATGAGTGCTCTTTGATTTCCTCGGGGCCATTAGCTCCTAGCCGATACTTAGGATCTCTGTTCAACAGCTTTACCAATAAGTCTTGTGCATGTCTATCCATGTCATCGGGGAACTTCAATGGGCTCCTTAGTATCTTTTGGTACATTTTATTGTTATCTTCATCATAGTATGGAGGTAGTCCTGCTAACATTTCATATAAGAGTACACCTAGTGTCCACCAATCTACCGCTTTAGTGTATCCTGTACCCAGAAGTAATTCTGGTGCTAGATACTCTGGCGTGCCGCAGAAAGTCTTAGTCTCATCTTGGTTCTTCATGTTTAGTTTACATAATCCAAAGTCACAGAGTGCTATATGCCCTTTGTAATCAAGCAGGATGTTTTCAGGCTTCAGATCTCTGTAAATCACGTCCATGTTATGCAGGCATTCCAATGCACTCAAAAGCTCGCAAGTGTAAAATCTTGCCCTAGTCAATTCAAACTTACGGGCTTTCTGTAAATGATAGAAGAGCTCCCCACCATTGATGAAACTCAGCACTAGATACAGTTTCTCAGGCGATTGGAATGAAAACTTTAAAGGGACAATGAAAGGATTGTTGACATTTGCCAGAACAGTCTTTTCGCTTAGTGTATGTATGACTTCATTTTTAGCAATGATATTGGATTTTCTGATGGCTTTCAAGGCGTAGATCTTACCGGAGTCCTTTTTACGGACTTGCATCACCTTGCCAAATGATCCTTTACCAATAACCTTCAAGAGGTCAAAATCATCAATAGTGAGGTTTTTGTTTTCACTTGGTTTGTAGTCTATGGATATTATGATCTCCCCATTACTTAAAGAATCGAAATTAGGGTACTCATTGTCAAGCCTCAATGGATCATGATCTTTCAGTCTCATTGGGTTATTTATGTTGGTGAATTTGAGATCCAGTGTCTTTGAAGCAATCAAAATATCATTGTGTCCGCTATCTTTAGTCCCAACTGACGAACCTTCCAATAGGATAGAGGGTAGTTTCAGGAAAACCTGAAAGTTAAGCTTGCCGCTTGCTTTAGTGACATCAAACGGGATAACATCATTGAATGTTGGTCGTTGAATCGAGCCAGCTTTTCCATCGATAGTGACAATAGTCTTGTCAAATTCTAGCGCAACATAAACCAGCGGATTGCTCAACAATCCTTGCTGTGGAGAGCGAAGAGTGATATTTGCTGGGATGAACATGCTGCTGCCATTGGAATTTCCAAAAGAGCTGCAGTCATCCAAAGTCAATGAGTTAAGCTGGTCGATGAGGTCGTCCTGCTGTGACTGTCCATAGGAAGAACATTGTATGAGCTTTGATACTAGATTCTTGTCGCACTTCAAGTCGAAGGGGATCTGGAACCCATGACCGTGATACACCTTCACTGTGAGAATGCCAGGCTTGAAGAGAGGCGACGCTGACGCCGAAGACGACGGTAAAGACGATGCAGAGGTGTTCACCAAGCCGGGGATACTAGGCGTCCCTGACGACGACAAGCTTTCCGCTGCTGTATTATTAGAACTAGAGTGCTGCTTTCGTGCTGTGCTGCTGCCTGTTTCTTTTCTGCTGTTTGTCTGTTGCTGCACCTCTGTGTTGCTTCTTGATTGCTGGTGGCCGGGAACGATGGTTTCTCTTCTATCTGCCGTGCTCTCAGCCTCGCCATTGCCATTGCCATTGCCTTCTGTCGCTGTTTTGGACGAGAAGATAGAAGAGCTGTCATCCCTGGACTCTTGCGGCGACTTTGATCGCCCGAAGTACTTCTTCGTCAACTTGATCATGGTGCGTGTGTGTGTATCTCGGGTAGGTTTCACTCTACTTCTTGCCTCGCCTGTCTGTGTGTGCAATCTCCTGAGTGGTGGTGGTGGTGGTGGTGATGCTCTACTACCTCTCTTGCCTGTTCTGTCTGTCTACACAGGTTTTTTTTTTTGTGAGACCAGACCAGACCAGACTAGACCAGTCCCCAATCCCCAGTCCCAGTCCCAGTCCCAGTCCAGTCCCAGTCCAGTCCCCCTATAGAGAGATTCGGTGCTCGGCGTTCCTCCCTTTTTGCGCCGCTGCCTAATCAGGAAACTTTCCCAAAACACGCTTTTCCCCCGTCATTTTTCTGTTTGTTTTTCCTTCTCAATTCGCCCTCCTGTTTCCGTGGAAATGAGAAGCTGAAGGACACAAATGCGCGTACAAAACCAAAAAATAACAACAAAGGGGAGAGGCGAGGAAAAAATTATTCCAGCAGAGAGAGAGAAAGCGAGACAGGAAAATTTGGTAGATCGAGCCGTGATTCATCTTGCTAGTGTCCTGTCTTCTAGAGGTGAAGTGAAGCAGTCGTATACACTTTTTGTAGCGCCCTCCCGCATCGGCGCGTTCTGTTGTAAGCGAACACACACACCCACACTCGCTCTGGAATTGCAGCACTGCAGCACCGCAGCACCGCACCAACTCCTTTTCACTCGCTGGTACCCTGCTCTCCTTGTTTGTGTGTTCTGTGTGCTTTCAGAACGCATCCACGCATCCACGCACCTGACCTGCTCGCTCAGCCCGCCGTTTGCTCGCCGTTTGCACAAGCAGAGGGAGCCCAATGACACAGCATACGCCTAGCGGCGGCAAGCTCTTAGCGAGACAAGCTGCCCGCGCAGCGTTGACGCCCAACAACAACATCGCCAATGTACATGCACGGAACCCGCAGACACTGAAGAACCAGATCCCTGATGACTCGTCGTATGTCGATGAGAACAGCACAGAGATCGATAAAATCGTCGAATCAGTGACCAACGCTACCAAAAGACTCAGTCAGATCTCGACCAACACCAACTCTTACGAGCGCAAATCGAAAAGCCATGTCGGACCTTGGAGATTGGGCAGAACGTTGGGACGGGGGTCCACCGGACGAGTCCGCCTCGCTAAGCACAGTGAAACAGGCCAGTTGGCCGCTGTGAAGATAGTGCCAAAGTCGAAGTTCAAGAAGAAGGATGTGTCCAGCGACGACAAGAATATCTCTCCGTATGGCATTGAACGAGAGATAATTATTATGAAGCTTATCTCTCATGAGAATATTATGGGACTCTACGACGTGTGGGAGAACAAAGGCGAACTCTACTTGGTTTTGGAGTATGTCGAAGGCGGAGAGCTGTTCGATTATCTCATTAAAAAAGGAAGACTGGAGGAGAGGGAAGCTGTCCATTACTTCAGACAAATTATCAATGGTGTGAGCTACTGCCACCAGTTCAACATCTGCCATAGGGACTTGAAACCGGAAAATCTCTTGCTTGATAAAGATTTAAACATCAAAATTGCAGACTTTGGTATGGCTGCCCTGGAGATGAATCAAAAACTGTTGGAGACGAGCTGTGGGTCTCCACACTATGCATCTCCTGAAATAGTTACCGGGAAGACATACCATGGATCTCCAAGTGATGTATGGTCTTGTGGAATTATCCTCTTCGCATTGTTGACTGGCCATCTACCTTTTGATGATGAGAATATTAGAAAGCTACTGATGAAAGTTCAGAGTGGAAGATTCGTGACACCCAACTTTCTCAGTGCAGACGCTAAAGATTTGATCTGGAAAATGTTGAAGGTCAATCCAAAGGATAGAATTTCAATATTTGACATATTAAAACATCCATTACTGAGAAAGTATGAAACTGTTTCTGTGGTGAATTTCAGAAAATTGGATGAAGTGAAGGTCAGAAATTACCATAGCGAAGTCAATAATCTGAAACTCACCAATGAGACCATCGACCGAGACCTTTTGACATCTCTTTCAATCTTATTTCATGGAGTTAACGAGTCTCTTCTCCTTCCAAAACTTTTATCATCAAGGTCTAACCCTGAAAAGGTTTTCTATTACCTACTGAAGCAGTACAAGGATAAACACCAGATTCCAAAGGAGCGTGAGCTATCTTCTAAAAACTCCAAGAAGAAAGTTGAGGGCCTTTTGAAGAAATCTAGAAGCTCCATCCACACAACTGTTGTGGACATGAATGGGAAAACTGAAGTGACAGTGGCCACTGTCAAAGAAAATACTCAAGCACCAGTTAAGACACCCATCAAGAAATCAATCAGTAAAAATGGCTCATCCCAAATCCTCATCTCTGCGTCCTCATCCTCCCGTCGCGGTGTATCATTGAATAATAAACCAATCAGCATTACAACACCTAATATATCAAGATCATCATCCAGAGCGAAATTGCCTATCATCAACAATCTGGATAGTAATAAGAAACGTCACAGTATTCTTCCGCCGTTACCTGACTTGGATGTTGACTGGCTAAAGGTTGATCCTTCAGGAGTGCGAGGACAGGAGTTTTCTGCTATCTATGAAGAGATCTTCAACCATTCGCATCTCACTCCGAAAGGATCTCCAAAGAAAAGAGGTACAACACAAATTCAGACAGGCACAAATAGTATGAGATCCAGTCTGCATTCATCGCTATATAACCAGGGAGTTGAAAGAGTTCCTAATCAAACTAATGGGACTACATACAACTCAGACAATTTGTCAAGGCTTAAGGCCGTCGAGAGACGAACTGCATCTGAACCCTTAACCAAAACACTAGAAAGATCATCAACACTCAGAATATCTAATCTCATGAACTTCAAAACTTACAAAGCAGCAGACTCTGAAGGTCAACTAACCAAGAAGCCAACATTAGATCCAAATTATAAGAGAAGAAATATCACTCCAGACAATGTTGATATTTTGAACAAGGTTGGGGTTAGCTTGAAGGGTACTAAACCTCAATCGAGAATCTTTTACTCTAAATCTTCTACTTCAATGAATCTATCCAGCATTATGAAAAGCACTGATAACAGCCGTCCTGCTTTGCATGACGAAATGGCCCCAAAGGAGAAAAGCAAAGTGTCTTCGAAAAACCGAAAAGAGGAAGCACAGGAGACTGCGGAGCAGCGTGTTTCTTCTTCAAACTACCCTTCTTTCGATGAAGAATCTGGTTTTGACTCTTCTAACGAGGAGCTTTCCTTTGATTTTGAGGTCTCATCCGATACTGAGATTGCTCAAGCAGTTAAAGTTGCTAACAGCTCTGAAGTAACTGTTGGAAGAAGTGTTGCAGAGCGAGAAGATAGTATGTTTGAAGATATTGCACCGATCACCAACGGTGCTCCCTTACGTATTTCGGATTCATACAATTCGGTGATCCAGCATCATAAGAGAGCAGCTTCAAATGGTACTAGAAATATTACTCCTTCTGGTGATATAAGAGGAAGTCTATATAATAATTTGAATGAGTCGAAGGAAGAGGTGCTGCCTGATTATATCAACACAACCAGTGGGTACCAAAGACCAAGGTACTTCGACAAGCAGCAAAAGGATGGTGGTCCCACGATTGATCGAAGCAGTATCAACCTTAATGATTCTTTGTATGTGGACCACACAGATGATGAGGTTGATATGGAAACCGCAAAGAGAGTCACGATGATCTTTGACGATTACGACTCGTCCCCAATCAAGAAACCATTAGAGCCTATGGCCCACATGAACCATCAACCCACTCACATTAGAACATCTCCTTTAAAGTCCATCCAGGAAAAGAACTTCCAGCAAACCCCAGAAGGCACTTTCGTAAAAGAGATCACCACCGGAAAGAAAGCGAACTTCTCTCAAAACCCTCAAGATGTAGAGAGTCTAGGGTCTGGAAACGCTCAGAGAAGTAATTGGTACACTCGATTTTTCGCCAATCTGATGCAATCCGATCAAAAGAGATCTGTGCGCAAGAAATCCAACGATATCAAAGTGTTCATGTCGACGAGTCCGATGCCCGTCACCAAGAAGAACGTCAGAAACGTGCTTGAAATCAAACGTAAAGAGGGCACCTTGAACAGTTTTAGACAGCAAGGTAACACGATCACCGCTTCTGTCCCAGCATCGTTCACGCTGGGGAGAGCCTTGAAATTCCAAATTCAGTATCTAGATGAAACAAACCAAGTGAAATTAACCAAACTGAAGGGGTCCAAGAAGATGTTCAAGAGCCTCGCGAGCGTCATGGATTATGTTATTGAGAATGGGAGTTTCTGAGAAGTATATATAGCTGAACTGACAGATAGTCTGTCACAACACATAAACACCCCTTCTCCTCATTAGTACAAGGGAACAATATAGACACAGCTGCTGCAGTATAATGATGTACTCTTCAAATTTCGACTAGGCTCTCAGGGCGTGTGCCTACTGACCTCCATCACCTAACATCACCTACCATCTGAATCGCTGTCCATGCACAGCCCATCGCGCATCTCCGAGTTGGGAAAAGAAAAATCTGAATCTCTTGACACATACCACGCCACCGCCTTCTGATATCGCACAATACAAAAGTATACAGATAAATACAGCGTTTGAGTGTGTGCCAAAGAGTGCATTCCACCCCTATCCTCAGGTCAAGAACATCTCTATAGATAATCAGATAGAAGCGGCAACACAGGAATGAAGGAGGTCGAGGAAAAGCCCAGTAATGTGCAGATCTACGTGTACGACATCTCTCACGGGATGGCGAAAGTCTACTCGCGAGCTATTGTGGGTGTCGAGCTAGATGCCATCTACCACACAGCGATAGTGGTATATGGCCATGAGTACTATTTCGACAGAGAAGGGCCAACAAGAGGAACGCCAGGGCGTACACGGTTTGGGAGACCACTGAGAATCTTGGATGTTGGCGAAACGTTCATTCCAAAGGACGTATTCGAGGAGTATCTGGAAGAGCTGAAGTCCGGCCGGTTCAAGCTGGGGAGCTATGACCTGTTCTTCAACAACTGCAACCACTTCACCCACGAGGTTGTGCAGTTCGTCAACGGGTCCGAGCTAGATTCCAGCATACTACGTCTGCCCGAGCAAGTTCTCACTTCGCCCAATGGCGCACTAATCCAACAGCTCTTCTCCGGTAATGGGTTTTAGAAGATACCACAATCATCTCCGGACAGGTTATAGAGAATCATTGTGCTTAGAAATTGAAGTTGACTGTATATAAGCGTGTAGTTATCTAATCATTCAGGGCCTGGCGATGCCATCCAGCAGCACAGTTGCTCGAATGCAACCAGCTGTGCTTGGGATGCAAAGCTGAGGCTTTATGAGGACTGTCCTTTGGAGGGCTTATCCTCATATGCACTCTTGCCATTGCTTGAAGGGTCGGCAGTGCTGTGCTCCTTTTGTTGTTTCAAAACCAAAATCAGATCAGACCATTCATTCAGTACAAACTCTCCACGCTCGTGGAAGTTTACACCATAGAGGTTCCTCAAGTCTGGTGTTTTCAGTATCGCTCGCAGTACCTTATGCAGTCGTGAGTCATACAAGTGTTTGGGATCTTTCACCAACTTTGAGAACTTGACCAGGTCGTTCATTGCCTTGTCACATTCTTGTGTGTCTTTCTCAGAGGGATAGTCGTCATCACCATTCTTACGTTGGAGCAGACCCCTTTGCAGTATAGAACGGAACTCTCGACACTGCGAGCTGATTCTATCTTCTTCCTTGAGTTTCTTTGCTTGATTGGTTGCCTTGTTAGTTAACTTTTCTTCACTTTGCATGCCCTCACCATGACTGATTTCACTATCGTCTCCATATCTGCGTTTGCGCATGTTTCTATGAGGTGGTGACTTCACGGACCTTTTGCTATCATTATGGGAAACTGCTGCTACCTTAGTACTGGCAGCGTCTTGAGAAGTTTTTGGATGAGGATAGGCAGACCCCTCCTCGTACTCCAAATCGGTATCCACCAAGCCCTTCCTCTCTAGAAGCAGCCTCAATTTATTGGTTTCATGCCCCTCCTCCTCCATGAATTCTATCATCTCTTCGAATGCTGATTTCAGCCCATCCTTATAATTCCTAATTCCACCCTTTCGCTGGACAGCTTCTTCATGGCTTATTCTTGAAGTTTCGCTGGCAGTAGGGAACGCAAACTGGATCCGATCTCCTTCAAAGAATAGCACACATGGCCTACCTGCTTTCAGGACTTTATCCTTTGCCTTTGCCAGCTTTTCTGGGATACAGCTGTAGGGTATCACTATCGAAGGCCAGCTGGGATACCTACTTATCTTGGTTAAGACCAAATCGCCTGCCTCTAAGCGGGTGGCGCCCATTATCAAAGTGCCACGCTATTCGTCTGTTCTTCGCCAAGTACAGTATCACCTCCACACTTAGCTTCCCGTGTTCCTCAAGAAGCTCACAACGAGCTTGTTCTTCCCAAAAAAGGCAGCACAGAGTATCTGTATAGGCTATGAGAAAGAGCGCAACTACTTGGAGTTCCAATGTATTGACTACTGAATCACTGAGATTGACGGCGTGGTAAATGTGACAGGTGTTTCTTGTTTTGTTTTGAGGATATTCAACAGGGACGCGAAATATACCGACTACTGTGGATGGGTTCACTATGTTTACAGAAGACAGAGATACACGAGTATGACAGTAGTGATACAAGGGCTGTGGTATACTACTGAAAGGAGATCGACTTGTGGTTGGTTTGCAATAGGTGGTAAGTGTGCACTTCTTGTGGCGTGACAGCCACAACTGATTAATGTTTGTGATAGCATATATAGGCTAAAACCACAGGTGGCAGTTCAATCGAGGCATGAGAAACTTGGAGAGGCCAATGAAGACAATACTTAGCTGAGGGCTTCTTCCGTTTTCAATTGCACTCCGTTTGATCCCTTAACAGAGCCGTTTGAAGTACCGTCTCGGTTTTTGGCAGTGGGTAGATCAGGATAGCTGCTGTCCTCAGTGTGGTTTGAGTTCAACATGGAGGTGTTTGGGGTTAGGCTGGACCTACCTTTCTCAATTTTGATCACCTCGAGTAAGGGTTCCCATGTCTCGAGTATAGTTCGAGCACGATTGTGGAAATCGACTCCATGAGAGTTTTGCAAGATAGGTTTTCTCTGAATGGCCTTCAGAACCTTGTGTAGTTTCGAACTCTGCAGGTGTTTGACATCCTTTACCTCCTTTGCAAAAGCTACTAGTTCATCCAATGATTGGTCGCTAACTTCAACTTCTTGCTTTGTTGGCATGTCGCTGTCCTCTTTGCCCTGCAGCAGGCGCCGTTGTAAGATCGATCGGAACTCTCGACACTTGGAGGTGATGTGATCTTCGCCGTCTGCATTGCTCTCTTTCACTTTCTTGGGTTTTGGCTCTAGGGATGGGGTGCGGTCCACAGATTGACCCTCCTCCTGCTGGTCTCTGCCATCGTCGTCAGCGTCCGCGCCTGAGCGCGACTCTGGTGGTTTGCTCCTCTTGTTACTGGTGCTCGGCTTTCTTTTGGTCTGCTTGGAACGATGCCTCGTTTCCTCTTCAGGGAAGGCTGGCCCCTGCTCAAACTCTTCATCGTCCTGGACGAGCCCTTTGCTTCTCAGCAATCTCTCCAGCTTGACATCCTCCTCGTCATCATCGTCCATATACTCCAGCATCTCATCGTACGAGTATCTTATACCCTCCATGTTGAACTTGCTCTTGGCGTAGTTGTCTCTGATCTTCTTCGCCTCCTTGCGGGTGATTCTCGATATGTTGTGTGGAGGTGGGAAGAAAAACTGTGAGGCGTCTGGCTCGAAGAACATGACACAAGGCTTCCCTTCCGTCATTTCGAGCCGGTGTTTCTTCGTATACACTTTCTCAGGGATGTGGTTCCACGGCATCACGATCGATGGCCATTTCGGATACGACTTCAGTTTAGTCAAGACGACCTCTCCTGACTTGAACTGCGGCGTCATTGATGATGATAGCAATGCACACAAGTTCCACTACCACTTGTTCTGTGTCCAACAGCCAATTGGCAAACCGAGCCCTCTCCTCTTGCGCACCTGCAATATATATTCCCACACAGATGTAACCGCTGGCCTGCTCTCTGCTGTGCGGTCTGTGCGTGTCTGTAGTGCGATGTGACAACTTGCCCACACTGGTGATACCCATGTTTTCTGTGTGGGTTTTTACTGGCGCCGCCGCGAATTGCAGTGGCGGTGAGTGGGCTGGCGGGTTGTTCGCTCCTCATGACAAGTGCAAGGACATGATGGACAAGACCGGGAGGCAGACGGGCAGACGGGCAGACGGGCACACGGGCACACAGGCGGAGGGTCAAGCAGAGGGTCAGACAGGCAGACAACGGAGAGTGCCACTAGCGGAGACGATATGAACAGTGTGAGGAGACGCAGAGATGACGACGACGAGATTGATGAAGGCAGCAGCAGCGACAAGGGCGGCAGGGAGAGCAATGGCGTGAGCGAGGGTCGCGCAAAGAAGGCGCGCCCAGCAGTGGGCGAGGACGTCGGTGTTTACCTCGCAAGCGTTGACCGCAGGTACCTGGACTTCGACTTTGAAAAGGTCTGCAGTGTCACACTGAACAATACCAACATCTACGGCTGTCTGGTGTGCGGCAAGTATTTCCAAGGGAGAGGCAAGTCGTCGCCTGCTGTGTTGCACTCGATCGATGAAGACCACCATGTGTTCATCAACTTCGCGACGCTGAAGACGTTCGTGCTCCCAGAGAACAGACTGATTCAGTCCCATAACCTGAAGGACATTGAGTATGCCATATACCCACAGTATACGCGAGAAGAGGTGAAGAATCTGGGTGCGCACGGGCACTGCACTGACCTAAACGGCAAACAGTACAAGCCCGGTCTCATTGGCCTGAACAATATAAAAGCCAACGACTACATGAACGTGATTCTCCAGGCCATTGCACACACGAGAATCATCCAAGACCGTCTCCTACCTGTTACAGATAACGAACTGGACGAATTAATAGCCAGGAATGAGCTGAACAAGAGGCTGACAATCTTTGTAAAGAAATTGTGGTCCCCAAAGCTTTTCAAGAATCACATATCGCCACACGACATTCTGCAACATGTGGACATACTGTCAAAGAAGCAATTCACCATTAAAGAACAGAGAGACCCAAAGGATTTCCTTCTCTGGTTTTTGAACACCTTGCACCGCTCCTTTTTGCAGGATAAGTCGAAGAGTATAATAAGCAGCTCATTCCAAGGGAAGCTGAAGATACATTCACAGGAGCTTCTGACATCGGAAACGCAGAACCAGCAGATTGAATACAGGCGCTCTGCAAACATAACTGAAGCTTCCACAAAATTCTGGATCCTCACACTAGACCTCCCGTCAGTTTCTCTTTTTAAGGATGGGTCGAATGTTGATGAGATTCCCCAGGTTCAGCTGGAGAAACTCTTAGAGAAGTTCACGGGGGTAGAGGAGCAGATCTCGTCAAAGCAAATAAAAAAGTATACCATATCCAAGTTCCCACCTTACCTTATTTTGCATTTCAATAGATTCAAAGATTCTCGCCTCGATAGGCAACTGTCCAATAAGGAGAGAAACCAAACCATTGTGGAATATCCACTACAGATAGAATTCAATGGTGGCACTGTTAGATACAAACTGGTTTCCAATATCATACACAGAAGCATCCAAAGTACTAACAACTTGGAGGATGACAACAGAAGCACCTGGGCGATCCAACTTCGTAGGGGCCAAGAGTGGTTTGAAATAGAAGACCTAAGCATAAAGAAGAAGGAAAAAGAGTTTCTGTTTCTAAGTGAATCTTATATTCAGGTATGGGAGCGAACTAAATGATACATATATGTATATAGACACATGATCTAGTTAGTTTGACACTTATATTTACTTGATTGCTATAGAGTCCACACTTCCACCTAACACACTCACAACATTATCTTCTATCAATTTCTCAGCAGTTTCGAGTAGATGTTTCTTCGGGTCTTGTTTACCAACATATCTAGTTTTCAGTTGATCTTCAGTCAGCTCTTTCTCTTCCTCCACTCTTTTAACATATTGCTCAGCAATTCTCAGCATCTTGCTAGTTCCTTCACTGTTTGTATGCTCTTTGTGCTCATAGTTACCCAATGTCAATCCAGACTGCCATTCCTTCTTATGCAAATTCAACAGCATCTTAGTTTCTAATGGAGTTTTCTTGTAATCGATATTCAGTGAGTAGTAATGACGGTTTAGCCCATGAATCAATGCCTGGATTGAAGGCTTATTCAAGTGACCAACATTTGACGTGGTCTGTCTAGGTTCAGTGCCGAACATGAGTGTGCTAGAATTGATCAATCTGAAAGCATCAATAACCACTTTACCCTTCACAGACTGTATAGGATCAATCACAACAGCCACCGCCCTTGGGTTCAACCGCTCAAAGGCCTGCTGTGTACTTATATCGACACTCGATAGCCAACATCCAAAACCTGGATGCGAGTGATACCACCCGACGACCATCTGATCTCTCCCCGTTTGTCTCAACATGTCCATCATCTTGGTTTGGAAAACATCATCCACCGCCTCAACCGACACACCTGTACCGGATTGAGGCATGGCAAACACGTCTACAACGTGAATGGTGTAGTCGTCAACAAACTCTCCAAGCATCAAGCCCATTACTTCCATCGGAACTCCCGCACGCCCGTGCTTCAACATCTTCAGCAACGCTAGTGACGAAACATACACCGTTTCCTTATTGTCAATTACTGGCCCATCTGCTCCTGGTGCTCCCCCGCCTAGAGCTCCTGGCTGCCCGAGAAGTCTTTGTAACCGTTGCATACTTAATCAACTATCCAGGCTCAACAAAGCAGCTGCTACCGTCCAACAACTTTGTTGATCGGGATCTTCATCTGGTGGCAAAACGAACAACTTTGCGTTTTTCTCTTCAACAACAAATCTCTGTTCGCGAACTCGCTCCCCAGAGTAATGCCTGATATAGTGAAGGACCCACCAACCAGGTGATGTGCTAACGAGGTTGCAGCATGACGGGATTGTTCCTTTCAACCAGGGGACGCTGAGAGAGCATGCGGTGTGGCCGGGATGTGGCCTGGGTGTGGTCATGACGTTCATGATTTCTTGTACTCACGCGTGTCTGTATGTTATTGGCTGTGGGGCAGGTCAACACCACCACTTGACATATGTAGAGTTTGGAAGAGGTGGACAGTAGTGCGATAAGAAGGTATGGGGGTAGGACAAGGAAGCTGTACCACTCTGTGCTCGAAAACAGCACTGCGTGTTTTGTGTGTCTCCACTAAGTACAGTGCAAGAATAGGTAAGTTGGGGAGGGTTCTTACGCATATGTGTTGAAGTGTAGAGATATAGAATAGACTATCTACCTGGCACGCCAGATGTCGCGAATAACTGCGAAGGGTCTATGTCAATCGTCTGTCTTTTGGGTCTTCTACCGATTCTTGGGTGCTTCTTGATTGATTGTGATGGTGTGCTGCTCGGTGAACGTCTTGTTGGGGGACTGTGTACACGATTCTTGGAACCTTCGATCCTTTGCAAATCATTCCATGAAACAAAGGATGCAGACTGTACAGTTCTTTCATCATCTTGCTCCTCGCGTGCAAGTTCTATCTCACCCTCTGTCTTTTCTCTTTTGATGAAATTGGCTGCTCGGAATGTCCTTGGACAATGGTTATTGCTTGTAGATTCACACTCATCGCCACCGTGCTGTGCCTCATTCATCGCCTTGAGACTGGGTTCAACAGATGCAAAAACTTGGTGCTTCTTTGTTGAAGTCTTATGGCTTGGCAGTTTCCAATCTACATTGCTATCAGGGTCCCTACTGGACTGTTGTGAATAATCTTGTGGCGATGCGGCTGCGGTTGATACTGACTGCCGCGTGTCCTTCGGTACATATTTAGAACGCTTAGTTCGACTAAGGCCCACAATGCGTGGTCTAACAGTTGGAGATGCTGAATGGATTGGGTACTCTGGGGTGCGTTCATAACGCTTAGTTTCTAGTATTGGGGGCGCTTTCTCCAATCTGTTTCTTTTATCGAATGCCTGTGTGACATCCCGTGTAGTCTTGGAAACAAGGTGATCTATACTGACTAGCACGCCAGCTGCTTTGAACTCCTGGCCCCAATTGCACTCATCCAGCAGTTTCACGTTATTCTTCAAAAAGCATGACCCAACCAGAACGCCGTCCTCGTTAAAGATCTCCAATTTGTTGTTGAAGTAGTAGAACTTCATCCGTCCATCGTACCAGGACTTCACCTTCTGCGTGGTGTTATTTGTAAAAAGGATCTGATACTCAGCAATCTCAGATAATAGCTGGCTTAAAACCACTGGAGTGGCCATCGCTGAGCTACCTCCTTGCTACTCCCTTGGCCGTCTGGCTAGTGCCCTGGAGTGGCAAATGTTTATGTCAAAGTGCAGTGAAAAACCTCCTATGAAAACGAGACAGTCTGATACCGGTGTATGCAAAGGCCACCGTACAGACGATACTACTTAAACGATGGATTGGATCAGTCGATAGTTACATGTTCATCATCATCAGTTATATAAGAAGATGTCGAGGATGTGTGCGAAAACACTCAAGCCTTGATCTTTTCCTCCAAAACCTTGGTCAAAGTGACAGCATCCTCGGCGAACTTTCTGATACCTTCAGATAGCTTCTCGGTGGCCATAGCATCTTCATTCAGCAAGAATCTGAACTTGGCCTCATCGTCAACATAGGAAACTTGCTCCAAGTCAGCAGAAGAAGCAGAGGCAGAGTTCAAAACTTGTGGGACAGGCTCTTCAGAGGTGATCAATTCTTCCAACAACTTTGGAGAGATGGTCAAGAAGTCAACACCAGCAAGGGCCTTGATCTCGCCAGTGTTTCTGAAAGAAGCACCCATGACAATGGTCTTGTATCCAAACTTCTTGTAGTATTGGTAAATTTGCTTAACGGAGATTACACCCGGGTCTGACTCGGCAGTGTAAGTTTCGCCGGTCTTAGCCTTGTACCAGTCCAAGATTCTACCGACGAATGGAGAGATCAGAGTGACTTTGGCTTCAGCACAGGCAACGGCCTGGACAAAAGAGAACAACAGGGTCAAGTTACAGTGGATACCGTGCTTGGCTTCCAGCTCACGAGCGGCTTGAATACCTTCCCAAGTGGAGGCGACCTTGATCAAGATTCTGCTCTTGTCAACACCGACAGCCTTGTACAGCTCAATGATGTCAAGGGCCTTCTTGATTGTGGCATCCTTGTCGAACGACAGTCTGGCGTCAACTTCGGTAGAAACACGGCCTGGAACAATGGCAAGAATCTCCTTACCAAATTCAACAAGAAGTCTGTCTAGAGCCAGGCTGGTCTGCGCCTCAACGCCCTCAGCGTTCTTCTTGGCGTACTCCACAGCATTGTCAATCAACTTAGCATATTCAGCCTTCTTAGCTGCTGCCAGAATCAATGATGGATTGGTAGTGGCATCCTGTGGGGTGTATTTAGCAATGGACTCAAATTCACCAGTGTCGGTAACAACAACAGTACCAGCTGCCTTCAATTGTTCTAAAGAGTTCTTGGACATTCTTATGCTTGTTTTCCTTCTTCGCTCTGCTATGTATTCAGCAAGATATATATCCTTTTGTTGTGTTGTGTTGCCTTGCGGTTTCCGTTCTTTTTTCACTATATTATATATTCTCTAATCCATCAATGGCTGGCTTGTGGCTCACTGTTCTCCGACTGGTAAATGTACGTCACGTGTTCTTCTACGTACATGACTATGTGTGCTGTGCGGTTCTGTTTCTGGCCGAAGGAAGGGGGAGCAGTGGCGATGGAGTTGACAGGGGTGGTTGATGGATGGGCCAGTCAGTGGCTTCGAGTCTTCCGGGTTGGCATCATCTTAATTAGTACCGTGACTACAGCATCTCGGGAGGTACCAATAAAACAACACAGCAATACAAATATACATAACCTCTGGTGTGGGGCACATGGGGATAGACCCTTGGGCTCTTGTCTGCGCCCCTTGCGCACCAGCGTAATGGCATAATCCCTCCGTTGGTGATACGCTCTACTGACGAGGGGGGTTGCACAGAAAATGTCCGCTACACACAAGCTTCGGATCACCGCTGGAACAAGCTATAGCGGTACTCAGCAGGAGGTACCCGTGAATAGCGAAGTGCCATTGCGCATCTCGTCACCAGCAGCCGATATAGACCTATTGGTCCGTATAAGGGACTTTGCTGGATCGCCTGACTCACATTTGTCTCACCCCAAGACATCACCGTATTTCGACAAGAGAAGCGATGCAAATATATCTATTCAAGTGAACCTTACCCCTCGAACAGAGCCCATCAGCGGCGACACTCTGGTGTTTGGCAACGACTTTGGGTACCCCATACGAGACTTTCTCCCTTACGGCACGGGTGTTGGCTTGAAGTTGTTTCAGAAGTATGTAGACCCAAGCGTTCTGGGTGACCTGTACTGCGATTCCCCGTTCCTGTATGGGAAGGCGTTGTCGTCCTTCAATGCAATACAGGTGAGAGATGAGACGGACACAGCAGACATGGACGTGGACGGAGTTACGCTATACATCGAAGGAGGGGAGGAGGAAGCTCTGGTGCAGCACCAACAGCACCGGCACGAGTGCGACCTGGACATCCCCAAATCTTCGGTTGAGCGCCAGAAGATGTTCCAGGACCCTGACAACCAAGCCAAATTCATTCTCTACCCTGGTGAGACTTATATGTTTGACTTCTTCTCTGGACTAGTGAGTCTCATGGACTCTCAGTTCCACATCAACCTCCCGGGAGGGTTTTCGCTCAACCTGTCTCGATACCTGAATGAAAAGTTCAACACCGTACGGTATGTGTTGAAGATTGATGACGGCGAGTTAGGTGTCGAGACTGGCGAGGTACTTCTGGTTATCTGCTTTGCCCTGGTTTCCTCTCAGGACCTTCCGGAGCCGGAGGAGGAACCTTCCTCTTGAGCCCTGTTTACGTATTATGTTACTGCTATCTAGCCGAAATCCTCACTGTATCCGCCCAGAAATCGACAAGCAAGCACAGCGCAACGCGTTGACTGACTAACGTCCTCGCCGAGCTCAATCCACAGGGTAGCGAGAGCGTCCTCTCTTCCTCCCCCATTTCATTAGCTCCTGCCTGTGCTCGTGCTGGTGGAGATTATAAAAGTGGTATGTACCACACTCGATGTTTTCTTTTCTAAATCAAACCAATACAGCAGCATCAAGAGCACAACAAGCAGCCGGCACGCTATTCGCTATAATAGTAGGCTGGAGGGAGTCACTCGAAGCACAGAAAGGATCTCATCTGGGTACATTCGCCCAAACTGGAGAAAATAGGCTCTCTGGTTTCACTGTGCTGCTTTCGCAATGGGGGATGAGACGTACTACAGCACTCCATATGAAGCTGCACTGGCACTTGTAGCGACAGCTATGAAGAAAGGCAGACTGCGATTCGATACGCTGGTCTTGAACTCTATCTTCGGCGGGATCTACTTCAGCGCGGGTGGGCTGCTGTTCTTGATGTTTGAAGTCGAGAGTCCTGTGCTCACTAGCGAGAACCCCGGACTTGTTCACATCATACAGGGCTTGATGTATCCCATCGGATTGTTTTTTGTCATCACGATGGGTGCTGAGCTGTTCAACTCGAACATCCTCTACTTCAGCGTTGCCCTGTGCCGAGGTGCGGTAGGAGTGTTTGACTTGCTGATCAGTTGGGTGGTCAGTTGGATCTTCAACCTCGCGGGAAGTTTGTTCGTTGCGTTTCTGGTGTATGCAAGTGGAATTACACAAAGCGAAGTGTACAAGAACGGAGCTATAAGGATTTCTGTAGAGAAGACCGGGGCCTCTTTCCTACAAGTCTTTGTTAAGGCCTGCGTTGGAAACTTTTGCGTTTGTCTCGCAGTTTATCTACAGTTATTGGCAAAGCCTTACCACGTCAAACTGATTCTCATGGCACTGCCTATCTTGACCTTTGTGGGTGCAGGATTTGAGCATGTAGTCGCAGACATGTTTCTTGTTCCCGTTGGTATGATTGAAGGGGCGCCTGTTTCCGTGGGTGTTTTCATTTATAAGATCCTAGTTGGTGCGACTTTGGGCAATATCGTGGGTGGTCTTGTTTTCAGTATTATTGTACCTTTCTACCTGCATCTAATTGTTGTTGAAAGGGACAGAGACTTGCTGAATCTGCCTAAGTTTGAGATAAGAGACGAACAGCCTGAACTGGAAGTTGATTCTAGAGTGGTCAGAGTAAGAAATCCCGAACCACTTTCGGAAGAAGACGACGAGGAATCATCAGATCAGGAATATGAAGATGATAATGATCTCTCTCCAGCAAATCTGGATCCAGTTGAATACAGACCATCATCTGTAAGATCGGCAGCGACTAAAACCAGATCATCTGGTGCACAACTCCGGCGAACACTCAGTAGCTCTTCTTGGAGGAAACGTGCGCAACGGAATCCTAGATCTCCTCCAGGTGTTTTCCCAGTCATGGGAATGGGTGCTCCTCTCACCCGTGAGCGCACAATAGCCACTGGGGCCATTGCTCGCTACTATGAGAACCAAGCCAGTAATGGATCTAGAGATGACATGTCTGTAATGTCCACCAGAACCCGTAAAGAATTTCAAGAGCGGACAAAGGAGGAAGAAGATAAGTACAGTAAAGATGGTGGATACAATGCTAGAGAAAACAGACTTGGAGAGACACTCAGAAGAGTGATTACCATGTCAAGCAATAGATCATATGACTCGGAACGGAAACCATCAACCTCTCAGGATATAGAGATGGGATTTACTAGAGCTTCCGATACCAACTCCCTGAATTCTGATAATCTAACTTTGAAGAGCTTTCAACAGAACCCATCCTCACGGAATCGTGTTGATAACGATTTACGTGATCGATTAAGACGTCTCAGTGCTGCAAGATCTGCATCTACTAATAGTGTCACTCTTAATGATACTGATACTACTGTAATGGGTTTACCACTCGGCCAGCTGAAGAGACCTCCTCGAACAGGCTCGTCTGTTTCTCTTAACTCATCTCGCAATCCTCCACCATCTCTGTCTCCTATCGAAAGCGAGAGTAATAGTTCCGATGAAGATGTTCCCAAAATAGATGATCAAGTTGAGGCCAATGTGAGCTCAGAATCGTTGGAAAGCAGTGGTGAAGAATCCCTGAGAAATGTCAATGGTCAATAGAACTATAAAAAATTCTTAATGTTACAAACCAACCTCATTCAGTTGTAGAGTGAGTAGAGATGTATCTATTAATCTTGTATTACTGACAAGCCAAAAGGTTACCTTTCCTCAGGTTTGCTCGATAACTTTCTATGTGTGCATTTTAAAAGGTCCCTATAAGACTCATGATCTGTAGTCACCATTTATAGTGACATACTCATGGGAAAGATCACAAGTCCAGAAGTCTGCGCTGTGACCACCACCAGTACCCAAGTCTACAGATATTTCCAGATCTTCCAACTCCAAGATTTCAGAAGCTCTTGCCTCATCAACTTGTTGTGGCTCACCATTCACCAACAGCTCCAACTTTGGCGATCCATCAGTTGGGACAAATGAGACATTGGTCTTTGTTGTTTCGACTTCGACATCAGAATAGCCAATAGCACAGAGAATACGACCCCAGTTGGCATCTTTACCGTACAAGGCTGTCTTGACCAAAGGGGAATTCGAAATGGTTTTAGCCACTTTATGTGCATCTTGGTATGAGAGAGCGTTGTTGATTCTGATAGTAACGAACTTGGTGGCACCTTCACCATCTCTAACGACTAGTTGTGAAAGGTCCTGGGCGAACTTGGTGATTTCATCTCTTATCAAATTAAACGATTCCTTTGTAGATTCATCAATTAACGGCCCGCCAGCTGCACCATTTGCCAAGGCTGCAATTGTATCATTAGTAGACATATCCCCGTCCACAGAGATACAATTGAAAGATCTATCGTTGGCATAGGTGAGGATCTTTTGCAAAGATTCAGGTGAGATAGGAGCATCAGTCACAAAGAATCCTAGCAACGTAGCCATATTAGGACAGATCATTCCTGCACCTTTTGCCAGCCCTGCAATTCTATAGGTGTGGTTGTTGATAGATATCTCTTTTGAGACCAGCTTAGGGAAGGTGTCAGTGGTCATTATACCCTTGGCACAGGTCAGCCACGAGTCGTGATCAGAACCAAGGATATCGTTGTTGTACAGTTTTGGCAGAGCAGGCAGGATTTTGTCCATGCTCAAGTTCTGACCGATGACTCCTGTCGACATCGCCAAGGTGGACTGCACCCCTGGAGTGGAGCCGACCAATGAATCAACCGCATCTACAATCTCATTGGCGTTCTGTAAACCCAGGGTACCAGTGACAGCGTTCGCACAACCACTATTGATAACGATAGCGTTGATACTTGCGTTGTTTTCCTTGATGATTTTGGACGACAACTGCACAGGAGCTGCCTTGAATTTGTTCGTTGTGAACACTGCTGCTGCGCTAGCTGGCTGTGTAGAGACTATTAGGGCCAAATCGAGTGCATCGTTCTTCTTGACTCCCGAGGATACTGCACCAACTTTATAGCCCTTTGGGTAGAACCCAGAGGTTGGGACGTACTTAGAATATTTACTAGACGCTTTTGAGGCGCTTGAAGAGAACAGTCTGATACTGGCGCTCATTAATCAATGATATGGTAGGGCGGGACTGTGTATCGAAGTCACACTGATTAGGGTCGCTTGCCAGACCAAGGTGAAGGTGTGAGTATCTAACTGATGTGGAAAAAAAGCTGAAAGCCATCTCAGTTCGGTGGGTGTCCTGTTCAGCATTCCCCACTAACTGGCGGTGCTCCTCCCTGGACACAGTGACCCTACTGTTCTACCAGTAGGGGCAGTAGCGAACTTTTTAGTTTTTTCTTAGTTTTGGACAAAAAATCAAACCAAAAGACTTTTCACACTCACACCTCTGCTTGACAGATTGTATATTGAACGAAGCAGCTAAGATGTCCAGTACTAGCAAAGAAGAAGCCAAGGAAGACTACACTATCTCCAACTCCAGTGTTGTCGAGAAGTACAAGACAGCAGGTACCATTGCACAGAAGGTGATTGAGCACTTGAAAACTTTGGTGAAGGACGGAGCTTCAGTTTGGGAGCTTACCAAGGAGGGTGACGAGTTGATTGAGCAGGAGGTTGCGCTAATCTACAACAACAAGAAGAACAAGGTGTCCTCAAAAGGTATTGCTTTCCCAACCACCATTTCTCCAAACTCCATCATTGACCATTTAACCCCAAGCAACGAGGGTGACAAGGCTGCAAACTTGGTTTTGAAGAACGGCGATGTCGTCAAGATCCACCTAGGTGTCCAAATCGATGGGTTTGCATCTGTGTTGGCTGAGACTGTCGTTGTTGGCGCGTCCAAGGAAAGCCCAGTCACGGGTAAAAAAGCTGACCTGATAGCTGCTGCGCACGTCGCATCCGAAGCTGCGATTAGAGCCATGCTTCCTGGTAAGAGAAACTACGATGTCACCAAGATTGTCGACCAGGCCACCAAGGAGTTTGACATTACCCCAGTTCAAGGGATGCTCTCCCACAACCAAGAGCGCGATGTCCTCACTGGAACCAGCGAGATCATCATCAACCCATCAGACACCCAAAGATCTCAAGTGTCGCCATTTGAGTTTGAGGTTGGCCAGGTCTTCGGTCTAGACATCCTCGTCTCCTCCGGTACTGGTAAAGTGAAGAAGGCAGATATCACCACCACCATTTACAAGTTGACAGGTAACTCGTACCAGTTGAAGTTGAAGTCTTCCCACTTGGTTCTCAATGAGATCAAGAGAAAAAGCTCCTCCTTCCCTTTCTCCATCAAGAACCTGGACAACCCAACCAAGGGCCGTGCAGGCCTGACCGAGAACGTGAAGCACGGTACGATGATCGCCTACGACATCTACCAAGATAAGGAGCAAGCTGAAGTGGCCCAAGTTCTTGTCACTGTTGCTTTGACCAAGAACGGTTTGGTCAAGTTCACCTCCTCGAGCTTGGACACTGATGTTATCAAATCTGAGGTCGAGCTGTCATCTGACTTGAAGTCTCATCTAGCCAAGTCCCTCAAGTTTGCAAAGGCGAAGAAGTAGGTACACCGGTGCGGAATCAAGAATCAACGTGGAACACAGGCGCACGACACGACACTCACACTCACAAACAGACCTACCAATGGCTGTATATATATTATATAATCATAAGCTGTAGAGCGCCCTGAATACAACTCACCCCGTTCCACTCCCTCACCAGTATATCACCATCTACCTACCCTCTGTGCAACAACTGTTGTGCTGAGATGGGAAACACGGCGGAAAAAAAGGACAATCTTGAACCACAAAACCAGAAAACAGAAAACCGTATATAAACAGAGGAAAAAATCCACAATTTCTTGTCGTTTTTTGATTTTCTTTCCCTTCCTCTACCAGTTTTTAACCGCCCACAGCCCACAGCCCGCTGCCTGCCACTTCTGTCGCTGGTTCTATCCAATTGTATTCTTTCTTCCATTAATCATCAGTACAGGTTGGGTGGTATACAAGAATCAGTGGCTGCTCCTATATTTATTCCTAAAGATTTGATCCAACCAGCTTGCTAAACAATTGCATTTAATTGGGGTATTCCCATCACATCACACTACTTACTATCTGTGCCTGCTGCCCTGTCTATTTTTTCGAGATATATCTATCACTCAAGTTTTTTGTTTTCCTATTTTTTCCTTCTTCAGTCAGGTAGAGCGCGTGTGCGGGAGGGATATAGTGTGCCCGAAAGTGTCTGTTTCAAAGCTGTTGTGCCTGTGTTGTGAGAACTCAGTACAAGACGTGTCTAGAGAGCAAGCGAGGAGATTCAGGAAGTGAACGTCTCCGTCAATATGCCACTATCACATTCTGGGCCAGAAAGTAACGGTAAACTTCTGCCGTCACCTGCTGCATCGCGTAAAAGTTCTAGGTCGCCCACCTCCACCTCCGGCGCTACTTCAGCTGCCAAGTCAACGGTATCTGTAGTAAAAGGTTTACCAAGTACGGAGGGCAATGTTTTTCTTCATAATGAAGAAATGACAGAATCAACATTTCAAGAGCCCCCATTGGCATCACCGACGTTGTCAGTTACTGGATTCCCTTTGGGGTCTTTCCCAAGCTCGAAAGTTAAAAAGGAACGCCTTTGGCCTGTCAAGAGAAACAGCAAAGCTACTCGAGCGAAAAAGACACAGACCAACGAGGAAATAGAGAACGAAAAACAGCATATGGACGAGTTAGTATCTGCGTACAATGCAGGATTGAAAACCAAAATTAATGAAGAGCTACAAAAGCCAAGTGAAATACGATCCAAAAGAAAAAGTACTAGAGAGGGTTCTAGTCTGTTTGGAAAAATGATTGCTAAAAATCTTCCCAGGCCATCGACAGCACCTGCATCTCTCCACATAGATAACCCTATGGAATCAACAGATCATGAAAATGATGGAGCTAATGAGGGATATATAGCGTCATCTTCAAGGTTAAAATCATTTTCAAGATCAAGGACAGCCTCTAAGACTCCAGAACCAACGACGCCTATCAAACGTAAGGCAGCTCCTCTGGAAAAAAATGGCCAACATCAACAACAGCGCACCAAGATAAAAAACTCTTCCCCCAAGAAGGCAAGGCGTAATGCCTTTGGTTTTGGTACTCCAGACTCCACCGGTTTTGGTTCAGTAAATGGAGCCGCTGATGGCAGGAAGCAACATGAGTTGAAACGTCAAGCGGCACCAATATTCAACTCTGATGGTACTCCGGACAATGAAGACTTCTGCTCCGCCTGTGGAGAATCTGGAATATTTCTCTGTTGCGAGTCTTGCCCACGATCCTTTCATTTTGCCTGTTGTGACCCTCCTTTTTCAGAAGCTACCCTTCCCGATGCGGAATGGTTCTGTAACGAGTGCTTTACTAAGAAAAACCCACCAGGCAGAAAGCAAACTGGTCTTTTTGGTAAGCTTTTGAATCAGATACCGTACAGAAACCCAACAAGGTTTCAACTACCCAAAAATATTAGAGAGAGATTTGAAGGGGTTGCAACAGGACCACTTGGTGAATATGAAGATAACGATACAAAACCGTTTAATCCATCAATGTTATACACCTTTGATCAGTTTGATATGTCACATCACTATGATAAAGATGGGAATACTAAATTGTGCGCTAAATGTGGAGAAAGTGGTCTTGATCACTCTCTCGTCAATGGTGGCAGCGATAAACAACTTGCCCAGTGTGAGTATTGCCCCTCATCATGGCATTTGGATTGTTTGAATCCTCCTTTATCTACAGTCAAGCTCCTTGGGAAGAAATGGAAATGCCCGAATCATATTGACCAACTTATTCCCAACAAGCCACGTCGTCTTAGAAAACCAACAATAATCGATGTGGACCAAACTAGAGGATATAAAAATAATGGTGTTATTGAAGTAGCATCAGATATTGACAATGAAATCTGGGACAAGTCAGATGACGAAGAGATTGATAATAGTAATGATAATAATTTTAACGGTAATAATGACACTAATGATGATAATAATATTTACAACAATGATGACAATAATAAAATCAGGAAGAACAAGCACAAGAAGAATAAGCATGAGGTGGACACGGACACAGTGGAGATTCCGACACCACAACATATGAAGGCATATGACACTGATAACGGAGTAGCAGCGAAGCTCAACAATAAAATTTACAAACAGTGGCTCGACCCATATGTTATTCCTAGAGTTCCTGCAAGAGGAATAGTTCTTGACTTTATCGGAAAAGTTCGGGACACGAGAGCCGAAGAAATGGCAGCAGTAAAGGAAATCTGGAGACTTACGAAAGTGAATAACGATATGTTGTCCAGTTTTGAAACTGATGAAAGGGAATCTGTCAAGAGCTTGCTAGATTTCCGGAAGTCTGGACTTTTAGAGCTTGCGGATGCCTGCGGTATTGCGCTAGACAGTGAAGACAGACGGCACGGTCTAACTGACGAAGAAATCGATGAACTTTTGTTGATCAAAAAACTTATCAAAGCGAAAGGCAAGAGCAGTCTTCTTGAGTACCTCAAAAACTGAACTATATACACCAACCGATCAGGAGGTTGATTCCCCGTTGATTCTACAAGAATCTTCATAGAACACTTGCCAATGCCATTTCCACACAATACATATCCAGGGACTTGGTACGGTATTAGAAATAACTATATGTCATGCCAATTTCAATTCCAATTCATTCCGGCTTGTAGCAACATGTATGCCTTATCACGAGAATATCAAAGAAAACAGGACGAGCACAACAGACACAGGCTTCAGCTAATCCTCAGCATCGCTGTGATCACTACCGCTCTCTGAGAGCTGTTGATCGTCATCAAAATCAATCTCCTCCTCCTCATCCTCATCATCATCATTGCGTGGAGCGTAGTTGACTCTCTTCAGTCTTGAGCTTTTTCTCAATGGCTTTTCATCACCAGTATTGGCACCTCTCACTCCTGAGTAAGATCCATCTTCGCTGTCATCACCGTCCTCGCCTGCTCCACCTTCCCTTCTCCGTCCATACCGTTTCTTGGACTTGCTATGTGAACCAGCACCAGTGCCACTGCTTGGCTTGAGTTTCTTAGGTTTAGCAATGTCAGGCACATCACTTGGGAGCCGTAACCTCTTCACTGCTGTCACAGCTGCAACCTTGTGCTTGACGATCAATCTGAGCTTCTTCAGCACCTCAGGGGTTATGAAAGATTTCGATATGACAGCCTGGCGTTCCTGAATACTCTTCATCGGTTTGAATAGCTCAGACGACAGCTCAATTTTGGCAGGATAGGGAGACAGTACCCATCCTTTGCGATCCTGCCATTCCTTGATGGTTATCTGAGCGAGCTCAGAAACTTTGTAGATACGAGCTGAGGATGATTCCTCTTCCGATGACGCATCAGAATACTGCATCACCCGTGAAGCAAGATAGTATAGCAGTGAGATGTTGTGCTGGTTTGCAACACAGTCTAGGAAAAACGCTATGTACTCCAGGGAGAAGGTGTAAGCTTTCAGAGTATTCTCCTCAGTGCTCTCAGTGCTGTTGATATAATCCAGAAACTCACTGTGGTGTGAGATTATGTATATCAGACCAGTCAGACTCTTTTCGAATTGAATGTCATTCTTCCCCCCGATACTGTTTGTGGAGAACTTCTCGAAGGAAGACCTGATCCAGGTCTTGACCTCCGACTTGAAAGAGTCCAATGGCTCATACGCAATAGTGTACACCAGAGGCAAAAACTTTAGGGAGATTTCCTGGGCCTTCAGGTATGTTGTTAATTTGTTGATGAATTCCACACGGATGTGTTCGTTTTCATCCTGAACTAAGAGAACCAGTCTCTCAACTATCTGGGGCTTTATCATCTTGTTGTATTTGGGGAACCGTGCGAGCTTCAGCAAGTTCAAGCCTGCCTCGAGTCTCAACCTTGCTTGATAATGTGTTGGGGTCGGATAAGTGGTTGACTTTGAGCTAACAATTTCACCACCATTACCTATCAGGGAACTCAGTAGCTTGAGCACATTCTCCGCCACTGGTTCTTCATGAGATTGATCATCTTCTCCGCACGATCTCAATATGTTCGTAAAAGTCCTGACAGAAAATATTTTGGCTGTGAGAGAATACAGCTCAGGATCGTCCAAGGACTCTTCATCTGTCCAGCTTGGGTCATTTTCAGATCCAACAACTTTGTTCTGCAGCAGAATATCTTTTATGAGAACTGGTGTCAATTCTGATTCCTTATCTTCCACAATGTATGGAGCCACAAGGAATAATTGGGCCACCACTGCTAAGTGTGAAGCGATATGTTCATGTTCTGTGTTCAGAGGATATATTCCGTCAAAAACCTGAGTCAAGTATATGTCTTTCTTCTGAGAGAGAGATAATATCTTCACTGAATATCTCGCCTCCATTGGAGTCCCCTGCTGTCCGTATTCTATGAGCTTATCAAAGAACTTGTGGTCTGAGTCTTTCATGTAATCCTTCAATTTTCTCAGGATATGATAAATGGCTTTCAGAGTGTTTGAATGAGAAGCTGGATCTTTGCCTGGTGTACCGTCCTTGATCATATTTACAAGGTCAGTGATTTGATTTTGGAAAGAGGAAGGAGAAACAATGGATATATTATCGATGAGCTCTTGGGATACTCTTTTGGTCTCCCCCTGTTGGGTCTGATTCAACTTCAGCAGAAAGGGGATATTGGATCTATTGAACAGATTTTGAGATGATCTCAGAATAATGAACTCAAAGGTCTCATAGAAACTATTGGATGACAAAGTGAAGTTTGATTCATTCTTTAGAGTCTTGCTGTCTTGTATTCTAGTCAAGAACTCCCTGGTTGAATTTTGCAGTGTTTTGAAATCAGACTCATCGGATATGATAATCTTTAGCAAATAGTATAAGCGTCTGTTATTCATCATGATAAACTTCTTTATAGACTCTGCAGGATAGCAAGTTGATGGGATAGTGACAGAAAGCCATTCGATTGTTTTATTGATCTTTGCCTCCAATTCAAGGTTAGAGGTATTATTCCCACCATTATACTCATCAGCAAACTCCAGAAGTTTTCTCAGAACACCAGCGAGTTGTTGTTGTCGTTTGGCAAAGGCAATAAACGATGCTTTGGCTCTAGAGTCCAAGTTCCCGTAGACAAACAATAGCCTTTGGACTCTTTTCAGGTCATTATCGCTTGGCGGTAACAGTTTCTCCAGAAAGATATGGTCCACAACAAAGTTGATACTTTTATCGTTGATGTAGTATAGATTCAGGATATGACTTGGTATGTCTTTCACCACTTTCAAGTTGGAGTCCAGCTGAGAATCCTCCCTGGATTGAACCATGTCGTATGATTGGTTGTAAAGATTTCCCAAGATCTTCACAGCCTGCTCTCTGATAACATTGTTTTTCTCTCTGGTCAATTGCACCATCGAGTTCAATAGAGTCTCGTCAGTTAGCTTATCAAGTAGCACAGAGGGTGGTAGTTTTGCGATTGACTTTATTGTTGTCAATCTCACCACTTCGCTGGTATCAATCAGAGTCTTTGAAAGACCATTGATAATTTGTTGGTTCAAGTCATTCCGGTTCATCAAGATATTAGCAGTTTGAGACACCCAGGCAGTTCTGACTGAAGGAGATATGTCTAGAGTTTTCTTCATCCACGTAATCCAAGTTGTCTTATGTACTTGAACAAAGTTGATTCTTGAGTTGGCTGCAAGGATTCTTCCGATCGTATCAGTAGCAATCTCACGAATAGCAGGGTCATCTGCACTCAACTCGTTGTCGATCAGCCCCATAACAGAGCCCAAAATTTCAGGAACTTGCTCCCAGATGTACACAGAAAGATCGTGTATTTTAGGAAGGTTCTTCATGGAGATCTCTGAAGGCTGGTCGCTGTTCTCGAAGATTATCTCCGAGAAGAACTTTGTCAAGTATCTTGCCAACCTGTCTGGGTTAGCATTGCAAATATTCAAAGAGAAATTGAATGGGGCTGCATTGGTCGATGACAGTGACTGAGTGACTGACTTCTCGCTGGTTTTTGCATTTGTGAGGAACTTGTTCAAAATAAGCTTCAGAACAGGTGTAGATATTTGGTCCCATTCCGATATGATCTCAATCAAGATGTCAGAGATGATAGGTTCCAATTTCTTGTGAAAAGTATTTGCAGGATCGTAAAAAATCTCAAATATGTTCTCGATTAACTGAGTGCTGTTGTTGATATCAGTGACAAGTATTATACTTCTGACCTCTGCAGATCTTGTCAAGAGATAGACCTGCTGAGTGTAATACGCATTCTCAGGGTCCGATAACTTTTGAAACTGTTTGATGAAGAGCTTGAAAATATCGCCCAGCTGAGAATCGGTGTAAGGGGCGTCTGGTGCGTAGATTCTCAATATGTCAGATAAACAACATGCTACTAGTGCCTGAACGCCAGGATCCTTATTCGATATCAATTTCCGGTTAACAAGATCTGTGCTGTACTTGTCCAAAGACTTCGTATTGAATTTCTCCTGATCGACTTTCGACAGTTCGGTGGCAAGGGTCTGTAAAAGGCAAAATCGCCAGCAAATGTTAGTGTCGATTGGATGGCAAAATTACTATAATCGAGCTTCAAGAGCGTATACATACATCCAGCCTGGATTGAAGCTCCTTCAAGGGGATGTTCTCCTTAGGGGAGCTCAGGATACTCTTGTTGAATCGTAGCCTAGGGGAGCTACTCGAAGTCATTGTCCAGAAAACCGACTTGTGGCTTCAGATCAATGTGCATGTACAGTACTCTCTGTTTGCCCCCAATTCAAATATTTACATCTGGGTTTTCCTCTACGCGAAAAACACAGATGAGACACGAAACTTACACGAAATATCTTGCCGCGAAAACTTCCCCTTGTGGTGTGCCGTCTCCTCCTGCTGACTATGTGCTTATGTAATCAAGCAGAAGCAAATGCCTCTATTGCTCACTACTCAGAAGAATGTTTAAAGTTAAAGTTAAGGTTGAAGCTTGAACATTTTGAAGTTTAACCTTCACTGGAGTAGCTTTACCCGTTTCTGGGTACTTGCCTCTTTCTGTCCTTTTACGATATTCTTTTGGTCTGATGTAGCTTCCGCTACAGAAGTTTCGCCAATCCCAACCATTCTCCCGCCTGGCGTACATGTTTTCGTCTTTCGCCCTCTCTGGGGTGATGACCACCACCCGTCCACCGCCGCACGCAAATTTTCTGGTTTTCTCTTCCCGGCGTCTCACTCCTCAGCCCCTGATGCAGACAGCGGCGGTCAGACTGGCAGCGACAAGCAGTTGGGCAAAAGTAGTACCCAGTGCTGCGTGCAGACACAAATAGCGGTAAACCTCTCGGCACCACTGAGCACAACTTACTTGGGAAATACAGCTAGTGGCAGCAGCAGCAGCAGCAGCAGTAGTAGTAGTAGTAGTAGTAGTAGTAGCGCATCTACTCATTCCGCTCACTCAATTAGTAAACAGCATATAAACTGCCGCCAGCCTATTTTGTTTCAAACTAGAAGCTCAAAAAGCAGGAAAAATTTAGCACATTATAACTTGGAAGAGCAGCGTATAGCAAAAGAAGCGTTGACGGGGGCACTAGAGACAAAAGTAAACAGCGCAGGATACACATCGATATCGTGGGAAGAACCACCCTGTACTGTTTCCTCCTTCATCTACTCAATCCCCACTGCTTTTGTGCGGTTGGCTACAGAGGGTAGAAGAAAGTGGTAGACAGGTAAAGAAAGGAACAGTGCCAACAGTTGTTATGAGCGACTTTGGCAATGACTACCACATTGGCTCTAAGCAGGAGAAGAAGAAGCGCTCTGTCAGCTCTCAGGAGTCCACCGAAACAAATGTGTCGCCTCTAACGTCGAGGAAGGTGTCTATGGCAGACCCTTCGCAGGTGGGGACTCCTCCTCCAACTCCAGGGACCCATCAAGGTAGGGACCCTGGCCAGCAGTTAGCGGTCCGCTCTAGCTCGATAGGATACGACTCTGACCACATTTACGCTAGCGGTAGTAGGGATGGTGTACCCTCATCCCCAGGATCAGTAGTTCTAGAAGGTCCAGGCCACACATATAAAGGGTTTCACTTTCAAGGGAAGAATCAGCCAGTGCCTCCTCTTGAACAACCCATCAAGCCAAGAACAAGAAGGAGCCTATTTGGAAAGTTCATTAACTCAATAAAAGAAGATAACAGAAGATCAATCCAATCATCTGATAGCAACTCCTCAGTGCCCATATCTTCCAGAACATCTTCTCTTCACAGCATGAGAATGCCATCAGTTGGAGGATTCCGGGAATCGCTTGGTTTGACCACTTTGGGCTCGCAACATTCTTCATACCATTCAGCTTCAATAGGACCTAAAGAGGGCTCAAGAGCTTCGGACCGATCTAGCACATCTGGATCTGCTGGGTCGGCATGCTCGCCAACAAGAACACATGGTGGTGGTGGTCAACGGTTGGGTAATGTATCTGCCTATGATTTCTCTAAATCAGTGGTAGCAATTGATGTCAATGAACTAAGCGATATGGAGGGTATCGTCTCGACGGCTGATGCGGGCGATGGCTCTAAGAAGAGTTCTGTGGACGATCGCAATATAAAGTCCAGGGACTCTGAGGTCTCGGGACCAACAGTGAGCCCAGTAAGGAAAGACACTTGGCTTGCCCCTGAGTCATGGGATGTGAAGAATGATGATAAGCTGAAATTTGGATCTGCTTCCAATCACGACGAGGATGAAGACGAATATGTCGTGAGAAGGACGTACAAAGTGAAGCAACTGGCTGATGGGGAAAAGGATGATAATAAGAAATATCATCTGCGAATATACGCAGAGGACGATGACTTCAGCTCCATCCTAAAACGCCCTTTCAACGAAAACGTTGAGGAACTCATTCAATTCTTGAAGAAAAAGTATCAACTTGCTGGCGATTATAAACTGAGTCTAAGAGTTGGTAAAGTTACCAAAAAGCTAGAGCCTAACCAGAGGCCTATCAAAATTCAGACAAATCTATTGTTATTATCAGGGTATCTAGAGACTGATAAACTGGAAGAGGTTGGTAGAGCTGACTTAAGCTATCTTTTCAAGTTTATTCTACACCATGACGTGTTTAAACAGCTAAGCCCGTTGGAAGAGGATCACATAAAGAAAGATCTGGTCCATGTAAATCTCAAAAGTAAAGACCTACAGAAAATTCCAGCACTCTGTTACTCGTCGAATGTACAGAGTTTGGACGTCTCCAACAATGGTGATATCTCACTTCCAATTGATTTCTTCCAGATGTCAGATTCTCAGCTAAGTGGTTTGAGAATGGTCAATATCAGAACTAAAGTATTCCCACCAAACATTATCTATGCACAAGAGCTAGTGTCATTAAGTTTGGAAAGGAATTTCATCTCAATGGTCCCGGACAATGTTTCGGTGCTAAAGAATCTTTCCATCCTGAATCTGAGTTGTAACAAATTGGCCTATTTGCCTCAACTTCCTACAAATTTGAAGATTTTGGATCTCAGCTCCAACGAATTCCAAGTTTACCCAGAGTCGATAAGCGCTTTAACCAACCTGTTGCAGCTGGATATATCATACAACAGGTTAACCACCTTACCAGAGTCTATCAATAACCTCAAATCTGTCAAAAAGATGAACCTATCCTCCAATCATATTACTTCCATAAAGATTGTGCTACCCAACTTGAGAACTCTCAATCTAAGACACAATGGTATTGGATCTATATCGCTCGAGGATTCCAATATAGAAAACTTGTACCTTGCCAACAATCACATTTCTAACATCACAGACCCATTACACAGTCTAAAAACACTTGATTTGCAGCAAAATCCAATCACCCAATTGAACATACAAAGTAATCATTTGGCATCTTTGAACTTGTCTAAGGCCAAACTTACATCTCTGCCAGCCGTGATTCTATCCTTTATAAAACTGGAAAAACTGGAACTAGGTAATAACTCTCTGCGCGAGTTGCCCGACTTATCAAACCTAGTCAACCTGAAAGAACTCTCTGTTTACTCTAATAACTTGGAGACTCTACCAGACTTCCAGAATCTGAAGAAATTGAAAATTCTCGATGTCCATGACAACAATCTGAAGACAGTTCCTGATATCTCGTTTTTGGAGAAAGTCAACCTCTCTTCCAATTTAATTTCTGTGCTATCACCTCCTAAGCATGACCATGTCATTCAGTTTCATGCTGCAGACAATCAACTTGAGGGCGACGCTTTGGATGTCATTAAGCATTTCACCAAGCTTAAGATCCTATCTCTCGCTTACAACAAGATCATTGAAATTCCTGTGGGAACACTTAGTGAAATTGTTGAACTTGATCAATTATACCTATCGGGTAACGCTCTGACTGCGCTACCTGAAGACCTGGGGAACATCACTAACTTGAGAGTCCTATGCTTGAATGGAAACAGATTCAGGACATTACCTGCTGATTTGGCGAGCTTCGCTGAACTGGAAGTGATTGATGTGGGATCTAATGACTTGAAGTATAACATATCAAATTCCAAGTATGAGTGGAATTGGAAAGGAAATCATAGACTAAAATACTTGAACTTCTCTGGTAACAAGAAGTTCGAAATCACTGAAGATTTGAACTTGCCAAACTTGAGGTTTCTTGGATTGATGGATCTGACAATTACAACACAGTCTATTCCTGATGAGTCACGAGATCTCAGGGTCCGTACCACTCCGACAACCGTCGGTAGCTTACAGTATGGCATATCTGATCGCGTCAATAAGCAAGTCATCTCACGAGACTCGTTATTTGAAAAGATTGACGGTGGTATCCTTGTCTGTCTTTTTGATGGTTTCAATTCTGGCAGCATATCGTATATCATTCGGGAATCCTTCCATAAGCTATTTGAAAAGAAGCTGGAGACTTTAGATATCGTTACTGCACTGAGACACAGCTTCCTCGAACTGAACAGTATTGTAAAAGAGCACCACCTGAATACAGAAGACGGCTTGACTGGTTCATCTGTCACAGCTGTATACGTTAAGGACAATAAGATTTACACTGCAAATATTGGTGATAGCATGGTTATGTTGGCTAAACCTGATGGGTCACATAGTTTCTTGAGTGTCAGACATAAGCCGTCGACGTTGATTGAATTTGAGAGAATCAGAACAAGTGGAGGGTTTGTCTCCGCTGACAACAAGTTGGATGGTGTCTCTCAAGTTTCCAGAGCAGCTGGGTTCCTTGATCTGCTTCCTCATATACATTCAGGATGCGATGTGTCTGAGACAACATTTGACAATGAAGTTCTTGTGCTTGGGACCAAAGAGTTATTTGATACACTTCCCATCAAAACCATTGCTGATATCGTAAGAGAGAGTGACAATGCCATGCTGACAGCCGAAAAGTTGAGAGATTATGCCATCTCTTATGGATGTGATGCAAAAGTTACTGCTATAGTCTTGACAAAGAGGAAGGCAAAGAAAAGAATGGCACCTGTACCCAAGCAACAGGTTGATGATTCAAATCTGAGAAGGCTGAAACCGGAGATTGAGCCCCCTACAGGAGAGCTGGCGATGGTATTTACCGATATCAAAAACTCAACTTCGCTGTGGGAGAACTACCCTCTGGCGATGAGATCTGCGATTCGGACACATAATGACATGATGCGGAGATTATTACACATTGTTGGAGGGTTCGAAGTGAAAACCGAAGGTGACGCATTCATGGTTTCGTTCCCAACAGTGACATCTGCCCTGGTTTGGTGTTTCAACGTCCAACAGCAACTGTTGCAAGAGGACTGGCCTGTTGAGATCATCAGCAGTGGCGAAGGTCGTGAGTTCACTGACTCTGAAGGCAACGTCATCTACAAAGGCCTGTCAGTTAGAATGGGTATACACTGGGGTACACCTGTGTGCGAGCCAGACATTATCACGCGGAGAATGGACTATTTCGGGCCAATGGTGAATAAGACGGCAAGAGTGTGCGCAGTTGCAGATGGCGGAGAGATAACACTTACGCAGGATTGTCTGAATGAGTTCAAGCGGATCGAAAGCGCGTATGCAAAGGTGAAAGCTGGCAGCGCCATCGAGGAAGCTTTCGGCAATGGGGAGGTCTCCGAGTCTCTCTTCAACGACTTTTCAGCTTTGCAATCCACGGAGTGGGTGTTCCACAGAATGGGCAAAGTGCAGCTTAAAGGTCTCGAAACGGAGGAGGAGATCACGCTCATATTCCCTAAACAGCTCCAGGGAAGATATAAGTTCCAGCGTGAGCCGAAGGCGCACGACATCGGCGACGTGAACGAGTTCAGAGACATCTTGCTGAGACTGGAGACTGTGTGCTCCGCCATATACGGCGTACAGCTGGATGTGTCACATCTGAAGAAACTCCAATACGATAAGGCCATTCTGGAGCTGTTCATTGGCCGAGTTGAGTACCTTGTCGCAATGCTGGCATTGCGCGACGGCACCATTGGGCTCTTTCAGGAGGAAAGCATTAGTGTGCTAGACCTTGTTGAGCGGGTTGTCTCTGACTTCCAAGAGCTCAGGAGCCCCTAGCGCCCACCCTGCCGCAGCGGTAGGCCTGTTTAAGTGAGTGAATGTACATGCATCCCTGTATCGACCCTCGTAGGCCAGTACGCCCCTACGACTGCCGCCCGCCGTCTGCCGCCCGCCTACCGCCCCTTCACCTTCTGCTGCTCCCACCCTCTTTATCAATAGAATGCGAACAAACAAAGGGAAAAATAAAAATGAAAGATTCTGTGAAGATTGTGGGCCATTGCATTATAACAGAGGAAGCAGCACAAGGACGAGGGCAAGGGCCAGGACAAGCGGATCCAGAGAGAAGCAGTGTGTGCACGGTATGCCTCCCAAAGCAAGTAGAGACGCCCCGTCAGCGTCAGAGTCAGAATCGAAAGCGCCGTCCAACGCGGGCAATTCCAGGGCGTCCACCAAGGCCCGCAATGCAGCAGCACAGGCAGCACAGGCAGAGCTGATTGCACGCCATGTGCATTCGAACGGGCCATACGACCGCAAAATAGTGAACCCGCTGGACTTCGAAGCGCTACCGGACTCGGTGTTGAGGAAGTACAAGGACCGGTACAATCTGGCGAAGAAGAGTTGTCTCAGCCACGAGGGGTACTTCCTAGAGTCAGACGTGGGGAGAAAGACCCAGAGCTACCGCACAAAGGACCGCATCTCCAAGCAGGATCTCGCGGCCTCTGTGAAGAAGCACTTCCTCGCGCAGAACCCGAAGGAAAGCGAGATTGTGACCAACTTTCTCTACAAAGTGAACAACAAGGACAAGGCCTTCAAGCTCCATTTCTCGCAGTAGCCGGCTCGCGGGGAGTGTAACGAATAATGACCAGAACTTCAACATCAATATACACATACAACACTGCATGCGTGCGTACGTGCGTGCGAGTAGACACAACGGCCGTTCCTCACTTCTGATGCTGCTGATGCTGCTGATGCGAGGTCCACCACTGCTGTGGGCCGTTCGCGGAAGTTGCGAGGCGCAAAGTGAACTAATTCCACACAGCAAACATCACGAACATTTCTTGAGCGTAGCAGGCGAGGGAACAAGAGATACCTTGCGTCTAGGAATAAAAGGGCTCACAGCAAGACGGGACTCGTAGCTATGGACTCGTCAACAATCGTTTTTGTTATCGGCCTGGTGATCGCATTTGTATTCCTCAGATGGTTCATCGACTCGGACGATGCTGAGATTGGAGAGGGAGGTGCCAGAAGAGACTTGGCGGGTGGCGGGGAGTTGAACTATAACAATGCCCGCGCTGCGCGTAACAGAAGACGTGAAGTGACAGTGGACATGATCGAAGTGGTTCAGAGCATTGCGCCACATCTCTCAACAGCCCAGATCAAGCTTGATTTGGAGAGAACAGGATCCGTTGAGGATACTGTAGATAGAATCCTCTCTGGCGCTGAGCTTCCCTCTCCACCGCCGTCAACTCACACGGCAGCGGCACCGGTGTCGTCCACTAGAAACACCGTTTCGTCTGCTGTCCGCTCTACGGCCAGAGACGCAGACGACCACGGCCCTGACGTTCGCAACAGAGTCAACAACATTAGAAGTGAAAACCTCCTTGAGAAATTTAAGGTACATGAGAAGATAGCGGAAGTAACAGAATCTGGTGGTGTTGATTCAAAGAAGAATGAATGGTCAGCTGACTCTGAGCAGAGACACAAGTCGCTGGATCAGAAAAAGGCAGAAATGATCCTCAGGGCCCGCAAGAGGTTGGAAGCTCAGTTGAAAAATGAACAGGACTTATCTGGCCTACAAGGCAATTGAGGAAGCTGTCACGTCAAGACCAATTAGGCTCAAGTGAGGTCAATGTATGCATTTTACTTACTAAAATATATTCCTATCTATCATTTCATGTCGTCTTTGGTGTAGTTATCAGAACAGCTCTCTTCTTCTTCTTCGCTGCTGGTTTGACTTCATGCTCAGACTTCCGTTCCCGAGACGAATCGTCATCAATAACTATGATGTCATGTCTCGGCTGTGGTTCATGCCCCTCTGGACCCTGCCTTAGCTCTGTGGTAGACGTTGGGTTCTCAGCGACAAGTGGTCTGACTATGAATGGTCCGAGCTTTCCCTTCTTTGAGATCTTGCCATCGCTTACAACATCCGATGAGACTCTTTTAGTAGTTAATGGTGATGCCATTGTCGTTATCACGTCCTCTTCCTTGGTGTTTATCCCGGGTATCAAACTTTTTGTTGTCTCTGCATTCAACTTCTTACCGAGCTCATGATTCCTGAAGGTGATAACTGTACAGAACCCATCAGTGGAGCTAACAATCAGACTGTCTCCATCAGCATTCCACGCCAAATCAGTTAATATTCTGTAGTGTATACTAGAGACAGACCCCAAGGCAGTTTCATGCTGAGTGTCATATATAAAAACAGAATCCTGTGTTGCTACTGCATACACCATCTTGTATGGCAATTCAAACATAGGATGCCCTGTAAAGTCTCTGTCCAGTTCGTAGAAAACTGGAGAGAATGATACCACCAATGCTGCTTTTTTGAACCCAGGAAGATGTGCAATAGGCGGTTTGTTCAGTCCAGCTCTTGAGTATATATAGACTGTATTGGTCAAATTCTCTTTGATATCATTATTGACAGTGCCTTCCTTGTTGTTGTTGTTGTTGTTGTTGATACTGTTGCTGTTGTTGTTGCTGTTTGAAGATACATTTCCATTCTTGAAAAGTCCTGATGGGGTAAACAAGAAATTACCATCCGGAGAAAAGGTTAAACGTCTAAAGAATGACTCAAGGTTTTCTGTATGGTACAACATTGAGCTCTTCGTTGCATTGAAATTGAGCAAGTGCGATATCTGTGCCCTTACTGCGGGCAAAGGTGACGCACTTCTGCCCGATATACTTTGCTTAGGAGAAGACAAAGTAGATAGGATGGGTGCTCGGGTCTCTGAATGTTCGCCATTTGCAGGTGCTGCTGTGTGGATATTTAAAGGGTCGTCTATCTCTATATCTTGGAGTTGGCCCTCAGTTGGAACAGTAGAGTTATCGGGCACCAAGCGAGTAGGAAGCTCTGCTCTTGAAATCTTATGATGAACCTTGGGCACTATCTCCATGCTGCTGGGCGCTGAATGCAATGAATATATGTGAATTGATCTATCTGCTGACTGTGAAGCAATGAATTTTCCTAGTGGGTCCCAGCAGACGCCTTGAACATAATGATGATGCTCTGCGATTTGGGTGACCTGGCGGCCTGTGGTCACGTCGTAAATCCTGGAGACGTTGTCAGTAGATCCAGTAATAATGAAGCGCGAGTCTGGCGACCACGCTAGATCGTATATCTCGGAAGTGCTCGAGCGACAAGTACACTTAAGGGTCCATGTCTCTTTCAGATCCTCGTCCTCATCCTCGGCTCCAAACTCTTTTGATACACTCCCGGTGCTAAGGGCCCAGATTAATACCGTCCCGTCGTCTCCTGCTGTGGCCAAAAGGTCGCCTTTGGGGTCAAATCTCACTACATTAACAGCCTGCGTGTGTCTTGTCAGCGTCGAAAGATACTCCACTCGGATTTGATGTGTCTCCTGCGTCCCGTCTTTCTTCTCCCCCTGGCCCTGCTCCTGCTGCTTCTTCTGCTTCTGCTCCTGGCCCCCCTCCTGGCGGCTACTTGCTTGCGACCTCACCAATCTCCATATACGTACATTGTTGTCACCGCCTCCAGTCACTAACCGCTGCGATGTTCTCTGTTCGGCGTCCGGCTGAAAGTGAACACTATAGACAGGCTCATTGTTGTCGTGCCATACAATTGTGAGGTTACTCACGTCCATATTGAGCCAGCTACCAGATCGTACACTAGCTCCCGGTCCAGGCTGTAGAATTGCTACAGTGCGTGGTAATGTTGAAGGGGAAAGCCATTCCGCAACGCGTTTTTTCCCGTGTCTGTTTTTGTGTTGATGATGTCTACAAATACCGTTTATGGAAATTTTCGCGGGTGGTGTGTAGAAAGTGGAAATTTTTTTCTTTCTCTTCGAGTATCCTCCTGGTCACTCTACACTGTAAAAAGGTACGGACGGTGGGGAGGCATCAAAAGACAGTCTGCGCGTCACGGATGAAGACTGACACAGCGGTGTCGGTCTATATGTGGGATGCGTATACTCTCTTAATTGTGGCCCACTCGCCACGTCTGTAAAAACGACCGGGAACGAGAGAACATACCTGTAGAATTATATATATAAGACTGTGTACATACATACACCTACCTCACTGCACATCTTGTCAAATCCCACCTGATGGATCAATTCAACTACCATCTTGTGGTGCCGTTTTGTTGCAGAAATTGACGTTAATTGCTTCGTGCAATCGGGTATCAAAAGCTCAATCATATGAGGTCCTTGGTTTCTCATACCAAGCGCATCTCAGTGCTTATATGTGCCTCACATTCATTCGTACTATCACAATATTAACACTAGTGCAGTGGCTAATACTCTAGGCGATTACCTCTCTGCTTTCGCGTCGATGCTCCTCCTCCTGATGGTGTCTCGGGTGAGATTCTGAATACAATAATGGGACCAAAATAGGAGTCGACCAGTATGTCATCGCTGATCTCTGTCCAGTTGTCAATGCCCAGAAAGTCCTCAACTGGTCGTACGCTTGATTTGCCTTTGCCGCAGACTGGTAGAACTGGTGGTAGCTGCTTCTGGAAACCTTCCCTATTCAAAACCTCTGTGGGTTCCAGTCTCAGAGCGCAAACATTCTCGCTCTCTACCTCACCAAACCCAAACTCTTTAACTCTCCATTCAACACGCGGATTTCGCTCTAACGACAGCGATACGCTTTTGGGAAGAAGAGACTTTGAGAAGGGTATGAACTCAAGCTGGAACCTGCTACTGTTCAGCAGTTCTTCAGTAAAGTACTCCGGGAATCTTTCCAGCAAGTACTTGATCAAGGATACCCTGGATTCCACTGATACTGTGAATCCGGTGTACAGGAAACTCTTTCTGAAGTTCAATCGTTTTACTCTTGAACTTTGCTTCCTTCCTTCATCAATCGCATCGTTGTGTCTCTCAATAGTCTCCTCCACTAACAATCTTTCTACTTTGGGTTCCAAGAACGAGGGTTGAGTGTAAACTGGAATCAAGTTGTAGATCAGCTGGGAACTTCTCTCCTGGATTAAGTTGTTCAACAGCACTTGAAAGCCATTCAGATGCGACTTTCTATCATCGTAGATAGTGACTTCTTTGGTCAGCTTGTACTTTTCTAGAAGCTCTAGCAACACTTGACTTTTGAAACTCATCGTACTCTCGAAGCTTCCTGTCTTCAGTACAAGCCCGTCATATTTCAGGCCCTTCAGCTCCAACATCTCCCATAACAACTCTGTGAATATCTTCTTCTGTCGCCCAGTCATTACAATGGTTAGCGTATCCTCTTCCTCAGAGGAGAGGTGCATCAAGTCGACAACATCCTCGTTCCAGAGCCCTTCCCATTGTCGCTTGCTCTCTATATCCCACCCTTCTCCGGCATTCCTCAGAACCAGAGGGTTGCACCACCAACTATCTTCATTCAGCATTTCGTAGTTCGACAGTACACCTATGGACTGCTCATAGTACAGCGAAGGATTAGGCCCTGGCGTCCGGAAAAGGGTATTATCAAAGTCAAACACATGTATCCGACGGATACTCTCCACTGCAGGAGCACTTGCTGCGTTGGAGCAGTCCCAGAAAAGCAATGGATGATGGTTACCTGAAGTCAAGGGAACAGATGGCCTAGTTTGGCTCTGGTGTTTCCTCTTCATGGCTATTACCTAGAGTTACCTAGATACGCCACAGCTAACGTGTCCTGTGCTTAATCCGGCGAGTGAGTGTTGTAGACTGTCAGTGAGATGTTATGCAATGCTCACCTAACACCACCAGCTGTCGGACCTCCACCCCGTCACCTTTGGAAATAAAACTTGGAGAGTAACTGAAGCTGTATGAGTACAGTTTCATCTGCGATGCAAAAAAAAATAGATGCTCTCACTCAGAGTCGAACTGAGGATCGCTACATTACTAGTGTAGCGCCTTACCAACTTGGCCATAAGAGCTATCTACTTCTTAGGATTTATCAAAGATCGGGATATCTCAGAGCTGGTAGCAGATTCTTTTGTCAGTAAAACATCAACAGTCAAACTCAATCAGTGACAAAGGACTTGTTGCACAGTAGCATCTACTTTTAATCACGGTGAAACACCTACATTAGGGCACAGGGTAGGTGCCCCCTTCTTGTGCACCCTTTTCTGGACTCTTTTTCTGCGTTCTACTAGGCAATCGTGATTGAGAATCACACTGGCTGGTGCGGTGATGGCGTGGGACCTACAACCAGTTTTTGGCATAGGAATTCCTGTAGTGACAATAGCGTCGCTTGGTTATGCAGGTCATCTCTTGGTTTACCGCAGGTACTGGACGGTCACAGAGCAGCTATGGTTTCAGCTGTGCCTTTCCTTTTTGTGGATCTCCTATACTCTTGCGATATATCAAGACCCAGGCACGCCACCTTCTGATTTCCAGCCTATCCAGGGCCAGTGGAAGCGGTATTGTCATAAGTGCAAGCTTTTCAAGCCAGAGCGAACGCACCATTGCAAAAAGTGCAAAAAGTGTGTCCTCAAGATGGATCACCATTGCCCGTGGCTGGCCAATTGCGTTGGCCATGGAAATATGCCTCATTTCCTCCGCTTTCTGCTCCTGGTTGATTACACTAATTTCCTGGCATTGAAGGTTTTGATGTCCAGAGTTCATAGCTATTGGAAAGATAGCAGCCTTCCTATCTACCTGATCTCCAAAACAGAGCTCATTGCAGTTTTGGTCCTCGCTCCACTCAGCCTACTCGTCACTATTACTGTAGGCATAATGACAATTAGATGGTTCTACCAAATTACCATCACTGGAAGAACTCAGATAGAGAACTGGGAATATGAGCGAATCGAAGAGCAGATTGGAACAAAACGCTTTTGGAGAACCATTCAGCGAAATTACAAATTGCTGTATGGCAAAGAGCTGAAGTCAGTAACATCATGGTCGACTGCCCATAGACTTGTTCAGGATTCTATAACAGAGGATGATTCATCGCCATTCTTTACGATCGATGACTTAGTATTCCCATTCGATGTGAACCCATGGCAGAATCTCATCCAAGCCTTCGGATATCCTTGGTCCTGGTTTTTGCTTTGGGGGAAACCCATAGGCGATGGAATCACCTTCCCCAAAAATGACTGTTTTGATCCAACTGGTGAGGATGAACTAAGCTCCTTGCCATGGCCACCAGATGCAGGCCATGAGCATGTGATGATGACTGTCAACTCAAGGAATCTGTGTGAACCTTCAGAGACGGCGACGACAGAACACAATTGGAGTAATACGTATGGAGAAACCCTTTCTGACTTTGGAGTTGACGTTGGAACTGAAATCGAACCTGAAGTTGGAGTATCTACTGCTATCAAGCAACCAGGTTAGTGGCTCAGTAGCAGGATAGGTTCAGGTGCTCTCTATTCTCCAAATACACCTTGCCTCGCATTTGACCTTACACATTGCCTTAAAGCAAAACAAAACTATACTATAAAATTAATATACATCAACAATGATGAAGAAATGGAACCTTGATGTAAAGCGATACACCCTGTTCATGACATTTTCACATCGCCTTCACCATCTACTTGAGAAGTTTCCGCAGTAGATGATGAGGCTAGTGCAGTTCCTGTTGTTGTTGTAGTAACAACACTGTCTCCAGAGTTGTTTTCCTCAATCGTGGTTGTATCGTTACCTTTTATATCGGTATCATCTGGAATGGTTGCATCACCATCAACAGTGATATCGTGGTCCTGGATGGATGTAATCTGGTGGTTGGATGGTTTGACAGACCCAGGTGCTTCCTCGTCCTTCTTAATTGGCGGTTTTTCTTCTGCTTCTCTCTTATCAGATTCCGCAGATTTTAATTCGGTCTGTTTTAGCACTATATCGTTGAACTCTTCAGGGGATGTTTTCAAAGCGGCGATCCGTTCATCAAGTAGTTTGACTTCATTGCCATCCTCTACAGTGTCTTCAAAAACATCTGTCATGACCTTTCCCAATTTTTTTGCAGCACGTGAGTTCAATCTTGAAGGTGTGTTATACGTTGAATATCTGGTGAACTCATCCCTGGTAGAACTCTCGAATGACAGTTTATAGCTTCCCTTCGATATTTTGATAGATAATTGAGAGTCTGTGTAACCTTCTTGTTCTGTTGGATCAGCAGACTCAATGTCAATGGATTTTGCAAATGGTAATCTCACTTCACTGATATTAACACCTTCCGTTGGATGAGCAATCACATAAGAAGTTAGGTAATAGTTGTACTCCTCCTTCGCTGTCTTATGATCCTTCAAGGTCAAATCATCCAAGGCCACATAATGGATCGAAACATGATTATTCTGCTGGTTGAACTCAATTCTAAACATGTTCTCCTCGGGGCTCATCTCCAGACGAACATTGTTACGGTATATGATTTGATCTTTGGCACTCGTGCTTGTTTTCTTTCTATCCTGTTCAAACAACATCATGATTTCAGAGGAATGGGAGTCTTGTAATATAGAATGCAGATGTTTGACCATAGATTGGGTCACTTTATCAACTGTATAGAGTTTGTAAGCTCTATTTCTGTAGGCTTGTCTCAATGACTCTTCGAACCATTGCTGTTCTATATCGCCATCGATTAATCTCTCAGAAGCAGATAATAATTGAGTGTAAGCATCTTCTTCTTTGTTGAACTCTAGTCCCAAATCTTCCAATTGATTGGAAATAAGATTTAGGTCCTTCGCAAACTTGACAACAGAGCGCGTCTTGATATCTTTTGTTACTTCATCATTCATGGACTTCACTTCATTTAATCTTTCGTACAACACTCTAAAATGACGGAAGAACACATAAATATTGGTATTTCCAAATAGGTTGAAAATACTTCTATCAGAGTTCACAGTTTCGGCATTGGCTTGTTCTGATGCTACTGTCTTAATCCAAGAATCAGAGGTAACGTCGAACTCTTCTTGTTCTTCCTCGTTGGCCTTTGATCCATCCGCATCACTATCTTGTACATCCTCAGATGCTGGAGTAGATGGAGTATCCATGGTCTTTGGTAATCTAGACTTTTTCAGTACATCTTTCAAAAGATCGGTATCACGTGGGCGCTTTCGAGTGTTTTCCTCGGGTGCAGAGGTAGTGGGATTAGTAGTCTCTAATTGCTGCTGATCACTTTCAGAACTTTGTGGAGGTATTCTTTTAGCAACCTCCCGTTCAACAACCTCAGGATCGATAGAAAAGAATAAAGCAATAAAGGATTTTAAGAAATCATAAATTCTTTCCTTGTCATTGATGGAGTAAGGTGTCGCAGAGCTCAAAAAAATATAGGCAAGCTTGATTATATCGTAAAAGATTTCTGGGTCTTTAAAGTCATAGTTCAATTGGCTTTGTGGTTTAGGAGTGAGTGGATGCATTCTCTTATTAACTTGTTCAGACTTAATAGTGCTTATTTCAGACACCAACTGTTTAACAGTCAAAAGCTTTTTGTCATTCTGTTTGAATGTCAACCCTAAATGGTCTAGAGATTTGAAAAAAGTCTTTTGCTCCATCTCTCTCCATACCTTATTCCATTCACGGTGAGCTCTTCTCCACTCCTCGTCCTTCTGTTTTAATCTTTTCAAAACAACTGGAATAGCAACAGCTGGATTGTCGTGTAAAGCATCAATTACTTCAAATCCCTTCTCTTTCCCATATATTTTTCTAACAACCTTCTTATAAATGGTTTGGGAGGTATGTCCTAATCCATTGTGAAGTTTGAATCCAGCTTTTTCTTCTGGTGTCATATTTGTGATTCTATTGGCAAGTGTCTCAAATGTCTGGATTGTTCTGAGGTTAGATTCCATGTAGTAATCATACTCATGTCTCTCTTCTTCTATCCTGAACAGAAGTTCTTCGTACTGATTTTTACGATGGGCAATAAATCCTGAATCTTCAGACGCCCAGGTAGGATGGCCAACCCATTCGTCATTTAAAACTTCCCAGCACATATCGTCTCTCCCAGAACAAGGCATATATGTCTCCACTTTAGGTAGCAATCTATAACTTGGACCGTATGGCTTGCACAAAAGTAAGTCTAACTGATGTTTCTTGAAAATGATATTCTCAATATGGTAGGGTTTCTCATCATATCCAATAAAGTTCTTAAACCAATCAAACAAATCTTGATGAGAACCTATGAACCCTTCAACACGTTCAACAAGTATGTGGTTGTCAATCAAGTCTTGATTGAATAGATTAATGAGCTTCAAAAACTCATTATAAGTTTGTTTCGACCCAATAGCCTTCTTTATCTTATCAAAAAAGCTGATCTCTTCAATCAAGTTAGAGGTTTTCACACTTGGCTCAACTGGTTCGGGGATTCCAGGTACTAAGGTGGCCTCTGTATCAGTGACCTTAGGTCTCTCAGTGGCTGATATGGAACTTCTCATATTCGATGTAGGAGGTTGTTTAGAAAACTTGTTGGCATCAAAAGCACCCGAACTAGTCTCAATTTTTTTGCCTTTACTGTCAACAGTAGGCGGAGAGAAGTTACCAACCGGTGGAAGTTGAGATTGACTTGATTTCTGGTAGTATTCTTGATTATTATTGTTGAGATTATTGTTCTGAGGTTGTTGAGCCCACTGTTGGTTTGGATCAGGTAGAAATTGTTTGAAATCATCTAATAAGTCAGGTGCTTTTTGAAATAAAAGAGTAACTTGAGCATAAATCTCAGAGATAGGCTTTTGCTCACGTTGGTATGTCTGAAGAATCTCCAAAAAATGCTTATAAATATCTGGTTGGTTTGCAAATCTTGTCTTTATCTTGTTGACATAACTTATCGCATTATTGAACTCCACAGGGCCGCCAGGTTTACGTTCGTTATTGGTATTGGCGACTCCTCGGTTTGCCGCATCCTGTAGTTGGGACATTGAATTTGGATTCTGTTGACCCCCATAAAACATTTCTGATTGGCCATATACGTGTTGTCCAGGTGCTTGATGTGGTGCCTGGTTTAGTGGTTGCTGTTGATGTTGTCCTTGGGCAAAGGAGTGTGTACTGTCGCGAACTCCGTCGTACATAGCCCTTGGCTTATGTTCAGCAATTGTAGTGGTAGTCCCCATTGGGGTAGTTACTCTGATAGCATGTGGATCGTTAGGATCCATTAAGCACTCAATTCGGTACCCCGGAGGTAAAAATGTGTTAAATCCTTGGATCAAACTTGGATGGCCTCTGAACAAAGTACTCACTCTATCAATAACTCCTGGTGTATCAATAGATTGGGATTTGAAGTCCTTCATGATGTCAAGAAAATGATTATAAACATCAGGACGGTTCTGGAATTGCACTTTTACTTGATCCAAATAAGACAGTGCATCCTTGACATTCAGTGGTCTATAAGCCGAAGTTTGAGGTGCCTGTTGTTGCTGTTGTTGTCCATTCGATGGTGGCAGTTGTTGTTTGGATGATTGATCTTGAGGAACTATGCCTGGCTGTGTTGGTTGAGTAGGTGGAGGTGGCAGCTGCTGTGATGCAGGTGGTGCTTGCTGCTGAGGTGGTGGTGCTTGTTGCTGTTGAGGTGGTGGGGGTTGCTGGCCTGTAGGGTGGCGAGCACCTACGGATGGCAGTGAATAGAAATTTTGGTACTCAGACTTAGGGGCAGTCTGACCGAAGTCCAAAGGAGACTATACGAAAGATTGGTTAGTACTGTAATCCCACAACGTGCGGTTGTCCTCCATTCTAAACAGGCGGTGGTAAGGGCACGCCAGGAGATAAAGGGAGAAGAAAACGGATGTTAACATACTGGGTTGTTGGTTCTCGGATGATTCAAGAGATTCTCTGACTTGTTCGAGATAACCGGCAGTTGGTAGTATGCCACTGTGTAGAGCGTTAGTACTTGGTATGCCAATCAGAAAAAAAGCGGTGAGCTGTATTGTTGGTTCTGTTTTTGCTGCTGTCGAGGAAATCGGAACCCGTGTTTCTAGGCGAGCGCAGCAACCAGGCAGGTGTGTTCGGATACAACAACTCATTATACGAAATCACCACTGATATCCTAGTGTAGCAAAATATGGTATACATACGCGAAGAGGAATTAGGTGCAGAAGGCATCACAGGAGGTAGCAATGGGGCATCCTGACGACTGAGTGAAAAGCAAAGGTTAGTACTGGCGGCAAGTCAGAACAGGCAGCTCGCCTCGGCGCAGCCTGGCGAACAGTGAACAAATACATACTTTTGAAGGGGTGGGATGGTAGCTTTGTTGGTAGGATCAGGGCCGTCCGGTTTCTTCTGCTCATTCCAAGATTGTGACATTGCTGAGTGCTCTGTCTCGTGTATGAACGAACGCCGCCGCAAACACTGGTAACTGTCTAGCTAGAACAGCAGGCACTCCTCACGGTCACAGAGACAAGCGGCTTGGAGATGGTGCGGCCTGGGTCTTGTTGCAAGCCAACAGCGGTCTTCTTGACAATAGTTCAGAGGGTGAGAAGTATTAAGGTCCCAGAGCAAAGAGGAGCGAGCAAAAACAACACGAAGAGATATCAATCGAACTTCTCAACAGGTGCTGACAGAGGCTCACCAACGCTTATTTCTTCGGACTGGATAACACGCAGCTTGGCCTTGGTACCTTCTATTTACCACAATGAGATGGTGCTGTGCTGGTGCTGTTTCCTCAAAGGTTAGATGGGCGGGTATTGTGGTGTTGAAAGGTTGATTGTCTTTGTGAAATTGTGAAAAGTGAGAATCTCGCCAAACTGGTGTGGGTCGGGCCGGGAGAGAAACGCAGGAAAAAGAAACCAGCAGAGCAGAACCGAGGGTGTAGCTAGGGACGGGCAGCGCATGATTATGTCATCAGCAATTGGTGGGTTCCACGGCCGGGTAATGACCGTTTCCTCGGAATGGGAGCTGTGTATGCTAAGGCTATACTCTGTCACGTGTTAGGATGCGACATCCGACCTCTACTTTCCTCCACCGAAGAGAAACCCGTCCAACACAAAAGAACATACTGTGCCTCAGCGGGTACTTTCTACACTCAGTAGGATCATCCTATAGACACAAACAGAGCAGCTTTGGTTATCGATGAATGCTCCAGACCGCTTCGAGCTTTTCATATTACCGGATGGTGTATCCAAGTACGTATCGCTTGAGTGGGGCTTGCCGCACAACTGCGGCTGTGAAGAATAGTCTGATTTGCTAACACTATAACTACTCATAGACTGAAAATTGAACCTGATGCTAGAGTCGCTAACGCTGCGGTGATAACTTTTGAGAAGGAAGATCATACCCTTGGGAACCTTCTTCGAGCCCAGCTATTAAAAGACGAGCGTGTGTTGTTTGCGGCATACAAAGTTGAGCATCCACTGTTTGCGAAGTTTGTCATGAGAATTCAAACAGAGGAAGGTTATGCTCCAAGAGAGGCTCTGAAGAACGCGTGCAACTCCCTGCTTTCACAATTGGAGATCATAAAAAACAAGTTCATCACGGAATGGAACTTGCAGGATATCGCCCATGATCGTGATAATCTATGAGAATCCAGGTCAGCTGGAAAATGTTTGGTAGAAACCGACATGTGTGTACATTAGATCATTAGATACTGGAAACTTCAATGCTACAAAACTTTAACGACAAGTCCCCCAATAGCTGTCACGATTACAATTTTCTCTTCTTTCATTTCATTTATTGATATCGTTATCAAGAGATTGTTAAGAGCTCTATCATTATAGGGTATCTTCATATTTTTTTGGGTTTTAGGTTATTAATTATTAGACTTATCTTCTTGTTGCTGTGCTTATAGAAAGGGGTATTTGATGATGATAATAGCAACAGGAGAAAATCAATCACAACTTTCACTCTAGTTGTTGATTTTGTCTCGCAAAGCTTCTTTGATAAGTTCAAGCTTCTCTTTTAGACCTATGTCTGTGGCAACATTCGGAAAGCACCCTTCCCTGAGAACTTGATGCAAGAGACATGTTTCAGAAACTCTATCAGGAGATATATATGTGATAACAGATCCAGTCTGTGAAATGCAAATCTTATGGTGATCTCTGAAATTGAACTGAATAGAGCCATTGCTCAATTCAAACATAACGTACAAGTCATACCTTGTATACCTTCTCAAAAACACTTCTTCATGTATGATCAATGAATCCTCGTCATTGGAAACTCTGCACAAGTTAGTTTTCATGTACTTGGCGAAAAAGTCTGCTACCTCCACTTGTCTTGAAAGTGATTGAGGGATACGATCTGCCTGGTATTGGTTGGCTAGCCAACCCTCAACAGGGTTATTTATTATGTTCCAGAAGCTATTGCTATGGTTTACTCTTAGCAGTGTACTTCCGTCGTTGAACAAGACACCAATGTCATCTGTTGATAGCTGGTAAGAAAATCCATGCTTATTTGAGTAATCAACCCATTTGCTAATCAATATTGGAGTCTTCAGGCTACCGACATTAGAGTTGGTGGTGGATCTCATTCTGGACTGACGCTCGGAAATGTAGATACCATTCAAGGTGTTTGTACATTCCTGTCTTAAAATGCTATCTGACAATCTTGAGGTACCTGGTCTCTCATCTGACAAAGTCTTCTGACTATGGTCGTCTAATCTTCTAGCCCTTCCGAGTCTTGTGCCGTGCTCATCTAATCCAAATTTCTTTGCTTTCAAAGCAGGATCAGAAACTTCCTTATATTTGTTCTTTGTGTTTCCAGGAGATAACGACTGCGGGAGAATGGTTTTAGCCTTCTCTGATTCCAGATCAGTCTTTAAAATCTCTACTGGATTCTTTGTTGAAATGTGAATTAGTCCGGCTGCTCTTTTAGCATTCATAAAATTTGCTTGAGACTCTGCCCTGGTAAATTCAGAAAAATCAGGTGTTGAAACTAGTGATTCAACAGTGATTCTGTCCGGGAAGGGACCTTTGAAGAAGTCATATTCCAAAATTTCATCCAACGTTGGCCTTCTTAAAGGGTCTGTTGTCAAAATGTCAGTTATTAATTGTTTAGCCGCTTTTGATATAGGCTTGTCTGGTGGGAAGTCATAGTTATTTGTCTTGATTCTTTCGTAAATCAAAGACACATCTTTTGACTGAAACGGTGGTTTCCCTATCAACAAGGCGTAAATCATGATTCCAATGGACCAGATATCTACCTGGTAACTATGACCAACATGTTTTCCGGTCAATACTTCAGGTGCTATATAGTTTGGAGTACCACAGATGGTGTATTTTCTATCATTGTCAGCTTGTAGGACCGATGCAAGACCAAAATCACCAATCTTCAAATTCATGTCAGGATCGAAAAAGATGTTCCCCAACTTTAAATCCCTGTGGATTACTCTTCTCGTGTGCATGTATCTGATACCTCCAATGATCTGAGTCATGAAGAATCTCACTTCAGGCTCTGTTAAGAATTTCCGCTTTTTGGATAGGTCCATTAAAGACTGATTAGGACAAATCTCAAGTAAAATGTAAACATTCACGTCATCCTCGAAACAATCTATGAACTGGACAATGTTTGGATGAGACATGGACTTGTGGATCTTGATCTCAGACAACAATTTCTTTCTTGTCTTCTCTGACTTGATCGAAGCTTTGGCCACAGTTTTTGCAGCATAGACTTTGCCGCTATCGTCTCTGATTTGGAAACATCTTGCAAACCCGCCCTCGCCCAAGAAATATCCTCTCTTGTAATCTTTTCCTGTTCTTGTTCTGATCAATGAAGGTGGTGTCTTGCAGAGAGCGGACAGCTTCTCTTTCTTCTTTTTGGCCTGCTCTTTTGCCGGGAGACCCTTTTCCTTGGCGGCAGCTGGCGGGGCCCCGCCAGCCCTCTGCTCAGTCTCTTTGTCTAGACGTCTGGTGGACTTGATGGGAGTAATGTGCTGCGTAGCCCTTGTATTGAGCTCCCTGGCTCCCAAAGCCTGCAATGGTTGACCTCTCACCGCGGCCATCTCTTTTGTGCGATTTATCCGACTGTGATAATGATAAGCTTTTGAACTTCTTGTGCTGTCCTGCGCTGTCTTAACCGAATGTGACTGTTAAGTTGCTGAATGGTGAATGCTAATGTATGAATGTGTTATAGGTCGTGAAGTATGGAACCATGAAATATCAAAGAAGCAAGTACAAACGCAGCGACTGCGACTTCTAGTTGTTCGAGCTTTTCACAAGGAGGGAGGAGCACAATTGTGTGTCTGTGTCTGTGTCTGTTTCTGTGTACGAGTGTGTGAATGTGTATGTGTATGTGTATGCGTACGAGTGTGAGTAAATAGGGAGAAGGTGCTGAGCCTGAATATCTCTTTGTCCCTAAAACCACAAAAGCTGCGCTGGGTGAATGTGTTTGTGTGTGCGTGTGTTTGTGTGTGCGATATCCCAACCGGCGGTTAAGCTGCGTGCTGCCAGTGCTGTACACTTGCGCCTGGATGTTCGCTAGGTCTCCAATACGGTTCCAGTAGACTCACGCTGGCTCGAAAGGAGTTAGGAGATGACGAGGATCTTAACGAAGTTTTGTACCAGAAACTTTCCAACTTCACCCAATGCCTCTGTTGTATGCCAGGACTTGATTTTGCTTGAATTCTTGCCGGATCAGGGCAAATGTAAACAGAAAAAACGCATGCCAACAGGCCTCTTAACCTTTTGAGGAAAAACCAAACAGATGAATGGGGATAAATGAAAACACGAACAATACCACACAGGCGAGACAAGGCGGTGGGATGGCATTGTCAATCAGGCAGACCACGTAGATGGAGTGCCGGACTGCAGATAGCGCACATTGCCTCCAGCCTGGCAGATCCTCAATGTTCTCTTTTTGCCTACGACACTGCCCACACCACACCACTGCCCGCCGAGCTTCGAGAGACGGGAGCAGCGCTGCTGCTCCCTGTGCTCTCTGCTTCCCTTCAGAGGTGCCCATGCCGTACGCAGCGCAATACGGTGTACAATCAACCACTCGCATTGATGATGTCTTCCATTGTCAGTCATATCATATGAGTCCCTGCTGCCTGGGCAACACACCTGCAGTAATATCCCGAATAGGAATTTATCTGTTTTAGGTATATTACCAGAAACGGTCGACGCTTGTCACGTGAGTCCTTGCTACTTTTTTAGTGCCAAAAAACAGACTCGTGCTACTTTACCAACTGCGATCTTCGGTAGAAGGAAGGACAGAGGAGCAAGAAGTGCTGGAGACCTGGTTTTGTGCGTGTTAGCATCCGTAGCTGTATCCTCACTGTAGCAATCTGGGGTCTTGGCAGCGCGGTCCCCGGTATTCTAAGAGGTCCAAGTGGTCAGGGGACATAGACATGAGCTCAGACTCTGACGATGACGTTGTGCTTTCGAAGCGATCAAGAGGTAAGTCAGTGCTCTTTTTGACTGCTGTGGTTGACTGACCACCAGTCGTTGTTAGTTTGGCACACGGTACTAATACAGTCTCTACTCTAGCGGTTGGCAAACCAAAAAGCGAAAACGAGGGCGACGACCTGGACCTAGACCTGGACGATGTACCTCTCTTTGGGCGCCGCGCCAAAGCATCATCTAATGGAAGACATTCCTCTAAAGTCAAGGATGACGGCGAGGGGGAGGGGGATGGAGATTACCTCGATGTGCCGCTGAAGAAGGCAGCGCCGGTGGCCAAGCGTCGACCAAAAGCGCAATTGACATCACCAGACGCAAAGAAAAGGAAAGTTGCGAATGGGTCTGCCAAAAAGAAGGCAGTATCCGTCTCTGTTAAGAAGGAAGATTCTGCTCCCAAGGAGGATGAAGAGAATGAAGATGTGTACAAATGGTGGGAAAATGTGGACGAGGATGACTCCATCAAGTGGGAAACTTTTGAGCACAATGGTGTGATTTTCCCACCTGAGTATGAACCTTTGCCATCTCATGTGAAGATGTACTACGATGGCCAGCCTGTGGATCTACCTCCTGAGGCAGAGGAAGTTGCTGGCTTTTATGCAGCTTTGATCGAAACTGACCATGGTGTAAATCCTGTGTTTCAGAAGAACTTCTTCAACGACTTCAAAGAGGTTTTGAAGGAATCTGGGGGCTGTAATGTGGATATCAAAGACTTTGACAAATGTGACTTCACGAAGATGTTCAATTATTTTGAATTGAAGAAGGAGGAAAAGAAAATGATGACCAAACAGGAGAAGAAAGCACTTAAGGAGGAGAAAGAGGCTTTAGAAGAACCGTACAGGACTTGTCTTCTTAATGGAAGAAAAGAGCAAGTTGGTAATTTCAGAGTGGAACCTCCTGGTTTATTCAGAGGACGAGGAGCACATCCAAAGACTGGTAAATTAAAAAAACGCGTCAGACCTGAGGACATCGTCTTGAATCTGAGTAAATCTGCTCCAGTACCCCCACCTCCAGAAGGTCACCAATGGGGTGAGATCAGACATGACAACACTGTTTCTTGGTTAGCAATGTGGAGGGAGAATGTTTTAAACAATGTCAAGTATGTGCGATTTGCTGCTAATTCCTCCCTGAAGGGAATTAGTGACTTCAAGAAGTTCGAAAAGGCAAGGGAATTGGTAAAACATATTGAAAGAATCAGAAAGGATTATCAAAACTTGCTCAAAGACCCATTAATGCATAATAGGCAGCTGGCCACCGCCACATATTTGATTGATGTCTTTGCATTAAGAGCTGGTGGTGAAAAATCCGAAGAGGAAGCAGACACAGTAGGTTGCTGTTCGCTCAGATATGAGCATATCACTCTTTCTCCACCAAACAAGGTTACTTTTGACTTTTTGGGTAAAGACTCCATCAGGTTTTACCAAGAAGTTGAGGTTTCTAGGCAAGTCTTCAAGAACTTGAAGATATTCAAAAAGCCACCAAAAGTCCCTGGTGATGCATTGTTTGACAGAATCGAGCCTTCGATTTTGAACAAGCACTTCCAAAAGTATATGCCCGGTCTTACAGCTAAGGTGTTCCGTACGTATAATGCGTCCAAGACCATGCAGGACCAATTAGATTTGATTTCCAACGAAGGGACTGTAGCTGAAAAGGTGATGAAATTCAACGCAGCCAATAGAACTGTTGCTATTCTTTGTAACCATCAGAGGTCTGTGACCAAAGGTCACGCAGCTTCGATGCAAAAAATCAGTGATAAGATCAAGGAGATGGAATGGCAAAAGATCAGACTGAAAAAGATGGTCAAACAACTGGACAAGAAGTATGGAGCGAAGCATCCAAACTTTTTCGAAGAACTGGACGACATCACTCTTGAGGACGAAGAAACCATCCAGAGACTATTCCTGGAGAAGGAGCGTGAAAAGTACGAGAAGAAGTTCAAGAGAGACAACGAGAAAAGGTTGGAGAGTGGTGAGAAGCCACTGCCGGAATCTGAACTCAAAGACAATCTGAAGAAAGTCAAGGAGCTTGAAGTGCAGTTTGCAAAGGAGCTGAAAACAGGACAGCCTGAGCTTGCAAGCGGGGCTACTGTCGAGAAGCTAGTCGCGCAGATTGACAAGCTGACTGAAAGAATAAGCAACACAGCTCTTCAAATGAAGGACAAGGAGGACAACTCTCAGGTAGCCCTAAGTACCTCGAAGATCAACTACATTGACCCAAGGCTGTCTGTTGTTTTCTGCAAGAAGTTCGACGTTCCGATTGAGAAGATCTTCACCAAGACCCTTCGAGACAAGTTCAAGTGGGCAATTGAGTCTGTTGATGAGAACTGGAGGTTCTACTGACGATGCGCCGAAGGAGTCCTGTACAAACAGCAAACAACAAACAACATAAAAGCAGCAACGTGCATGTCGCCACATTAATAAACAGCCCTACCTTCTACCAACTCACCCAGATACCTCCTGTGGTGTATTAGCTCTGTAAAAATGTGCAAAAAATTAATGAAACGCTGCCTGTAAACGGTTCAGACGCGAAAAATTTCGTGTCACTGACGCGTATGATACACGTCAAAATGGAAATAATGAAGCCTAGTTAGGCCTCAGGGGCCGTTTTTGGAGAACGAGAACACTATAACATGCGCATGGTGCAGACTTGAGCCAATGGGATGTTCCTAGCGACACAACTAGATTATTTTAATCTATCAAAGGAGATATGGCAAATAAATGGACAATCTACCCTCCTACCCACTCTTTTCACACTCGTTTGCATCCACTCCCGTACCCCAAACTATAGTCACTCATTTGGTTCGGTGGAAGAGAAAGAAGCAGCTCGATACTACCTGCTGGCTCGTTCTCTGACTCGTTGAAAACGCCTTTGGTACCCGCTTTCTACCTTTGCCCCTCCTCGCAAGCCTCATCGCAAGTTGTCCCTTTGTCTTCACAGACCCTTCCTGACTCAAGCTACGCAATGAAACTTGGCCAACTCATGAGGGCCGTGCTTATGGTGGCAGCGGCCACAGCGGTACTCGCTGGCTCTAGTGCGTCTAGCACAACCACCACACTCAAACCGACTGCTAGGACAAGCCAAGCAACGACCATGCCTCGGTTCACGACGACTACTAACGCTGACCGTGGAACTAGTAAGAGGAGTGGAACGACCGTGCTGGCACCCTCCTCAAGTAAGAGTCAGGCAGCGGCGGCTACGGCAAAGTCAAAGTTGCCGACCATAGCAACGACTGCTACCAGACTGCCCCAACTCAGCCAGACAATGGTCACCTCAATAGTCGCTTCTCCAACAAGCTCATTTTCGCAAACATTCACACCTATAGTCCCAGTGGGAAGGAACCCGAACATCAGATATGAGACGTTGCCTTTTGAATTCACATTTATAGTGGTGGGAGCGATTCTTGGACTGATCATTGTGGCTCTGGTTGTTGCCAGACTTATTCAGAACTACATTTCTTCTAGAAATGCCAAAGCTGCTATGCTCACCTCCCTGTCGCAGCCAGAATACTACAAATATGACTCTTCTTTATTCTCTAAGAAAGATCCCTCGTCAGTGTCACTGTATTCAGCTGGCTCAGAATCTGGTAATGGCTCTTTTGACGGCAGTAGCGGTTCCGGGGAATACCCTTTCCATGCAACTCAAGGTGGAAGAACCTACAGAAATGCTATTTCCAATGCCTCAAGAAGTTCGCTGTTTATCTCCCCCACTGAAATGCTTTCATTGCCTCTTCCAAGCTTCGGGAGCACCTTCCATGGAGAAAATCTAGATAGCAACTCGCCAATAGAGTCACCATCAAGTGCTTATTTTGATCAAAACTCTAACGTGCCAAAGGAGAAGGTCGCTAGAAGACCTCCAAGTCTATACATGGACCAATTACTCAACGATGGGATCTCCTCAGAGTATGACTCTGATGAATACAGCTATACTGAAGAGAAATGCTGAGGTTAAGAACCCATTTTGCATTTTGCCTCTTGGTAAAACATTGAAATAGAACTTACTGCATATTACCTATGAAATAAATAGATCATATGGATACGAAATCAACCATCGTAGGTCTTTCATCCTTCCGTTCGAAGACTGGAAATCTTGACAGGAAAAGTACAATATACCTACAATGAAGTTGGTCAATAAATAATAAATAGGTAATAAATAAATAAATAAATATAAATATGAATGAGTTAGAGGTGATGTTAACGATCAACTTCACCAAAAACTAAGTCCATGGTACCGATAATGGCAACGGCATCAGGTAGGTAATGACCTCTAGCGATATGATCAAATGCAGCCAAGTGAGCGAATCCTGGAGCTCTAATCTTACATTTATAAGGTCTCTCAGAACCGTCACTAACTAGGTAAACACCCATTTCACCCTTTGGTGCTTCGATTGGGACATATGCCTCACCTTGTGGAACAGCATAACCCTTACTGAAAAGCAAAAAGTGGTGGATAAGGGCTTCCATGTCCTCCTTCATTAGGGATCTTGGAGGTGGAGAGATCTTATAATCTTCGACCTTTACTGGGCCTGGAGGCATATCGTTACAGCACTGCTCAATGATTCTCAATGACTGTCTAAACTCAGCCATTCTGATAAGGTATCTGTCGTAGCAATCACCGTTTGTGCCAACTGGAATGTCAAAATCAACAAGGTCATAAGCGTCGTATGGCTGAGCTTTTCTAATATCATATGGGATACCAGACCCTCTCAACATAACACCACTACAGCCATAGTTTTGAGCTTCCTCTGCTGTGAGATTTCCAACGTCGACTAAACGTTGTTTCCAGATTCTGTTGTCTGTCAATAGTTCTTCGGTTTCGTCCAATCTATCACCGAACTGTGTGGCCCACATGTAAATGTCGTCAAGCATACCTTCTGGCAAATCTTGGGAAACACCACCTGGTCTGAAGTAGGCAGCATGTAAACGAGCACCCGACACTCTTTCGTAGAACTCCATCAACTTCTCACGCTCTTCAAACCCCCACAAGAAAGGTGTCAGAGCACCCACATCCATCGCATGGGAAAGCACAGACATTAAATGGTTTAAACATCTGGTAATCTCTCCAAATAGAGTTCTGATGTACTTGGCTCTGATAGGAACTTCGACATTCAATAGCTTTTCTACAGCTAGACAGAATGATAACTCATTCGTCATCATGGAGACATAATCTAGACGATCGAAATATGGAAGCGCTTGTAGATATGTCTTACTTTCAATCAACTTCTCAGTACCTCTGTGAAGCAAGCCAATGTGGGGATCAGATCTCACGATTTCCTCACCATGCAGTTCTAAAATCAGTCTCAACACACCGTGCGCAGCAGGATGTTGCGGGCCGAAGTTGACTGTGAAATGTCTCATTTTGGACTCATCCTCCTCGATTTCCTTTGCAGCAATGTTTGAGGCTTGCATATCTAAATCATAAAGGTCAAAGTGCTCTACAAGGGTTGTCGGAGTGAAGTTGCCCATAGGACTGTTGATCTCCTTTGGGTCAAAGTAGAACTCCTGTGGGGTAGGCTTTGGTGGACGGAATGCGTCCATCTCATTCTCAAAAAGTTTTGAAGAGACACTGAACTGTCTGGAAGCCTGACCCCAGTTTCTCAAAGGCGCCTGGGCCAACACTTTGGCCCTTGAGGTCTTCAGAATAGCAGAGCGTAGCATAATCAAGGGTGGTGGAAAACACTCCTACCAGAATCGAACTAAAATCGCACACGCAACAACACCTCTGGATGTCTAAGCAAATTTATCTCTGGTCACTGTCTGCAATGTAAGTCTTCGCAGAATTCCCAGCTTCACGACCTATTTGCTGCTGTCTTGGTGTCTATGGACGCTAGTGATGCTGTTTATTTATTTCACGGTTCACTTGATTGGCCAAAAAGAAGGAAAAAACACAAAAAAAAGACGAAAACCGGAATTGCCTGGTGTCTGGGTGCTTATGTTATGCGCTACCCTCGTAATACCATATCGGGTTACTTTCCTAATTTGTGGATTTGTATTGTTTTATTGTACATAGACGATGTATGTGTATGTGTATGTATATGTATATGATATAATACGAACGAAGGCCAGGGGTGCATTTGGCTTTGTTTGCCGTGACTGGATTAACACTGTGGCGTGGAGATAGACATCAGACCCGCTCAAAGCATCCTGCTGCCTGCAAGCGCATTGTTTATTCTCCGTACTCCTCAATCACTGATCTAGGTGTAGCATATGTACCGACAGGTTGATAGTCAATGTCAAAGCCAAAGGCTCTAGGGCCTCCAATTTCCAAACCTTTTGGTGTGTCAGTCCACAGGTTACTTGGAGAGATGACCAGCACAAATACCATAAGACCGTACTTGTATTCTGGAGTACCAACAGCTTCACCGGTGTCAGCATCGATGAGTGCGATTAGATCAGGAACAGTTGCAACAACTTCACCGTTGAGTCTAGCTATTAGATTCTCGTTCTGGAAGGGAATTCTCAGCTCATTCATGTCCTTGTCCTGAAGAACCACCTCGCCAAAAATATGACCCTTGTGAAGCTTCTTCTCAACACCGATTATCTTACCCTCGAACAACTTCTTTGCCGATGTAGGCTTTAGAGATTCAATTATATGGTTCGCTAGGTTCACGATATCAGAGTGTTGTCTTGCTATCGATACAGCTCTACCAATATTCCACGCCAATGAAATACTGTTTCTGATAACCAGTTTATCACATTCCTTAATAAGAGACACCAAACCGACCAGTGACCCTAGCTCGGATAAAGTCGATCTTACTATTCTTTCGGCGTACTGGTTGGAGCTTGTACGTTTCACAACCACATCATTACCATTACCATCACTGATCGCACATGGTGAGAAGAAAGCGCCATCTGATAGAACAACTGGGGTAATTTGATGAAGCATCGGATAAGCTCTACCCATTAGATCAGCGTCAATGATTTTCCTGTTCAGTTGAGCGGCAGTAATCAACCCTTGGAAGCCATTACCTCCACCAATTTCAAAAGGCATACAAGTCTCAATATCTTTGTATTCCTCACTCAAAAGATAGTACGCTTGTTTGATTTCAGACCCTTGAATTCTCTCGTTAATGACTGTTGGAGATCCAGCAAAACCAACGGCTATGGAAGAATAGTTTTGCTTATAGTCAACATCAATCACTTTCATTTCATGTCCTTCTGCTAATACATTTTTGGCGATCAAGTACTGTGAATATGGATCCCCTCCCCCTCCGCATCCTAGAATGTAGGTTCCAATTTTGAGGAAGTCTAGGTCAGTCTGGCTGATAATCCACTCCTTGGCGCTGTTGACAGTAGGTCTGTATTTCTCAAAATCCACCGGTTCAGTGCTTTCCTTGAAAGCAAGGGGGTTCTTAGGAATGTTTTCAGTGTCTTCTTCGTCATCGCCGTTTTTGCCATCGGTCTTTGTAAAGTCTGGCATAATATGTTTGATCTTAGAATAATCCACATCAGCAACCACTTTCACTTCGAACTTACTAATATTGGCATAAGGCACCTCTTCTGTCACAATATCAACAATGGAGATGGTATCCTTCAATGCCCCATTACTGATAGCTTTGGCGAATACGTCTTGTCTCAACTTTTCTAGGACAGCATCCTTCTCGTCTGCTTTGCCGAAGGCCTGAGAAGTCGCACTGATTTTGCCTATGGCTGCACCAATAGCATTTGCAACCTGGAAATATTTGGGCCTCCAAACTTCGGATGCACCTTTGATCTTCTTTGGGACAACAAAGGAACCACCACCAACCAGAAGAACAGGAATGTCATCTGGTGATGTCTTCATTTTGTCAATAACATTCTCCACTATGGTGGTTAAAGATTGAATGTATTTTGCGTAGAATTTTTCATCAAAACGACCCCTAACTCTCTCTTTGTCACCAAGGGCATATATTGGATCAGAACCTTCAGGTTCGTCTAATCTCTTGAACACAGAGACATCGGAAGCGGTTGCCACACTTCCACCTCCAACAATAGACTTGTTGAACTCGTTTCCAACAGAATCTGGACCAATGCTGACATGGTCGCCGTGATCACGAACGATAGATCCACCGCCGAGTCCAATACTGGCAACCTGTGGCATTGACAATTGAGTTCTAACACCACCAACAAGAGAAAAAGAGGAGGTTTTTCTTGGGTACCCATTTGGCAGAAGCAGACCCACATCAGTAGTGGTACCACCCACGTCAACGACGATGACACTTTGACCTTGAAATCTACTCAGAAGATATGAGGCACCTCTCATTGAGTTAGTAGTACCTGATGAGAAAGTTTTGATAGGGATCTTAAGCGCGTCATTGATTGTGAGAACTGTACCATCATTTTGGGTAAGCAACACAGGGGCATCGATACCAGATCTCTTCACTGCTTTTTGGAAGAGCCTGATGATGTGATTGGCGAATCTCTTCACTGACGCATTGAGAATTGTGAGGTTTTCACGCTCTAGCAAACCAACACCACTCAGTTCATGCGACGTGACTATTTCAGCGTCTGGGAGCACGCTGGCCAGTATTTCAGCCACCTTCAACTCTTGTTCTTGGTAAACTGGCGAGAAAATACCACAGATCGCAATAGCATTGATCCCCAGCTCCTTGATTCTGGAAGCGTGTCTTCTCACCTCATCTTCGTCTACTTCCGCTATGATCGAGCCGTCAACGTGGCAACCACCCGAGAGAAGTGCGCAGTATCCCTTCAAGATAGATGCCAGGTCCTCGGGGAAGTCAATGAAAGACGGTGTGTTGGCTGAGTACGGCCCACACAATCTCAGCACCGCTACTTTGTCTAGTCTAGCCTGGTCTCTCTCCACGATCGCATTGATGAAGTGTGTTGTTCCAATTGTCACTGACAATACATCATGCTTCAGCTCAGGCTGGGTGTTGAAAAGCTGCTCCAGCGAGGACAAAATTCCCACAGACACGTCATCTGTAGTCAGTTGTTTATTCCATGCGACCACTGCCTCCTTTGAGGAGTCGTTTGAGATAGTGGAGTCCAGGAGGACCGCGTCGGTGTTGGTTCCACCAACATCGATCCCGATCAGATATTTACCGCCGCCGTTCATTATTAGTCACTGTCTGTCTGGCTAGCGCTGGGCTAGGAGCACAAAGCACTGTTGAACAAGGAAACGCGCGAGATTCGGACCGCTAGGATGTACCCTCAGAGCAAGGCTACCTTCCTGGTGGACTAGTGCTAGTAAACAGCCGTGTGTACGAGTTGAGTCTCAGCGTATGGTACGGGAGAACAGGGCGAAAAGTAAGAAGAGGAAAATATGAAAACCGGCGTAGCTAAGCGGAGCGCTAGATTTTCTGTGGGACGTGAACGCGAGAGCCAACGTGTGCACAGCCAGGTCTCTTGTTCTGGTGGCCCTTTTTTCCTTACTACGGCTCCCTGGCTGATGTCTGCTTGTTGCAGGATATCCCTATATATAGGCAAATATATTAGTGTGGCACCATTCATTCACGCACTCATCACACACACTCTCTCACATGCTTACTCAACACCACTCACTGGCTACTCTGGGCTGGCATACCCAAATAGGTAAAAGGATTGGACCGGACACAGTAAGCAGGAGCGCACCCGGCGCAGACAGGGCAACAGCAGCGGGAGCGAAAAGGATGTGGTCGTTTCTCAGATAGGGAATCTCCGTCCGTGTCGATCGGTGTCCATGGGGCGTGCCACAGACGGAAGATCTGACACTCACATGTGAGAAGCTGTGGGAGGTTTGGTGGCAGTGGTGGCAGGTAGCTGCCGGCTTGGTTGAGTGTTGTCCGCCTGGCACACGTATGTGTATGTATGTCCGTACACATGTACCATTACCTAAACCGTATGATTTTCAGTTGGTGCCCTGGACCTCCTCCCCCCACGTTACCGTATGGGTATCTGTATCACGTTATATTTGGAAAACAAGCGGGCCTATTCCTGCAACCCAGGTCATCATTGGTACAGAAACCAGCCCACAGTGCGCTGCCGCGCTTGCTGTGGCCAGGCACAATCCGGGCGGACTCTGCGCTGGGAACCTGGCACTGCGCTGCGGAGCTGATTAGGCGAGACGAAGCCAGGCCTGAAAGCATTTGGACAAACCTCCAGAGAAGGAGAAACGGAGGAAACGGAGGAAACGGAGGAAACTGTATGCGGTCACTTGTACATATATATATAGATGTATATATCCAGATGCGGGAGTTGAAAAAGCTGCCTCCACAGAGCACACGAACCAAATGAAGGGCCACACGATAAGTAGGGTCACACACGAAAGCGATGATATTAGAGACGGTTCAGGGGTTACCATTGCCTAAGTACTGATCTCCACTGGTCCTTTCGGTCTCCCTGTGGCCTTATGAGCATGTCATTGTCCGCGCATGCTATGTGTGCGGCAATCTTGTTTTCTGCATCACAAATCCAGGCCTCAGTCTGGTTGTAAAGAAAATATAAACATGTTTTGTTGATATAGTACCATGAGAAAAAACTATGGCAGAAAGTCGAAGAGTAACTCGCCACCTTGACGATCTCATTGGATTACACTCACACCCTAAGGAGCCATTCGATGGAGACCGCGATCAAGTGATTCGTGTCTACAAAGTTGCCCATTCCTCCTTCGAAAATTGTCGATTTGAACTCCGCAATTCTATATTACAGAAGACTTCACCACCTTGGCCAATAAACAAACAAAAAGAACCCGCCATGTATTCAATCCAATATAGAATGTTTGCATTCAAATGATCTTATAACCTGAGAACTCAGAATAGTACATGTTGTTCAACTCGTCAATTCCTTCTTGGCCCATATCTGACCAAAAATTGTCTGAGTCGGGCATTGAAAACTCCATAGGTGTGAACTGACGTCCAAACTGACCTTCAGTCTGGTTCTGGCCTTGACTCTCACCACTATCACCATTGTTGATGTTATTATCACTACCAGTGCTGCTGTTATCATTACTATAATTGCTATCTGATATCTGTGGTGCTCCTTTGTCTTTGTATTGTCCCTTATCATCTTTTTGGTCACTTCCATAATTCAAAGCTCCGCTGGTAACTTCACTTTCAGCGGTAACTTCACCTTTATCCTTTAAAATGGCAGCTTTTGCTGGTATACTAGTCTTCTTGAATAAGTTGTGCGCCTCATTCATTTTCTTTGACAATGGCATGCTCTTCTTTTCAAGACTTTCCTGTTTTCTTGACTCTTCAAGTTCACACAGACGTGGAATAGAGCTGTTCAAAAGTTCGTCTGTTATGATAGAGCCAAGTTGGTTGGCAAAACTGTACTTCTCGCCGCTCTGTTCATTTGCATCTAATTCTTCCTGATCTTTCAAATTGGTGTTGTTCTTGTCGATGATGAAGGAAACTGTGCACTTGTTCAAGTAGTTTTCAGTCATATCTCGTCCCCCAAAGACGTTTGATACAATATCCTTTTGGTCTTTCTCAAGCTCGACGTATTGCTTGTCAAAACTCTTCTTAAAATGGTTCAAAACTTTGAAACTTTCCTTCAGAACTTCAGGTTTCATTACAAAGACATCTCTGCTCAAAATCTCCAGATCATTCAACATCAAATCAATATCTTGATATAACGCATTCTTATCAGCTGGTGTCAAATTAGATTTCAATAACAATAGCATAGACTGGAGAATAGAACCAGTAAAAGACTGGTGTATCTGAGAAAGAAATAATGGATTCTTCAAATCATAAACTTGCCTCAATTTCCGATACACTAAAAATACTGACTTGGCTGTGGTCTTTGCTATCTCCCATGCGATTGGTATATTATCCGAAAGATAATTTTGATAAATCCTAAACCTATGGATACAAATGCATGTGTGCAAAATATGATGCTGGAACTGAATTCTCATATCATGAATATACGGTATGTTACCGTCTTTATCGAGCTGGAAATACCAGTTTTTTACTCCAGCACATAGCTCCAAGTCAACCTCCAATAATCCAACGAATAAAGGATTGTTGATCTTGTCTGTATTGGAGAACTCTTTTTTCAAATTCTTGGCATGCTTTTTTTCAAAAACACCATTCATTATTTTCATCATGTGTGCTCTGTGAATGTTAAAAGAATTATCGGTGGGTACTTTAGGTGATTTTATGGTGATTGAGTCTGGTGTTATATCCTCATCATTGCAATTTGAGGGATAAGGCACTGTCGAGTTGTATGATCTTATTGTCGGCTTTGTTCCGAGTGATAATGCTCTGAATGTATCGCATCCACATACATCCCACCACATTCGTCTTTTCATTTCCAATTCTAAAAGGTTGGGGTTTGTTATATCGTCTTTATCTAAACCCATTGCATATGCATCTTTGATAGCTTTTTCGAGGTATTCATTTAGTTGTTCAGCTCTTTTGGTGGCATAAAAATATAACTGGAAAAGGGAAAACACCTGTATGCTATGGAGGTTACAGTCAGAAGGATTCTTTTTCAAAGAGTCTGCTATATTAATGCATTCTTTAGCAGCAGCAAACCATATTTTATGTGATCGTTCAATTTCTGCAGAATCGATGTTTATGAGCCCCTTGGGTAAATGTATAGCAGCAAGACAGAGAACTACCAGAAGTATAGCTAACCAGCCAACATCAACTTTCTCTGGTTCCTCCCAGAAAGCTTCCACTTCGCGTTTGAACGACGGGTGATGCAATGAGTGGTATATGTAATCTAGGTTCTGCAAGTAGAAATCAACTAATAGTTTTGTTTGAATCCTTGATGGTAAAAGTTTGATGTACTTGAACTTATACTCATTCCTACTTGAAGATGGTGACGGTTGATCGTTGGTTGCAGAACCAGGATTTGACAAGAGTTGAGGTCTATTACTCAATTCGTTTTGCAAGATATTCACTTGGTTTTTATACAACGCAGTGTCATTCTCCAGGTTTTTGATGATCCTGAATGATTCATCTAGTTTCTTCTTTAGTACGTCCACTTCGTCATTCCTGTCCATAAAACCTATACGAGATGGATGAAACTGCATTGCAGAAACATTCTGAACAGGAATCTGTGACGGTTGCTGCAGTTGCTGTTGTTGTTGTTGTTGCTGGCCCAAACTCATGGCCAAGGACATTTGTTGCTGTGGCGATTGATGGTCAACATGGGTGAGTGAGTTGAAACTTATTGAGGAATTTGTCCTTGGTATTTGCTGCTGCTGCGATATCATCTCAGAGCTATTTTGCGGTGATGTGAGTTGCTGTGGGTAATATTGTTGTCCGATGCTACGAATTGTCTGTGGTTGCTGCTGCTGTTGCTGATGAGGTTGAGGTTGAAGATGATTCAAAGGAGATAAATCTCTGTAAGGCATGGTGTGTGGTACCTGATGAACATGATGTGGATGTTGATTCTGTTGAAGTGAATACTGCTGCTGTACGTCAATTCCATAGGGGCTTGAATGACTTGAGCCAGGTGATGTCTTCTTGTCAAAATGATTGAAATTTCCATTAGCTAATGGTGATTTGGCAGTGCCGCTGGCTAGTTTTTGCCTCTTCTGCTGGGAAACACTGAACACCCCATCAGGAGAATGCCCGGAGGAATTCAGCGACTCTGTGGGTGACGGTTTATTGATACGACCAAACTTTGAATTTGGAGCTATGAGTTCTTGAATGCTATTCAGAGGTGTTGCTGGGTTAGCCAAGCACTCTTCGGTTTTATTGTTGCGCCCCTTTTGACAAGTGCCGCAAGGGATTTTCAAATCACACTTCCGCTTCAAACGACGACAAGGCCCACAAGCATGGGACTTCTTCCCAGATGTCCTCGAAACCGCTTTGTTTGGTGTTGTTGAAGGCGGTTGAGGTACTGGTCCCATGATGTCAAATCGATTTTTCAGCGCTTAAGACTTGACTAAAGACGCCAGGGACAAAATAAAAAGCCGAAGTAGGTTCAAGACACGAGCTCTTCCTATCGTGCGTATTTCTATCTCCCTCCTTTTCTGGATACTTCCAGTATAAATATCTCGATTCAAGCACGATTAGTGTAAGCCTGGCCGGTTTGGTTCGTAGTTAACGGGGTGTCAGGTAAAAGAACTTTGTCCTTTATCTGTGGCGTTGTTCGTCTACAAAAAGATTTTTTTCTTTTTGTGTTGTCAAAAAAAAAAAATAATAATAATAAATACACTGAATAAAGAAATTCTCCCAATTAGGGAATTTTTGACAGGCCAATTCATTCTTCCCTCCCTACACTTGGGTATGACGATTATTAATGCATTAGTTAAACTGATTAAATAGTTAGGATTGATGACTAGGTTAAAGTGTGATTCAAAATGCAGTGGCATGGATTCCAAGCTCTTGAAAGTGAGAGAGTGCGGACGGAGCCGAGGAGTAAGGCAGAAGATGATAGATAAAACTGGTGAATGTGTCTGTGATAAAGGTTTTGCGTAAAAGTAGGAAACCAAGAATAGGGTCACCCAACGGGTGATTGCCTGAATGAGAAGCTAGCTGTATGGTGCGATGTTCTCGCCCACGCCGTGCTGTTTTGAGTCTTGTGACCGTGAGACCAAAAGATTTGCTAAGGTCGGATTGCTTTGCCGTCCTTTTCTTTTTCCCGCTTTTTCTTTTTTATGTATCTAGCCTGACTAATGTAAGTCCACTTAAAGGGTAGGATCAGGTATACATGTATCACGATCGACTTGTTACTTCACTCGTAAACTTTCTTCAATTCTTCTTCCAGCTCCTTAGTTGGATGTTGCTGTGGCGGGTTAGGGATCTTGACTCTCCAGGTCTCTTGCTGGTTTTTGTAAATGACAAAAGTTGGCCACCAAACAACATCTATTGACTGCTGCACCTGGAGACCTTCCTCGCTCAGGCCATTGATCTTATAAAACTTAGCTTTGGGATATTTAAGGGCAAGATCTTGATACAATGGAGCAACAACCGTGCAAGGAGGGCACTGCGTTGAGTAGAAATCTAGAACAACTAACGAGTTATCTTGGATGGCTCTTGTGAACTCTGGCAGGTTCTTAATTTCCTGCACGGGGCTTTCGTCTAAAGTCATATGATGATGGTGGTGGTGGTGGTGGCAATGGCAATGGCGGTGAGGACAATGACAATGACAATGACAATGACAATGACAATGACAATATCGGTATGCTATCTACTGGAAGTTATAAAAACTATATTCAAGCGGATATGAATTACCTATGGAGGCGGATGGGCTCCTGCTTTTAAATATTAACCTAAACCACGACACAACCACTCACTTAGTTTTTTGTTTTTTTTTTCTTTATTTATATCTATGTTTCCTTTCCTTTCCCATTGACTATGGTTTCACTGATGAGGTATGTCTGTAGTACCCCCGCTGCGGCCGCTTATTATTCTTATGTAAAAAATAATCATACTTTAGAATGAAGCAAAAATCTTAAGTAGGGTTTTGTGGCGGCGGCAACGACCATTTTAGGTATATGATTGGGTGGACTTGCCTATGTTGGTGCAGGGGCAGTCAGTGCAATATGGCGGACATGTCCGTCAACGTACACAGCTCCTATTAACCAAAAAAAAAATAGCGCCATCACCCCGAATGTTGTCTAAACCGGTCTATTTAGTAAACTAGACCGCAATCTCCGCAAAACTAGTCAGGGAGACAAAAAGGAAACAGCCAGGCACCCATGCACCGCCACTTGGATACAAGCAGCGAATATATGTATACATGCACGTCGAAATCGAATTGTGGCGGCAGAGAAGCGCTTGTTGCAACTGTTTAGATGTGAGCTCACTAGGTTCCGTGTAACTGTGTTTGTTTTGCTTTCTTTTGTCGTGTTGTGTTGTGTTGTGCTGTGTTGTTTTGTCCCTTTATGATGCCTCCGCTATATTTTTGTAGTTTTTGAGATCAGAATTTCCGCACAGCCAGAGAAAAAGAAAGGAGACAGAGACAGAGAAGAGAGAGAGAAGACCCAGATTCTAAGTGAATGCACAGACACAAAACAGAGAAAGAGATCAGAGATAGGGTATATCTCGCACAGAGCAATATCCGGATCGCCGTGAAACCACCCTCCCTTTGTATCTAGCGTGCTTTTTCGGGACAATGTTCAGTGCATTAGCTGTTAGCTGTTCACGCTCCACCTTCTCGATTCCAGTTGACGTTCACAGAAAATGAAAGAACGCATTTGTTTCATAGGTGATAATATCCAGCACGCAAGTAACACCTTCCAAGTGCCGGCCCCTTCCCCCACAGTTAGCGACACACTCGCTAGCCCCAGGAGCTCCTGGTTACACAATTTACTCCGAAAACCGAGAACCGGAAATCTGATATTTTGTTATGTAATCATTTGGTAAGCAAAATACTGGTTTTGGTATTGGCACACTCAGTACTAAGTCGTAGTCATAAACAAATTCAAAAAAACACAAAGTTGAAACAAAAGGGAGTCTGGGCGGGTAAGCACCTAATATACCTTTCTCTATCTCTTCGATTGGCAGGTATAGAGGAGAATCAGAGGAGGACAGAGCGTGGGTGTGTAATGAGCAGCGCAGACAGGCACAACATCTGGTCGAAAGTGAAGACCTCCACAAAGACAATAACGTCATCTATAGGGAACCTGTCTCTAGGGAGCATTCAACTGCGAACGGAGCATGACGGCGACACTGAGGAATCCACGCTGGTGCATAAGGCGCTCGTCAGTCACTACAATGCGCAAGGGTCCGGGTACCCTGAGTGGCTAGGGAATGTGCGCCACGAGCAGCAGCAGCATCACGAAGAGCAAACCTCACAGTTCAGCCGGTCGCACCGCCCAAAGCCAGATCTCAGCAAGTACAGAAGAAACACCACGGCGGATTCTAGCGGCGGCTCAGGGCCGTCAACATCTATATCTTCATCGGCCCCACAGCCAAACGGTGCGCCAAATCAGAAGTCATCCTCATCAACAGTGAGAAGCACAATGAAGGATCGCCTGAAAAGAAACAACTACAGAGATGTATTCACGTAAACAGCCTATCTCAAAATGTTAATTTTTAGTATGGTAACACTGACTACAACAGTAGCCAAGTACGTGTAGTGGCTTCCCATCTTTCGGGAGGCTCTTCCATCGTTTCATTCACTCAATGAAGGATAACGATATGGGAACAACGGAACTCCATGCCCGTGTCATCAAACTCGGAGGGCCAGGCCCGCTGCCACCGCCGCCCTGTTTTTCTTTCACAATGAAAAACCATAAGAACCCCAAAAGTTGATTCACTTATATAAACCAACCCAGCTCCCAGTATTCAGGGTAAAGACATCCTGTCAGGTTGGTTGACTACGGTAACAGAACCTAGATATGTACAAGATTGCAGTGGACCGTGGTGGGACATTCACCGACTGCATTGGCTGTAATTCTTCGACTGGTGAGCACTTCATCGTGAAGTTGCTTTCTGTGGATCCTGCTAACTACGAGGATGCACCTTTGGAAGGTATTCGCCGTATATTAGAGCATTTCACAGGAAAGTCGATTGCCAGAGGCAGCAAGCTTGACACGTCGTTAATTGATTCCATAAGAATGGGGACGACTGTAGCCACAAATGCACTTTTAGAACGCAAGGGAGAACGCTGTGCTCTCATCACCACCAAAGGCTTCAAAGATTGTTTAGTGATTGGTGATCAAACAAGACCCAAAATCTTTGAACTTAACATCAAGAGACCTGAAATGTTGTATGAAACCGTGATTGAGGTTGATGAAAGAGTCACGATGGAGGATTTTGCTGAGGATCCTGATCACATCCGAACCGACGCAAGTACCGATGATGACTTAGTGACTGGTCTTTCTGGCGAAACTGTGAGAATCTTGAAAAGACCCAATCTTGAGGAAATTGAGTCTGCCTTGCGGATTTTATACAATACTGGAGTGAGATCCATTGGTGTTGCTCTTCTGCACTCGTACACGTTTCCTGATCATGAGAGTGCAATCGGTGAAATCGCATCCAAGATAGGCTTCACCCATATCTCTTTATCCTCCCAACTAACACCTATGGTTAAGCTAGTTCCTAGGGCCAACTCTTCAATTGCAGACGCATATTTGACTCCAGAGATCAAAAGTTACCTTGATGGATTTACCGGCGGGCTTCAAACTACTAATCAGTCCAAGATTGAGTTCATGAAATCAGATGGTGGTTTGGTCGATGCAGCAAAGTTTTCAGGTTTGCGTGCTATCCTCTCAGGACCAGCAGGTGGCGTGGTTGGATATTCGAAGACATGTTTCAACGAAACGAACCGTATCGGCTTGATTGGATTTGACATGGGAGGTACATCCACCGATGTATCCCGGTTCGGTGGCTCTTTTGAACATGTCTTCGAAACAACTACTGCAGGGATCACTATTCAATCTCCCCAATTGGATATCAATACAGTTGCAGCAGGAGGAGGTTCACGGCTCTTTTGGAAGAATGGCTTATTTGTTGTTGGACCTGAGAGTGCCTCATCCCATCCAGGGCCAGCATGCTACAGAAAAAACGGTCCTCTAACTGTCACTGATGCCAATCTAGTGCTGGGAAGACTTTTACCTGAATATTTCCCTAAGATCTTTGGCCCAAATGAGGATGAGTCCTTGGACATTGACATTACAATAGAGAAATTCAATGACTTGACCAATCTGATAAACTCAGAACTAGGTACCAACATGTCTATAGACGAAGTGGCATACGGTTTCATTAAAGTTGCAAATGAAGCAATGGCTAAACCTATCAGACAGTTGACTGAAGCTAAAGGACATGTTGTCTCCCAGCATCGTTTAGTTTCTTTTGGAGGAGCTGGAGGTCAGCATGCTGTTTTTGTTGCTCAATCTTTAGGGATCACAGAAGTTGTTTCACATAGATATTCGTCCATTTTATCTGCCTATGGTATCTTACTGGCAGACGTTGTCGAAGAAATCCAGGAACCATCCTCATTTGTTCTCAATGATCCATCAAGTGGGGACAAGATTGAAACACGGTTCAGGTCATTGCAAAATGCGGCAAAAGAAAAGCTCTTAACTCACGGGTTCAAGGAGTCTGACCTGAGATTCGAGAAGTTTCTAAACTTGCGGTATAGGGGTATGGAGTCACCATTGATGATTATGCAAACTTCAGATTTGTCTTTTGAAGACAAGTTCCTGGATCTACACAAGAAGGAATTTGGATTTGTGTTTGAAGATCTCGAGATTTTAGTGGATGATATTAGAGTCAGAGCCATAGGAAACTCCTCTGTCTCCTCTGCGTTAGGCACTAATCTCATCGATGATGAGCTACACAATGTCAACATTAATGTAATCGACATCTCAGTTGCCCCTATTGTCAAGTTTTATAAAGATGTGTACTTTGAACATCATGGTCGTATGAAAACTCCAATCTTTAGGTTGGAGGATCTTGCAATTGGAGATCACATACAAGGCCCAGCTATCATTGCAGATGATACCCAAACAAACTTGATTCCACCAAATGCAGAAGCAACTGTCCTCTCGGCTCACATCTTCATTAAGATTAACAATCAATCTGCTAAAAAGGACGTTAGCACCACTTCAATTGATCCTATATTGTTGTCTATTTTCAGTCATAGATTTATGGATATTGCAGAACAAATGGGGAATCAGCTGAGAAAGACATCGGTCTCGACTAATGTTAAGGAGAGACTAGACTTTTCTTGTGCCCTTTTTGACTCAGAAGGTGCTTTAGTTGCAAACGCGCCTCATGTTCCTGTCCACCTGGGATCGATGTCCACGTGTATCAAGAAACAGGCTGAATTGTGGAAAGGTAAGTTGAAACCAGGTGATGTATTGGTATCAAACCACCCTGAAAGTGGTGGCACACATTTGCCAGATATCACAGTAATTACTCCAGCATTCAAAGATGATGAAATCATATTCTATGTTGCTTCCAGAGCACACCATGCGGACATAGGTGGTATTCTTCCTGGCTCTATGCCTCCGAGCTCGCGTCACTTGTGGGAGGAAGGAGCTGCAATCTATTCAGAGCTGCTCATATCACAGGGCAAGTTTAATGAGGAAAGAATTACTGAAATACTACTTGTTGAACCAGCTCTATACCCGGGCTGCTCTGGTACCAGAAGATTAAGTGATAACTTGAGTGACCTGAAATCCCAGGTAAGTGCTAACCAGAAGGGTATCTCACTAATCAACAGTCTTGTGAATGAGTTCTCTCTCGATGTGATTGCCACTTACATGAATGCTATTCAAGATAATGCAGCAACTACTGTACACAATAGGCTGCTTGATCTTCGTGCTAAAATGAAAAAGTCTGTGTTCGAAAGCGAAGACTTTATGGATGAGGGATCCCAAATCAAGTTGAGAGTGACTATCGATAAAAAAGGAAGTACTTTTGACTTTACGGGCACGAGTCAGCAAATGTATGGTAACTTGAATGCTCCAGAAGCAATCACAAACTCAGCACTGCTCTACTGTTTGAGATGTTTAGTCAATGACAACATTCCTTTGAACCAAGGTTGTCTCAAACCTGTTACTGTTATCATTCCAAAGGGCTCGATCTTATCACCTTTGAAAAATGCAGCTGTGGTAGGAGGCAATGTCATGACTTCGCAACGTGTTACTGATGTCATTCTGAAAGCTTTTAAGATCCAAGCAGACTCTCAAGGTGACTGTAATAACTTGACATTCGGCTGTGGAGGTAACGATGAAAATGGGAACTATCAACAAGGTTTTGGCTACTACGAGACTATTGGAGGTGGGTCTGGTGCTGGTGCTGACTGGAGCGGTACAGATGGTGTTCATACCAACATGACAAACACACGTATGACTGATGTGGAGATCTTTGAAAAGAGATACCCTGTAATTTTAAGAGAGTACTCCATAAGGAAGGGATCCGGTGGAAGAAGAGCCAAAAACAGAGGTGGTGATGGGGTTATCAGAGACATTGAGTTCAGAAAGGAAGTGAAAGTGAGTATTCTGAGTGAAAGAAGAGTGAACCAACCACAAGGTCTTTATGGAGGTGAGAACGGAGCCAGAGGTTTGAATCTCTGGATCAAAAAAGATGGCCATGTGGTTAATATTGGCGGAAGAAACACATGCGATGTTGAAATTGGTGATAGAGTGCTAATAAAGACACCTGGTGGTGGTGGTTTTGGACAACCCGCTGGTATATACTGATCTGGGTATACGCCACAATCCCTCTAATATAAAGAAATACTCCAATGCCATTAGTGAGTAACAGTGTTTTACCCATGGTGGCATCGAAAAGCCCAGTCGTGTAGTGTTGTGTGCCTGCCTCACCCACCAGCAAGTTGACCTACAATAAAAGAAAGTTATTTCTATGAAATAAACCAATCTATTAAGGAACAAAAATATACGTAAATATAAACGAAGGATAAAAGACACCAACAAGGAGATAATCCATCAAACAGAAACCCATGTTACTCCCCAGCCTTGTATTATAGCAAATAGCTGAATGAGAACGGAAATGAAATGAAATGAAGTTCATTGAATGTTGTTTGTCGATAATGAATGAACGAATGCTTTTATTGAGTCAAGGTGTACTGTTGGTTCTTGTTAGGAGCGTTCAAGATGATACCATTGATGATACCGGCAACAATACCAGCACATGGCAAAGTGAAAACCCAACCCAAGTAACAGAATGCAACAATTCTCCAGTTAACAGCTCTCCACTCCTTGTTACATAGACCGACAAAGACGGTGGCACCAACAGCAGATTGAGTGGTGGAAACTGGGATACCAAGTTGTGTAGCCATGACAGTGGTACAAGCAGCACCAAGCTCGATAGAGAAACCTCTGGATGGTGATTGCAAAGTCAATCTGTTACCCAAGGATCTCATAATATTGTATCCAAAGGTCCAACAACCCAAGACCAACGCAGCACCAGTGAAACACAAAACCCAGATTGGGACATCAGCCTTAGACTGTACTTCATTGGTGGTCCAGACTTGGTAGACAGTGGATAAAGGACCAGCAGCGTTAGCAATATCGTTAGAACCATGAGCAAAAGACATGGTACATGCAGTAATAGCCTGTAAAAGAGAGAACAAGTACTCAATCTTGTTGTCATAGTACTTAGCCTTGGAGTGCATAGTCTTGATATCTCCAGTTAAAGCACTGGCATTCTTGATTTGACCAGTAATAACATCTTGAGTGAAACCGTGTGCAAAGATCAACCATAGCAATCTTGGCCATTGAGATGGCTTCTTAAGCATGGACCACCATAGTTGAGCAGTAGTTTGCAACTTCTCCAATGGAACATCAGCACGGGATGTAACCTTTACAGCTGCGTTAGATTCGTACTTGGCTTCCAAGTTCTGCAATTCCTTGTCGAAAGAGACATCCTTGTCATCGATGGATTGGTCAACAGCATTAGAAGACTCTTCATCGGCATGGCGTGAGTCACTCTTGAAATCAGCGTATTCCTCAAATCTCTTACCCTCGTAGTAATCTGGAATCAACCTAACTCCTTCTGGGATTGGTGGGATATCGTCAGTTCTCTTGAAGTAGTAAACAGGTCCGACAAAGGCGTGGTACCACTTTAATCTCCAGTCCTCGTGGACAACTCTTCTGATCAAATATGGAAGCAAGAAGATAAAGTACAAAATCGTTGCAACAGCACCAACACCAAAAATGGAACCAACAATGGCACCGGTTGAAAGTTTGTTCAATTTCAAGTTTGGAGCACCCTTCCACACGATCAACATAGTCAAAATAGAGAAGGTTAGGTAGATCAACGCAGGCATCAAAATCAATCCGTTTCTGATGTAGTGCTTTCTTTCCAAGACACCATACTTCGAGATCAAAAAGATAATAGAGGCGAAACCACCGGCAATACATGGGGCGATGAACCACGAGGCGACAATCTGGGCGAAACCACCCCAGCCCCAGTGAATGTTACTAGCACCAGCGGCAGCAATACCAGCTCCAATGACACCACCGACGATAGAGTGAGTGGTGGAGACAGGCATACCGATAGACGTAGCGAAGGTCAACCACAGCGAGGAGCCGACAAGCGCACAGGCCATTGTCAACATAAGAACAGCCGGCTCATTGTCGAAAACAGTGATGTCGATAATTTTAGATCTGATGGTGTCAGAGACTCTTGAACCAGCAAGAACAGCTCCCAAGAACTCCATGATACCGGCAAGGATCATGGCCTGCCAGTACTTCAAGGATCTCGAGGAGACAGAGGATGCGAACGAGTTGGCGACATCGTTGGCTCCAATGTTCCACGCATCCAAGAACGCAAAGATAACCGCAATGGCAAAGATGTAGTCGAACTGCTCAAGTCTGGCTGTCATTTCGTTGGTGTACTCTTTGGATGGCTAGTGAGAACGCTTCCACTTCTGCTGTTTGTCGAGATGAAATTCTACAGGAGAAATCCATACATTTTATACAACTGAAACAAAGTGAAGAGTGACACACCACACGCACACGCACACGCACCGTCTCCCTCCCTGCCTCGTTTCACCGCCCATGTGGGCTTAATGTCCATAACAGTCAGAACAAAAGAAACTTTTTCTCTCTGGTGCCAAGGGAAAACTTCTCTTTTGTGTTAGCAAAACTGAGTCCACGTGAGCGTGAGAGGCCTGGAAAGGACAAACGAAAAAGAAATTCTCGGTATTTGCTGTTGTCACTTCGTGGCGTTTCTTTTTCTGTGTAGTGTTTCACTCCAATTTGTGGGTCTTGGCACACAAGGAGAAAACGTGGGCTAGTCCAGCTGGGACTGGACTGGACTGGTCTGGTCTGGTCTGGTCTGGTCTGGTCTAGGCGCGAGATGTGAGACCACCCGCCGTTGGACCGTGTCGCCCAGCGAGGTGGTGCTGGAGACCCACAGACAACGGTTGGGTTTCGTGTGTTTTGTGTCTGTCTACCTGATTACTTCATTTTTCTTCTTCAGGCAGGAGGTGGTAGCGGCAGCAAGGGTGCACAGGGTTTCCTTTTTTTCCTGCTCGCCGTTCGCTCCCACGCCGCAGCTTCCCTCGTGTGTATGTGTATTGTGCCACTGAAAACTTAAAGGAGCAGAAAAAATACAAAAAGAAACGACTACTTGCTCATGGTAGACGGTAGGCGGGCGGCGCTGTATGGAGTGTTTTCTAGGCTTTAGCGCGCGCGCTGGTAGCTCTCCACATCAGACTAAGATCATATCTGCGGCGACGCACACTGGTGCTAGCACCACGCGGAGAGGAAATGGAAAGTGCCAGGAGGGAGGGTCGCTGGTATTAACCACACCACCACAGAGGGCACGCCAGACACACAGGCCACTACTGCCACTACTTGTTTGGAAATAGAGAGAGGTCACAAGAGCGAAACCCCGTGATTATTTTTCCACCGCCGAGCACAAAAGATAAGAAATATTCTTGAACCACATTTGACAGATGTGTAAAACGTGTGCTTGTGTAGGAGTTTGATTTAGAAGCCGAACCTCACCGTACCTTGAACCATCATGCCACGGGACTTTCAAGCATGCACTGGCCTGTCTGCTCCTCCCGTCGCCCACCGTCCTGCAACCAGCCCCAGCTTGTTCCTGGTTCCCTGTAGTTTGTCTGTAGTCTGGGCCATATGTGCAGGCAGTAGTCTGGTCCGCCATGCAGGCTTACACCCTACTCCTAGTGTGTCTCTCCTAGTCCGTGCGTATCTCATCCCCCTCTGCCTTCTGGAGAAGCTTCAGCGCCCGCTGCCCCTGGCCGGCGGGCTGGCTGAGTGCGACGGAGAGCACGTTTTCAATGGTTAGGGACACATAATATATTTGTGTCACAGTACCGTTTTCACTCTCCTGATCTCAACAACCCCCTGCTTTCATTGAATGCAACAACTGATGATATTATATCCCGGAACGCTCGTGTGATCATATGTCTATCGGAGCCACGTTTGCTGGTGAACGGGGCCGGATCACGAGTCACGTGTTTAGTTCACAAAGCTGCCGCTGCTGCCGCGGCAGCACAACTTTACCTCTTTTGTGTCACTTTTCTCCATTGATTTTTGTGTCATGTACGTACAAAGGTGGCAAAACCACCCTGAAAACACACACACACACACACACACATTCAGAAGATTATACAGCCATGAGAGAAACCTAGCAGAATACATTTCCATCCGTTGTTCATTCAAAGCGCAAAGGTGTCAGTCCGTCACGTACTCACACTTGTGAAGCATCAGCTCACAGATCGGTCTGGGTGAAAGGAGAAGAATAAGTCAGTGGCTCGTGGTTCGTCTAAGATGCAAGCATCAGCGTCTGTGGAGAGCTTGAAGAACAAATTCAAAAGACTTGTGATTGAGTTTCACCATCAAAAGAACAAGCTAAGCCTGAAGGAGCACATTATCAAACAAAGAGACCCCACCAAACCCTTTCTCACACTAAGGGTTGACACTAACTATTCAGATTATGGCGAAGATGACGATTACGCTGATGCCAGCATCAACAACAACAACAACAACAGCAATAAGAACAATGATGCACAGGACACACTTGAAGGAGATGGGCATTTTTTAGGGTTTAGTGGCGGGGAGGAAGAATCTCCTTATGATAAAAACACCCTAGTAGCATCAAGGGTGTCTTCTTTTGAAAGAAGAAGAGATGCACTGGTGCAGCATGAATCAATCTCAAGACCAAACACCCCTCTAGTTACCAACTGGGACTGGACCCAGGAACAGTTGCGTCTTGAAAGAGAAATCCACAAAGAGAGATTGGAAAAATCATTGGTGGATAAGATCAACTACATTGAGCCTCGTGGCGATGATGTTTTGCCAAAAAGACGATTTTGGTTCTTTGGGAAACGATATTATGACTTGACCAAGAGGAATAAACGTGAGGGTGAAGATCCGGGTCCACCCATAGAGCTTGTCGATCAGGAAGGAGGAGGAAGTGATGCATCGACATCAAACAATATTGTATTGATTGCCCATTCAAGTGTCCAACCTGAGGATAACGCACCTCTTTCACAAATTGTTGGAGATGGAACGAAAGAAAACATTTCTGAGAATGATGACAACCAGAAGAAGAAGAACTCGTCGTATTCAAGAAAGCGAAACAATCCATCTCTTGTGAGCTTATCCTCGAAACCCTCTTCAAAAGGGAATTGCCATTGCCCTTCCTGTCAAAAGAAGCATACACAGCCTCATGAGCCATGGAAAGTGGTGATGAATGATATATCCCTTCATGCAGCTCTATTGTCAACGGGGTGCAAAGCTCAAATTCAATACGATCCATTCACAAATATTGTCGCGGACTTCACAAGTTCTAAACATCAGATGTTCTCACAAAGAATGATGTTCTCCAAAGAAGGTTTAGGGGGCAGTACCGCTCCATCATCAGAGTTAATGTCCCTCACTACTGAAGCTCCACTCAACATTGGGCAATTAGCTGTACTGAATGATGAAAACAGGGTGTTGGAGTATGACCTACTAGAATTATCGAAACCTAGCTCAAGGCGGAACCCTTCAACTGTAAGTCAGAGCCGGCCAATAACCAAACAATCTGTGAATACTATCATTAGTAATCTAATGGAGTCAGCTTCTACACATCAAGAACAGCAGCAACAGCAGCAACAGCAACAGCAACCTTATGATGATGTCTTTCAGAGTTATAATTATTCTGATGAGAGTGATACAGTATATGCAAAAGACAAGCTAAACTCGACTATAGAGACAGAACCCCTTAGACTATCATATAGAGGTGTCAAAAGGCTCTTTTGAATACATAAATTCTTGATTAAGTAATTCCCTATCTTTAATCTAAACACAAATAAGGGGAATAAATAAGTTGAATCGCTATGTCACTTTTTGAGGCACGCTTTTTCTTGAAGTCCAACCTTTTGAAACGGTTTAAAGAATAAGAAAAAAAGTTGAGTAAGTGATGAGATATGGTATTCTGGGCTTCTTGGTAAGGTCAAGGTGATTAGTTGCAAGCAATGGGGTGCACAGCTAGTACACAAGCACACGATGATGAGGCGGACCCTTTTATCAAAAGCCAAATGGCCAATGCAGCAATCGAAAAACGTTTGCAATTGGAGAAGCAAAGGGATAAGAATGAAGTGAAGCTGTTGCTTTTAGGTGCTGGTGAGTCAGGGAAGTCAACTGTTCTGAAACAGATGAAAGTTTTGCATCATAACGGGTTCACACATCAGGAAAGGCAACAGTATTCACATGTGATATGGGCTGATGCTATTCAAAGTATGAAGATTCTGATTCTCCAAGCTCGAAAGATGGGGATACCTCTAGATTCAGACCGAGCTGGTTCGTCACTCTCAGCACATAAGCAGATTATTCTTAGGGCCCGAGTTCTTGATCAAATTGATACCAGCGTTGCGGGAGGGACAAATTTCTTGAATGATTATGTATTGAAGTACAGTGAGCGAAGCGAGGCAAAAAGACGGGTGCAAAGTACAGGTTTAACAGGATCGATATGGGATAATGAAAATGAAGAGGATAAAGCTCCCGAGAGTGGAAACACTAATTTGAATTATGGTGAACTTCAGGAAGGGTTGAAAGGGAACTCCGTCGGTCCTGGAGTCAGTGCAGTTAATTCGAATATTTTGAATGGTGGCATAGAGGAGATAACTAGAGAGCAAATCGCTCGCGGTATAATTGAATTGTGGACACGAGACACTGGTATACAACAGTGCTTCTTAAGGTCCAATGAATTTCAGCTAGAAGGTAGTGCATCCTACTATTTTGAGAATATTTCCAAATTCGCTGATCCGCAGTACACCTGCTCCAATGAAGATATCTTGAAGGGACGGATCAAAACTACAGGTATAACCGAAACCAGTTTCAATATTGGAACGTCTAAATTTAAAGTGCTTGATGCCGGTGGCCAAAGATCAGAAAGAAGGAAATGGATCCATTGTTTCCAAGATATAACCACAGTTCTTTTTGTTCTTGCCGTTTCTGAATACGACCAAATGTTATTCGAAGATGAGCGAGTCAACCGTATGCATGAGGCAATTATGCTGTTTGATTCTCTCTGCAATAGCAGGTGGTTCAGGAACGTGCCGTTCATTCTTTTCCTCAACAAAATAGATCTGTTTGAGCAGAAAGTCAAACTATCACCAATTAAAGACTTCTTTCCCGATTATCAAGGACGAAACGGCGATGCAGAAGCAGGATTGAAATATTTTGAAAACATCTTTTTACGTCTCAATAGAACCAACAAGCCTATCTATGTCCATAGAACATGTGCCACTGACACCCAGAGTATGAGGTTTGTCCTTACTGCCGTGACTGATATGATTGTCCAGCAGAATTTGAAGAAGAGTGGACTGCTTTAACGAGTCATTTTCTTTATCTCCATTCTGAGAATGATCTGAAAGGACCAAGAACGGAAGCAACGATCAGTTTATAAATAGTAGGTGTATTCTATCCATATTATTTTTAATCATCTAATTGAAGGGACTACGGTAATAGCAGGGCAGGCAATGAAGAGTACGTAACTCAGAAAATAGTGAGAAGCATCTTGTCGGGAAATGTGTCAGAGGTGAGGTAGGTTTCATTCAAACTTACGAAGTGTTGTCTGTTGGGAACAGGTCGATGACGTGTGTGAGATGATTGAGGAAACTGTGGAGAACAAATTATGAAATATGAACTATTCTATCGTCAATCGTTTTCCTATAGTTCACTTTATCCTCTATCCCTTATGTGCTACCAATGGTAGAGCAACAGCACGGGAAGGAATGTAGAAGATACCAAGGTGTTACGTTCTCTCTGTCAGCACTAGCGTTTGGTGTATTGGTTTGTAAGCTTTCGGAATGACCGTTTTTTTATATAAGCAAACTCAGATCTAGAACTGTACAGTACCCACCCATCGACGGGGTATATATAGGTACACACCCACGGTATAGAAGTAATGCTGGTTTAGAGAATGCATTGAAGACACAGAGAACTAAACAGAGAGCAAAATGTCGTTCTATTCAGGAAACGTGCGAAAAGTCTCGTATCTCCCCTTGGATCAAATCAAGAGACCTATACCACCGGTTCTTGACAATGAAAAGATTGAGGCAATGGTATCGCAGCTCAATGGTGTCCCAATGGCAAGTAGAACTTGTACCATCGAAGAGGCGCAAGGTTTAAACGGCGAGCTTCCTCCAGTAGACGTTCTAGCAGTTAGAGATAAAGGCGAAACCCATTACTTTGCATTCGGGGGCTGTCATAGATTCCAGGCCTACGAGAGGTGCAATGGAGAGAAGCTAGTGAAGTGCAAAATACTCCCTGCGACAAAGAATCAGTTGAAGCTGTATTTGGGCGGCTCCTTGGGAGCCTTCTTCAGCGACGAATCATGATAGGCCCAACCAGGCCGACTCACTTCTTGCACTATTAGCGCGGCGAGCGGCGAGCGGCAAACCGTGGGAGACACATATGAGCACCGTCTGTGGAGTTACGTGCTGCATCCGAGCTTTATGATGGCGTTGATCCACAACTGCAGTGCCCCAGGCGGACTACTACTCCTTGTCCCTTGCTCAAACCGCCCTTCAGTCCCACCTCAAGCACCAGTATTCTCCATCCGCACACACACACCATCCACCTCGCTGCCACTGCAGGTTCTGGTCCGGCTCGAAACACACTCTCGCATTCCCTACCTACATGCAGAGAAATATTTGACATGTCTACCATTACCATCTACCATCTACCATCTACCACCCCGTCATCACCTCACCGCCCGCCACGGCCCCATTCCACTTGACGTAGGGTAACATGTTATTGACTAAAGGTCGGCCACTCTCAGAAGAAAAATCTCGCTCCCGACACGTTTATTTGTGTGTGTGTTTTTCTTCATAGGATCGAATCGGGTCGGGTTGATTGACGGAAGTTTCCCCGGGAAGGTGTCTGTAGTGCTTTGTTGTGTCTGTCTGGTCATTCTTTATAAATGAAAAAAAAGTGGACAAAAAAAGGGAAAAAGAAGCTGTTCAACGTTCTCTTGTATAATTGATTGATTGTTTCATCAAATAGACTATCGACTACTATTATTCACTACAATGCTATCTAGAGTTTCCAGAAGAACCTTCTCCTCCTCTGCTGCTTCCCAATACAAGGTTGCAGTTCTCGGTGCCGCTGGTGGTATCGGTCAACCATTGTCCCTGCTTTTGAAGTTGAACCACAGAGTGACAGACTTGGCACTATACGATATCAGAGGTGCACCAGGTGTTGCTGCTGACATCTCCCACATTCCAACCAACTCCACTGTCAAGGGCTACACACCAGAAACTGATGATGGTTTGAAGCACACTCTATCCGGTGCTGATGTCGTCTTGATCCCAGCTGGTGTCCCAAGAAAGCCAGGTATGACCAGAGATGACTTGTTCAACATCAATGCCGGCATTGTCAGAGACTTGGCCTCAGCTGTTGGTGACCACGCTCCAAACGCTGCTATCTGTGTCATCTCTAACCCAGTTAACTCCACCGTTCCAATTGTTAGAGAAGTCTTGAAGCAAAAGAACGTTTACAACCCAAAGAAGTTGTTTGGTGTTACCACTTTGGATGTTTTGAGAGCTTCTCGTTTCATCTCTGAGGTTGCTGGTACTGACCCAACCACTGAGCCAGTTACTGTTGTTGGTGGTCACTCTGGTATCACCATTGTCCCAATCTTGTCTCAAACCAAGCACAAGAATGCTTTGACTGAGGAACAAAGAGACGCTTTGATCAACAGAATCCAATTTGGTGGTGATGAAGTTGTCAAGGCTAAGGATGGTGCTGGATCTGCCACCTTGTCTATGGCCCAAGCAGGTGCTCGTTTCGCTGGCTCAGTCTTGAAGGGTCTTGACGGTGAGAAGGACGTTGTTGAACCAACTTTTGTTGAGTCTCCATTGTTCAAGGATGAAGGTATTGAGTTCTTTGCCTCTCCAGTCACTTTGGGTCCACACGGTGTTGAGAAGATCCATGGCTTGGGTGAGTTGACCAGCCACGAGGACCAATTGATCGTCAAGGCCAAGGAAGCTTTGAAGACCAACATTGCTAAGGGTCAATCTTTTGTTGCCGAGTCCTCTTAATTGCGGTGTTTGGGCTTATATTGAACACCTTTATTTAACTCGTCAAGAGAACAATGGTATTAAATAGATTAAATAGAGAAGGAGCTGCGTTGATTCATCTCCATCCCTTCGCTAGGATCTATATTCGTAAATAGTAAATGCATTTTCTCTGATTCGACAGGAATGTGGGAAACGATCTAGGTTGTCTAAGTAGTATATTAAAGCTATATTTGATTTGCTGTTTGTGTAGACAGAAAGAATTAGAGGTACAGGAACCAACGAAGCAAGGGGGGAAAAAAAATGGACGAGTCCGGAGTCGAACCGGAGACCTTCCGCATGCTAAGCGGACGCGCTACCAACTACGCCACACGCCCCAATGGATGACTTGTTTCGGGCCCTGTCAAATGAACCGCCTATACCTCCACCAACTACCTCTACACCTCTACAGACCAAATCTCCAAGTGCACTATTCCAAAACAAAAGTTCTCCAACCCCGTTAGCGTTCGCAATGATTGATGTCCACATCTAGAACACTAAACGAGATAGTAATAATGAACGAATCGTCACTTTTGCATGATGCAAGTAGTTGCCCGCCTTGTGGTGGTGCAATCGTGGGGATCGGGGAAGTAAGCTCAGGAGATCTATCTCTGGCGAAACACGACCATAGTTCCCCCCGGTGCCTGAGGTAGTCCCTCTCCCCTCTCCCCTTTCGCTTCCGCATCATCTACATCTACATCTACATCGACATCATACGCCCCCTAGCTTGTCAAGTTTCGACCCATTATGTGCGATGATATATTTTGGCAGATCACTCACTTTTCCTAAACCTTTGTTTAATTACGTACATACAATGTGTCGCAATTAGGTGCGGACACGCCATTGTATAACCTGGCGAATACAACAATAGTGATAAGCACACACGCAAACAGAAAAAAAAGGAAAACAAGAGAGGCTGATACACCACTGCACTGCCGACCATTACCATTCATCAGAAATATATGTATATATACATGTATACACACATGTACGTATGCTGAAGGGGATGTCTATTTATAGCAAGGGCATGCTCCTCCAATAAAACCCAACCATTGCACCACACCACGTTTGCAAAGGCACTCTTCAATCGACCACCGTCGTATCCATACGGATGGGCTATGTACCTCAAACCTCAAACCGACAAACCACATCACTGTTGTCTCTCGTCCCCATTTTCCGTGTTGCTGCGAAATGTGTATATATACAATGTAATTCCGGTTGATTCGTGTTCCATATATTCCCACTTTTTTTTCGCGTCTTTTCCAGATCGGGAAAAAACCCAATGTTTGGTGTCTTTTTTCTCTCTCTGTCTCTTTCTTAAAGAGAGGAAAAAAGAACAGAGGTGAAAACTTGCCGTCACTAAGTCGACACGGTCACAACCCACACTCTCACTCATACTCGCACGGACGCACACGTACTACGCACCAGATCACACACACCCTCAGCGGCGGTCATAAGTTGGCGGCGGAAGTTGATAATTTGGTTGCTGCTAAGACTAATCAGTTCGCAATGAGCTCACCACCACAGCCCACAGTGTCACTGTCTCAATTCACAATGCTCAGCTCTTCACCGCTGAAATCGTCCACATTCTACTTTAACGAACAGGAGGCGCCAATGGTGTCTGTCAGTGACTCGTCGGAGTTCAGGCCGCAGGCATTGAGCTTCCACGGGGTGGAGGAGGACGAGTTCTCCCACGCGCAACACGGTGCGAGAGACGGTGAACACTTCGCTGCCTCCGCAAGTGGTAATGTTATGTCTACACAACACGATCGCGGCCAGGAGGCTATTGCCAGCACGGGCGCTTTTGGTGTTGCGAATAATACGAAGAGTGACTGCCCGTCTTCTGAAACTATACATTCCAGTGCATTTATGCAGTACTCTCCCCAGCACCAGATCAGTCACTCTCAGAGTAGTATTGATTTCGAGATGGCCCAGATGCAGCAGCAGTTCAACCAGCAACAGTTTGATCCTCATAATAAGCATAACGGCCAAAGCTCACAACACCACCAGCAATTTCAACTCCAACACCTGGCACAACACCAGCAACAGTTCCAACAGCAAGATGAGAACTACGCGCCCCAGCAGGATGTGTATCAACAGGCCCCTACACAGCCAAACCTTTACCCTCCAATGGAGTTTGTCCCGGCACAAAATGTCACTGGTAGAAGTACAGACATCAAGGAATCTTTTTCCACAAACACACTAGCATCTCATGACTCTGTCCCGTTGTTGGCAATGTCTTCGTCAATTTCAGACAATTCGATTGCCTCCCCAATGTCTTTGCAAACGCGCACACCTAGACGTGCTGTGAATTCCAGGAGAACGTCAATGCTTGCAACGCCTTCTCAAACACAACAACAGTTTCAAACCCCTTCACAAAATTCATCATTCAATTCTCCAATAACTTTGAAGACCACAGCAACTCCATCTTCATCTTCTGTCCAGAAATCAAGGTCCAGACACAGGCGGTCCAGATCAAGACTCTCTCTAGATGCATCTGGTGCTGCCTCCATCGTTACCGTTAACCCAAGTAGATCACCTGCACAGACAACTGGAACTAATCCCTTTTATACTCCATCTACAAACTTCCTATCACCTCCTTCTCACCACCATACCGGACAATTTGATTCCCCGCAAGCAACACCCCTGGCAACACCTGGTATGAGAAGGTTTCACTCATTCAACTCAATTTCCCCGAACATGCTTATCAGCGCGGGGGCTGCTTACAATGAGCATGAAAATGATGAAGTTACTAAAGCGAATAGATCCGTCTACTCCGCAGCTACTGACCTTAATGTGAAGCTGAACACAAAGTACATTGATCATCCTGATCAACACACTGGTTTCAACAAAGAATTAGGATATCACACAACCCCTCAACGAAAGCATCATTATAGACCATCACTACCACTCTCTGCATCTCATCCAAACTTCCTTTCAGATTCTTTTATATCAGACATATCCTCATCTCGTGGGATGGACCACATTCCTGAAGGTGTGAGTGTGGGTGATTCCTCAGATGCTACGACTGGTGCATCTAGGGAGAACACACCAGTTAAAACAGTGACAGTTTCAGGCCCACTATCTAAGTCCCATTCTTCCATCAACTTAGCATCAATCATTGCTCCTCCAGAGATTCAACACTACGACATTTTGGAACCCCGTAAACAGAAAGTCAACAAAACTAAGTCTATGACAGCCATAATGCAAACGAACGAAGAATTGATAAAAATGGGCAAGCAGCCCAAAAAAGTACATACTTGTCCACTGTGCAATGCTGCATTCCAAAGACCAGAACACGTTAAACGTCATATGCGCTCGCACTCATCCGAGAAACCCTTTGCATGTGAAGAGCCCGATTGTGGGAAACGATTCAATAGACCCGATAACCTCAAGGCACATTTGAGAAAAATACATAAAAGAACAGACGTTTAGTCTGTTAGGAGTACCTCCTTGAGTCAATTGGCCACTCATCCCATCCCTTATCCCTGTGCCTCTCTCCTCCTTCTCATTCATTTATTGGTTGCCATAAAACCTTTGATTTCAATATTGTTTTTGTTTGTTGACCTTATATCAACAGACCTATACTTACTCATGCAGATTTATAACAGTATGGAGCTGGCCCCCTTTATTTATTATATCCGTTGTATAGACTCACCTGAATTCACACTTGTTATTAGGTATACAGAATTTTTTCAGGAATTTCTCACAATATTTATCTCTTGCTAATGCGAGGGTCGCGTTCATTACTTTCATAAATACATGATGTCTGTTGAGTTAAGTTATTACTTGTCGAAAGCAACTTCTCCGTTCTTCAAAGAAAGAACAGCTCTCACATCCGTAGTGTATCTCAGAGAGCTTAAGAGTGGAATGAGATTCAACAAATCAGCATCACTCGGGTCGTTGATCCAGCCTTCCACAACAATGGCGTTGTTCTCGTGCAAAGCGTAACTAATAGGGGAGTTATCAATGATTATCAAGTTATTCAAGTTCTTGTCAACAGTAGTCAAGTCCTTGATATATCCTTGGCCTTTCCTCAAGGTACAGTTATCTCTGTAAAACCTATTTTTGAAATATTTGCGTTCTGATTCAAGCCAATCCACCACTGGGTCAGCATACTCCTTAACACTAGCTGTGAAAATAACCAAGTTGAACCATTTGGAGACCTGCTTGAGGAATAAGTCACAGTATGGGCGCTTGTAGACGTAATACAATGTCGGAACTTGGTTTTGAAATTGAACTTCAACCATGTGGCCAGAACCCACAGATATCCTTGTTCCTCGAGAGATGGAATGGATCAAAGTTTCATCAAGATCAAGAACTAAAGTTTTCTTATGCGGAGAGTTTATTAATGACATGGGGAAGACAGTTCTCGGAAAAGTCAAAAATGATGGCCTCTGCGGAGAATTTGGGTCAATTGGAAGGCTAGATTTGTTGATGAGATCTTTGGTGATGGATTTAGGCGATGTGGGTGACTTCGGGTCGATACGTGATTCGTCTTCCTCAGACTCAAATATGGTGGAATGTGCCAGTCTTGTGAAAGGCGATGAAGCTCTTGGTGATGTGAGGTCACTGTTGAGATGCTGGTCTGTCTCCACCGCCTCGTCATAAGGGTCCTTTACTTCTTCATCGTCACTTCTTGAAAAATTGGTGTCATCTTTAGCGCCTTCCCCTTCCAGAGTTTCCTGCCCTTTGTCTTCCGGGGTTCTCTTCTTTTCAAGTAGAGAGAGAGGGAATGTCATTATGAACCAGACAAACAAAATGGGTTTTACCAGCAGTAGATTGGGCAGAAACAAGACAACTGTGAGAAACCAATGCGATTCGGTAGAGGCATTATCCTCTCCTTCACGAAGATCTGACGTCGACTCGATGTTTGGGTTGCTATTATTACCGTCACCGCTTTCCTTTTCTTCCTCTCCCCCTTCTCCTTGTCCTTCTCCTACCCTTTCTCCGTCATTATCTTCTTCGTCGTCGATGATTGCACAGGAAGAAGGCAGCGAACGTTGATCATCTTCTTTAAACAGATCTTGGCCTGCTGCCTCTAGCTCATCTGCCGCTTCCTTTTCTCCATATCCGTGCTCTCCTTTTCCTTCGTCTCCTTCCCCTTCCCCTGGCCCTTCATAGCCAGTACCGGACTCAAACCTCCTTTGTCTAAGCACGCTATCTGCTTTGTGAGTCAAGTATGAAATTGAATACATCAAATGTATGTAATTGTACAGGATGGAAGGCCGCTGTGGGTGACGACAGTAGTATCTATGGTGTGTGTTGTATTTATTTCCAAAATCCTGTACGTTTAGTAGACTCTACTGAGAAGAGCTAACTTATGCCGGTTCCCAAACCCTCAAAATCGATCCAGTTTGCTGCCTCTATAATGCTCTATATTTAGTGTTGTTCTATGTATACAGTCGCACTCATTCACTACGTTTTCATCGTCCTCTAAACGATGTACATACATCCATCATCAGCCTACACAAAAAAAACACTTGATTTGGGATATTACCTAAACAGGACGTTGTATGGTCTGTGTCACGTGACAGATCAGGACACAGCACTTTTGTGGGGTGTGAATGAAGGGAGGATGTGGTTGTGAGCACCGTTGCAATGGATGGATGCTTGCGAACACAGGATGGATGCTCTCCAGGAGAGCCAGGCAAGCGCAGCGGAGGTTGAGCGATTGTGGCGTGGGCGTGACAGCGGGCGGGTCGCTCCCTCTCTTCCACTTGCTCGCTTCATTGCAACTGCGGCGGTGGTCCCGGACGTCCCTGAGGTTATCCAGCTACATCTCTCTGTATACCTGTATACCTGTATACCTGTATACCTGTGTGATCTCCCTCCCTGTGTGATCTGCCTGTGTGCCTGCCTGCGTGCCTACCTACCTGTGCGTGCTATGCCTCAGTAACAAAAGATTTACCTCCGCCAACGTCAAACGTCTCCCTCCATACAGTTGGAGAAAAGTACCTGTACCTGACCTGTGCCTACCAAATCCAGTGTGGGGATAGCGAATTTGCGGATTTTTGTTGGTTCAGCGGCGGGCAGACAGGCAAGAGCAAACAAAGGCGGCGTAGAGCGCAGGCCACAAACCCGGCAATTCACGGCAGCGGTAAAACAAAACACAAAACACAAAACAAAGAAGCCGAAACACAAATTTGTGTGAAAAAACGAAAACACAAAATGTGTCAAAATGAGCCGAGGCAAAACAGTAGCCCTTTCGCTCTGTGGTTTTTCCTCCCTCTGGGGAAAAGAGTGAGGAGAAACGATAACGAAGAAGCACGGAGGAAAATGTTGGCACAAGTATTTAAAGAAGGGCGAAGAACCGTTGCAGACCAGAGTATCGTTTCTTTCAAGCGGTACAATCGGAGAAGGAACAGCAGGGTTTCAAGAAGATCGACACCAGAGCAGAGCACACACGCATATAGCCATGAGATTGAACGTTGACGGAAAAGTAGTCGCTATCACAGGTGGGTCACGGGGCCTCGGCCTCAACTGCGCAGAGGTTTTGCTGAAGAATGGAGCTAAGTCAATCTACATCACGTCGAGAAAAGAGCAAGCTGTCAGGGAGTCGATCGAGCATCTAAAGGGTGTCGCCAAAGCTTACAAGTGCTCGGCTACGATCGACGGTGTGGCAGCAGACGTTTCCAACGGCGCCGGTGTTACCAAGTTTGTCAAGTACGTTCAGGAGAGAGAATCCCAGGTGGATATTTTGATTGCTAACGCTGGTGCGTCCTGGGGAGCGCCATTGCTCGAGCACCCAGAATCTGCTTTCGATAAGGTGTTGGACCTCAACATCAAGGGTGTGTTTTTAACTATCCAAGCATTCTACCCGCTGTTGAAAAAAGCCGGTACCAAAGATTACTCTTCCAGAGTGCTCATCACAGGATCTGTTGCTGGTTTGAGTGTCAATTCGGTAGAAACTGGTACCTATGGCTACTACGCTTCCAAGGCTGGTGTCACACATATGGGTAAATCACTAGCGTTGGAGTTGGGTCCACAGAACATCAACGTCAACATCCTAGCTCCCGGTTTCTTCCCAACTAAGATGTCCAACGGTCTCTTGGAGAAGCACGGTCAGAACATGATCAGAAAGAACCCAAAGCAGAGACTGGGTCATGATAGCGACATTGAGAATATTGTTATGTTCTTCTGTGCCAAAGAATCCGACTACATTAACGGTGCAGTCATCCCGATTGATGGAGGTCAACATCTTGGTAACGCAACTGGTTTGAGTAACAAGCTATGATTACTTTCTTTCGCCGTTCCTGTTTATCTAATCTACTTGTCACTTTAACTTGAATACATTAATACAGCGAGGTAGTCTCTCTCTCTCACCCTTTTTCTATCATTAAACTATGTTTTGCTATTGAATTAGCTCTTATCTGTTTCCGTCTCTGTTGTCGGACTGCCTGTCTTCAGGTATTTGAAAGCATTGGAAAGAAATGTCGATGCCAAGCTCGAGTCACTAGGTGTCATTTCAATATTAGAGGCTGTAGGGGTTTGACTATTCCTGTCTTTGCTTGCCCCTCTGACAGTATCTCCCAGAATATCAGAGTTCTTCATGGACTTTAAAGTCCTATTCACACGTAGAAAATCAACCTCATCACCATCATCATCTTCTTCGTCCGACGATCCGACATCAATATTTGCCAAGTATTCGTCAATATTGTTTAGAAACTGCTGGGGAAGAGTTAACGTTCTCTCCGAATCAACAGGCACACTTCCAGTGAAACTCCCACTTTTCTCACGGTCAGAATTTATCTCGCCACTGCTCAACTGCAACGCAGAACCACTGGAAAGCTCCTCAATCATGTAATTAGTGTTCAAGCGATTGGAGTTCACCATGGTGATATTTCTTAGATCTCTCATTGTGTTCATTCTTTCACCCCTAGGAGCTGCTCCACTTGAAAGATCACTATCGTAGTCACCTTCTTCAGGCTTGATCAGCTTCTTTTGCACAGTGTTATAACTTTTACAATTATCACATTTCAGGCCAAGGACATGATACGGACATGATGACTTGGCATTACAGTCATTACATGAGATAATACACGTCCATTGGGAATACGGCTCCGGTAAAGGTTGCAAGGATATCTCCATGTCTAGTACTCTGAATTGTGCCTCCATACTCAAGATAGTCTTTTGGCAAGTTGGACATTTATAGGAATGCTTGGAATGATCTTCATAGCAGGTTTGGTGTATAGCATGGCCACAAGACATGAACACAACAGGTCTGGTCGAAGTGAACATGAATTCACCACAAATGGGACAGTCAGACTGAGTTGCTCTTTCTATGCATTTATGGTCTCCTTGTAATTCAATGGATAGGCAGGCATTGCAACCATCACAATGGAAAAAGTCTTGGCCGAGTCCAAGCCCAAGACGACAGATGCCACACCCATCACAATGATAAATATCCTTTGTCTCATCATTATCATATAATTGACATTTTGAGCAATAATAGGAAGCAAATCGTAAATCACAAGACTCACAAAACTGTGCAGGCTTTTGTGAGTGAAAACAACTCATACACATAATATGCTTTGTTTCCTCTCTCTTCATCTTATGGTTTGAATCATCTTCGTCATGACAAAGAGGACAGCAGTACCATTTGCGGCATTTGCAACACTCTAGTTTACAGTTACGCTGGTAATGCTGGCACCCCAGGATCAATTCCTCGTCATCGTAGTATGTGGCAACTTTATCCTCGTCGTGAATCGTCGGTAGAGTATCTTGGTTTGGTTCTGTCATACGATCATCGTCGTCTTCATCATAATAGTAGTCATCTTCATCTTCATCTTCTTCATCCCCATCTTTTAGGATTTCATCTTCATTCGGTATTTCTGATGATATTCTGAATACTTCATCCCCATTACTATCAACAAACTTTACATTATTGTAAAAGGTTCCCATCATGAGCTTTTGAACAAGTCTATTCTTGTCATCTTCACTGACTGCCAATCTCCTGATCATAACAATCCGTTTCCGCAAAAGATTTTCATTACTCATATCTTCTTTAGATACCATAGTCAGTTCATCAATCTCAGAGTTGCTTGCGATGGGATCTCTGCTGCTCAAGTCCAGCAGTTTATGCTTTCTCTTTTTCTTTACTCTCTTTGGCCGCATGGGGTCCTTTGACTGAGGAATAATGACTTGATCTAGTAATGTCGGAACCGCCTTCGGTTCTGCAGCTGCGGTAATCACAGTGGGTTCGTAATTTTCCTCATTGTCAAGTGTACCAGAGCGACTGCGGCCTCTATCATCTTCAGACTCAGTATCCACGTTATTTTGGATAGTTTCATCAATAGAGCTTTCTAACAGAGTTCTAATCGTTTGGAACCTGTCTAGTGCCGATTGTAAAGAAAACCCTGATTTCAAATCTTCTATGAAATTAGACAGTTGCTCTCGCCTCGACAGATTACTGCTGTTGTTTGTGGCACCCAAATGATCGTAAGGATCAGCTTTAACAATACCGCTTCCATCGGCATCACCACTGGTAGTACTATATCTGGTGCCCCAGAAGCTGGGTAGCTTAATTGTAGGGAACGAACCTATACGGTCCAAGTTGGCTGTGAGATCATCTAAATCTTCAGAGTCAGTATCCTCAATATCTGAATCATTTGAATAGTCCTCTGTGTGTTGTTCATCTTTAGGACTGGACAGTGGAGTGTTTGTATGGCTTATCATTTGAAACCCTCTTTATCTTTTTTACCATGGAGAGCAATAAAGTCCAAGCAGTACCAAAGCCAGAATATAGAATCTCAAACACTAGCCTACTTGTACCTATAGAGACATACACTCTCTCTTTCTGTCTGTGGTTTCTTGATGAAACTCGCGATCCAAGATAAATGGTGGAAGTCACCGCTCAAACGCATGACACTTCTGTCACCACTCAGGATCATCCAACAAAATTAATTTCATGATGTCTCAAGGATTGTTTCGCGGTAGGCATTATGTTGGGCAAGGTAACAATGGTAATCGCACATGAAGCGGGAAGCAGGTGGGCTGCTAATATAGACGTGTGAGAGTGGTTTCCTGCTGGAAGCGGTTTAGGAATTCTTCTTCTTGAGCTTCTGGGCATTGAGGGGCGATGTTGGTGCACCGCACCCAGTAGAGGATTCAGTAATTGAATAAGAAATACGCATAGTGCCAAATAGTGGTTGCAGATCTGTGAGCATCTACTCTTCAGCCTGCACCGGTGCCCTTACTGTCTGTGACTGTCTCGTTCCAGGACTGTGGTATCTTTCTGCGCACTAACTGCACAATGAGACGATTGTTGTGTTCTGGTGTGGATTCTGGATGTTGGAATCTAAACTGTCTGCGGACAGGGGACTAGAGACTAGAGACTAGAGACTAGAGACTAGAGACTAAGGACTAGGGACTAGGGACTAAGGACTAGAAACTAGGGACTAAGGACTAGAGACTAGAGACTAAGGACTAGAGACTACAAACCGCAAGTTAACGACCATCCACGGACTAAGACTACGTACCAAGTAGGCTTAGACTGCCTCATCGATGTTTATATAATCACCTATAACTATTGGTAAGGGCCACGCTCTCTAGTGGGCAGTTACCACAAAATAAAGCAAAAACAAAGACAAGACATGAAGACACATTACACCTACATTTATACATATATAAGTACATCAGATCTACAGTACAATGGCGTTGAAGATCACAAGCTTTATCAATTCAGCAGCGCTGAAAGATGACTTCTTCTCCAAAAACTTCAGGTATGTTGGTACATGTGGATTTGTGGCCCTCTTTCTTCATTTATTGCTCGTAGAGTGTGGATGGCCTGTTCTCTTCCTACCATCTGGTTTCCCACTCCGTGGACGTATCCCTTGGAACACATTACTAACCTCACTCAAACACAGTGTTTATGGTCAATGGTGAGTTTTACAGCACTCCGGTCTTAGACTTCAGCTGCCGGATATACTAACAAGGTCCAACAGGAATGGGATCCTTTGTATCTTTCTGTGTCTAGCATTGGGAATCGCCAACATCTTCCATTTTAATGCTGTGGTGGTCTTCTCCATTGTCTGCATGTAAGTTAATTTGACCCTAATCCATCTTCTTTTCGGTGGTTCTCGTTATTCCCAAGAAGAAGAATGGGTGATGATTTGTATTAAGCCAGGGTGCCAGATTCACTAACACACACCCTTCCATCCTTGGAAGTTGGTCCCATTTAGTGTACAAGGTTTGTTATTGGTGTTTGTTGAACTTCCATTTCTATTGAAAATCTGCCCAGTCAGTGAAAACTTCAACCAATTTGTCCAAAGGTTCAATCAAAACTGGCCAAGGGCTGCGTTCTATTTCCTAATGTCCCTTGTGCAATTCCTTTCAACTATCGCAATGGTCACATCTCTACTTGTTCCTGCTATCTTTATGCTTTTTAGTGCATCATTCTACGCTTTAGCTGCGATTAAACACCAGAAGTTTCACAATAGTGCTGCTGGTGCTATGAACACTGGTGAGAATTTCCCAACTGGCGATGTGATTAGAGAAATCTTGTAAGAAGGAAGAACAGGGAAGGATTAAATGTACCATGAGTCTGTTCTAATAATAGAAATGAATGGTGACAATGGCGATAATCTGGAGATACTCTGTTACCTTGATAATAATCCTCCTTGGGTGTACACTATATTAAACTAATTTGGTAAAGATAACACTAAATATATATTAATGGTTCTCAAAAGAGTTTGAATTTATGCATTAGTCATTTATCATTGTGGCCCCACCCCTCATGGGTTTCACGATGTGTAAATTAAGACCAACTCTCTGGTTGTCGGTTCCGTCTGAGCTTCTTCTAGTTAGAGATAGGCTCTTATTTCTGATACTAGAACCAGAGATATTAACAAAACTAGAAGAGCCGTCTTGATCTGAATGTCTTCGATTTCCTCTAAACATGCCATTATAACCATTTCTGGGAGAGTTGAGAACATCGTCAACACTCTTTCTCTTTGGCTGATCTGCGGCGCCTTCTCGGTCAGCAGACGAGAAGCTGTTTGGGGGACTTCTTGTGATGATTCCCTCCACGTTCGTTCGGGTGACAGAGATTCCAGAAGTGGTGGTGGATGGTGAGGATTCACTGGGGTCGGAGTTGGAAGATTCTCTAGTAAAGATGGTGTTCTTTCTAGGAGCTCTTTTAGAAAAAGAAGTGAAGGGGTTCCTAAGGGAAAAGATTGAACTCTCAACATGTTCACTGTTGCTCATTTCAATTTGCGCCTTATAAGATTCAATCATAGACTCAAGGGTAGTAATGCGCTCGTTTCTTGTTTCAGATATCATCTTCACTGTCGTTAGTTCTTTATGTAAGAGATGGTTTCTAGACTCTAATTCCTGCAATTGTGTGACAAACTGATCCAGAGTGGCTTCCAGAGCCTTGTTCTTCTGCGCATCGTTCTCATGAAAGTTCATCTTTTTATTCTCACTCTTGAGGTCTTCAACTTCCAGTTGTAGCTCCACATTCCTTTCGCATTGATGTGTGATATCTTTTATCAACTCATCGTTAACCTTTTGGGAATCGACAAACTTAACCTTGTAAGCATCCTTGTTGTCAGGACTCAGAGCAGGAGCTTGAGTGAGAATATTGGACAAACTCTCCACTCTCTCTTCAAGGCTCGCCATCTGGAACTTCATATTCAAACTGGTGGGTTCCACTTGACTCAAGCGTTGCTTTTGACGTAACTCCTCTTCAGTTTCACATTTGTAGACTCCAGTTCTCCAAAGTTCGAGCTCATATTCCATTTCTTTGATTTTTAAAGTTTGTTCTTGGTTACTCTTTCTTAGCTGCTCCAATCTGTTCAATAAGTCCAAGGAACTAGGCTCTTTGTTCACATGAGCCTTGTTCTTGATCTTTTTGGCTCTAGACCCAAATCTCAAAGTTGATTGCGTTTCTATTTCATTAAATGAAGAAGGCGAGCAGTTAATGATTAAACTGGTTCGAGAGTTTCCTCCAAGAGACTCTTGTAGAATTCTGGTCAATTTCGAATCTCTATAAGGGATATGTGTAGTTTTAGGGTCAGTTAATGCGTTGATTACATTGCCTAGTGAACTTAGAGAACTGTTGATCTTCTTGGCCTCTTCTAACGTGATACCTGTAGCACCTGTTTTCTGGATCTTTTCACTTCCAGCCAAATCAACGAGAAAGAGATTTGATTTCTTCACTCCAGATGTTGGGTTTTCCTGATGTAAATTGATTTGGAATATGGCATGAGATCTTGAAGATTCCTCGTTCATTTCAGTTGCTGCTTTGGTCCGTGTGGATGTTCCCTTGGCTAGGACACTATAAAGCTCTTTTGCAGAACTCACATAAACTTTGGATAGTCCTCGTACATGGATGCTGTTTATAGGATCTTCAACGATAGCGAGGTTGGTAGCATTAGGATCGATCAAGTCTTTTATCTGCTCAAGGTAAATCTCCATGAAGGATGCACTGAGAGTGTATTCTGTATCGGGATCAGCTTGAGAGATTCTATCAAAGAGCACATCAGAAATTCTAGGAATCAAACCTTTAAAATCGGGGTCTTCTATGTCTGAACCCATCATAGTGTAAGACTTTCCAGAACCAGTCTGGCCATACGCTAATACTGTACCATTATATCCTTCAAATAAATCATCCACGGTTTGTATTACTGAGTATTCGAAAACATCTCTCTGGGAAGAGTCAGGACCAAAAACCTTGTCAAATGTGTACATTTCATCTTTGCATATAACAGATTGGTCGCTAGTTATTTTCATGCATTGGGACCCAGATGCCCTGGTCTTTTCGACCTCACTTTGAGGTCTGAACCTTGCAATCACCTTGATTGAGTTCGAATCGGGTTTGCTGAGGCGTGATGGGGAAAGAAGAGCCATACCACCGATGCCTTTTGGAGACTTGAGTGAAGACTTTCTCTCCGGAGAAGCGAAGGATTTTGAAGAGCCAGGCCTTGAGAGTCTGGGGGTTTTAGACGCGTTGGGTAGTCTCAGCTGTGTAGGTGAGTTGCTGTTGACGGTTGGTATAGGTGAGGGTATTGCAAAAAGCCCAGTGCCCATTGTTGTGGTTGTTGGCGTCCTCAGGTTTGGCGATCGGGCTGATGATGAAGACAGCATGTTATTCGACAGTGGTTGCGTTGGAGAGGGTATAGAGGAAGAGGGCGACGACAGTGGCGCTCTGAGCTTTGGCGATATGCTTTTGGGCTTAAAGGAAGGACTGGGTATATTTGACATTGTCACAATCTGACACGCACGCTAGTTCAAGCCCAAGAGTGCACACCCTGGTACCAAAGAGTCAGGTCTATTGAACAAGTAAGGATCTTAGTTGGCTTGTGTGTCCACGCAGTAGCAGCGGTAAGCGCAGGAGTATCTGCAGTATCTGTTTACTTGTGTTTTGTTTACAATTAGAAGTTCGTCGCTGTCTGCTGGATATCCCCATCTCATTACCCACAAACAAAAACCAAGATTTTGACACCAATACACTACGTGTGAGTAGAGTAAATAATAATATTTCTACCCGCAAAATGGGTATAAAGTGTTCCTAAAAGGGAGGAAAAATCTGGATACCGACGGGACTGGACCGGGACTAGTCCGGGACTGAACAGAAACACATACACTCGGGACTAAATATATCAGTCTAGTCTGGACTAGACTATATCCCAATAGACTAGACTATCTGGTACGAGACTAGTCCAGACTGGTCCAGACTAGACTGCTCGGCATTGGACTAGACTGGTGCCGGATGCCGGAAAGCTACAGATGGGTGGTTGGTCGATGCTGGCATCCCCAGAAAAAACACCGTGCTAACATTCTACTCCATTACATACACATCAAACAATTGGGCGTCCCCGTACAGTCGATTGTCACTGTTCCTGTTACAGCTGCTACTCACCGCAGCCTTGCGTTCTTCATTGGAGCGTCACCGGGCATTCTCCCTGTAGCAAAAGATGAAAATTGGTTGGTTGGGTTGTGCTGTGTTTTTTTTCCCTGTCGGTTTAAGAAAAAATGAAAAGCGAAAACGAAAGTGTAACGTTGTTCAAATGCATAGCAAGGTCTACCTACTGTACTAACTGACAGTTAGCAATGTCTGGAGTTCAACGCCGTAGGGTCAGACAGGTCAGCGGTAACGGGGGTGGGGACAGTAGCAGCGATGATGACAATGGTGGCGACAGCGTGGGGAACTCAATCAACATGAACATGAACAGTAGTCACAAAGTTGGGTATGACCCAGAGGAGGCTCAATTGAAAACACAAGAGAATAAAGAACCAGCATTGACCTTGATGGAAGAGGTAGTTCTTCTGGGAATCAAAGACAAGGAGGGCTATCTTTCGTTTTGGAACGACAATATCTCGTACGCTCTTCGTGGCTGTATCTTATTAGAACTAGCATTCCGTGGTAAGATTGCCGTGATAAACGAACCAGCTAGACAGAGATTTGACCTATCGGAGAGACTGATTCATGTGATTGATGATCGTAAAACAGGAGAAGCCTTGCTTGACGAGGCGCTGACTCTCATGAAGAATGACAAAGACAGCCTCAGTATCTCGCAATGGATCGATTTACTGAGTGGAGAAACTTGGAATCTGATGAAGATCAACTATCAGTTGAAGCAAGTGCGTGAAAGACTGGCCAAGGGATTAGTTGATAAGGGTATCTTGAGAACTGAGCGTAAGAACTTTTTGATCTTTGACATGCCAACACACCCTCTCAATGACTCACAGACAAAAGATGCCATAGTAAAGAGAACCTTATCCCTTTTAACAACTAGAACCATTGTCCTTCCAACTAACAGAAAATTCCCCGAAGATACAAGATTCAAGTACTTGAGATCGGTCGCCCTGGTAGGTGGAGCGTATGCTGCCAATGTATTAGAAAATGTCCTGGTGACTTTAGGGTATGACCAAAGAGATAGAGCTTTCTCAAGAGCGGACGAGCTTCTGGCCCAGTTTGCCTCATTTCCCTTTCAGTTCAACAAGTCAAGCTCACTCGGTTTGGGAATAAACCTCTCGTCAGAAGTCGGTGAGGAGTTGGAGAGAAACACAGGGTCCGAATTGAGTCTCGAGGTTGTTGCGGGTGTCTTTTCGGTGTTCGCCAAGATGGACTCAATCTTATAGTTTATGGATATAAATGTATAATATAAAACACAGCCATACAACAAAGAAGAGAAGGCGAAAGAGGACGCTTACGAGATCTAGTATGCATATGGGGTGATATTTATTCTTATTATGTCATGTTCTGTCTCTCGTTTCTACTGCGAGTTAGAGCAGCAGGCATGTTGCATACTCGTACCATGGTCATGAGAAGCCCTGCTGGTTCTGTCAAAAAGTTCACGCCATGGATCGCAGCTAGTTCAATACCCGACAAAGTGGTTCAATTTCATGTTCATGGCCTTGCTTCACGTAACCCAGAAAGTACGGAGTGGCTGTGTTTCCTGGCTGAAAGTTGAAGACTTCATCTTTAGGAACTTCTGAAACAATTTCGTCGTTATACTTTCTGAAAATGTCATTCACAGGATCTTTGATGTATATCCAATAATGTCCAAAATTAGCTTCTCCTCTGTGTATGAAGATGGCGAAAATTGAGTATCCATGTTGCTTGAAGTTATCAAACTGATGATCAATCTTATTCTCTAGGGTATTGATGGTTTCATAGATGTTTGTCAATTCATTGTCTATCTTCACGAGCTGCACTTCCAATGTTTTTAACGTTTCCGGTTTGCCTAAACCATTGCTTTCAAGCCACTCTTTGGTTGATTTCAACGCATCCCTAAATGTGATGTTGTGCCTGTCAGTGGAAAGCAATTCTGCCCTTCTCCTCTTTTTTCTAGCAATCTCCTGTTTCCAACTGTCAACTTGTTCCCTTTTGGCTAAAATTTCTGGATCTGAAGTGTCAAAATACCTGTCCATATATAGTGTTTGCGGGAATTCTAGAGGTTCTGTAGATTTGTAAACCCTCAAAGTTTCCCGATCGAAATACACTCTTTGGATCTGTACCTGAAGGATCAATGGTAATTGGGTTATCCTCTCAGATCTTTTGAACACTCCTGAATCCATCGATAGTTCTTCAGATTTGAAGACTAAATCAAATGCATCATAGAGGTTTCTGGGTTTGTCAGTTATATTTACAAACAGGTTAGAAAAGCTATCCGTCTTTGCCCTCTTGACAGTTGGATCGTTTATATCATTCAGGTGCTGCACTGTTTTACCAAAGAAAAGACTCTTCACCAGATCTTTTTGCTCATGATCTTCTTCTTCAAACCCTTCTGGTTTCAAAGCCGCTTCGATTTGCGATAGTACATTTCCGATACACTCTGTTACATCTTGTTGCCTTCCTATTTCATATGCAGTTTCCATCTCTGTTTCTTTGATCTTAGATACTTTTGCCTCTTTGACCTGCACCTTCACTTCCTCTCTTGTTGGAGCAGCAAGCACCATCCTTTCATCAGGAATATCTTGTACGCTATCATCGCTGTCAAGCTTTTGTACTTCATCTTTTTTTTCATTATCATCATTGGTTTCTTCGTTATTTTGTTTATCCTCTTCAATCAAAATGAACTCATCTTCTGATTTATTGATATCGATCAGGTCGATTTCAGGTTCAGAACGGGAAAGTTGACTTTCATCGATTATATCAACATCTTCATCCACATCAATCAACTCAGGAATATCTTTATCTGCTGATAACGCGTTATCGTCGTTGAACGGATTTAAAGATTGGGAGGTGTCAGAATCTTCAAATTCAACAGCAGTGACAGACGGAAGAAATGCCAAATATGCTAACTCTTTCTTTGGAGTGATGCATCTTTGTTGTGAGTGAATTTGGTCATGAAATAGATCTCTGAGATGGTAAGTGAACTGGAATGATCTTTCAACCTCCGCATCACCAACTAATCTACCCCCGATTCTTCTGTTCTTGTAAATCTCCTCACCACTGTATACATCATTAAAGTTCAGAATTGCCTCTCTCAGAGGTTTGATCGAAAAGTAATATTGAAGTAGTGAGTTCAAGTAACAAGTATTACCGATATTATTCAATCCGACCGGCCAACTGGATGCTGGAAGAAGCGCATGGTCAATAACACCAGTTTCCAAGAACGTTTCGATTAGTTTACTCTTCTTTTGTATCCCAAAAGCTCTCAAGGAACTTCTCGTAATTTTGATATCAGACTTATTCATCAGAAAGATATTGATAGCTTGAAAGTCATCTGCGTTTTGGTCAACGCCAAGGTGCTCACAAGCTTTTTCGAAGCTCATGGTTTGAAGGAAGCCTGGGAATTCCTTTTCAACCTTGTCCATTAACCTAGAGCTTCTTCTTTCAATCGCAATCGTAACTAAAGCACGGTTGAATAAAGAGGATCTTGAAGACTCATCAGTAACTTTTATCATGAAAGCAGTGGAGACAATATCATCATCAACTTGTGGTTCTATTTCTAACAGACGGTATGCTTCTGTTATATCAAGAGGTTCGTAAGCAAGAAAATTGGATAGCATTTGGGAGTTTCTATACTTAGCAAGTAGTTCCAGGGAAGACCTGAGCTTAGTATCCAGTGGATGTAACTTCACCTCTGTCTTATACATTGATAGAAGGAGCTGATCGTCAACTGCATTTTCATCTTCTGGCACAATCTCTAAGAGGGACTTATAGGCATTGTCCACTTCGCGCTGACCTATGAGTCCAGAAGCAGTGAGCTGTGATATAAACGTCTTTAGCTTTGGCTTTGCAAGGGAATTTGAAATGTCTTTTAAAGAGTCAAAATATCTGCTTTTGTTGGCAGGATCCAAAACTGTCATATTATGGTAACATGTTTTGATCAGATCATCACTGTAAAAAGGATATACTGAAAGACTAACAAAGGATGCATACCTATTGTACTCGTGATTTCGTATGGACCCATTATCTCCAAGTTGATGAAAGATGAGGCTGAGGTCTTTAACTACAGAGATAATCCCTCTGAAAGGGTTATCCGTGCTTCCGGAATAAGACTTGATCCCCAAAAGACACACTTCCAATATCTTTCTGATGTATGACTCTTTAATCACAGCAGCCCTGACATCTTTACTTGACTCTGAGATGTTTGGTGGCACAAATGAGGTAGTGGTAGTTTTGAATTGTAACTTTTTGGTTAATAGTGCAGGGTTGATTCTCACATTCAAAGGCCTGTTATCAATGTCTATAGTTTTTGTATCTTCATCTTCGTGGAGCGAGAGAGGGCCCTTCAAAGCTTTGTAGAGTGTATGAAGACATTGTGCTGGTGAAGGGATGGATGGCCCTAAATTAGGGTAAATAGCCATAGCTTTATTGTAACGAACATTGATTGGTCCAATTTCGAAATCATGCAAGTCCTCAAAGTCAAATTCTGGTTCAGATATCTCGATGCGCAGAATTTTGTTGGTTATAGCACATACGTATGTTGCTTCATCAACGATCTTTGGCAAAGCAGAAAGAGCCAGGTCGCAATCATCAACCCCATCAAGGGATCTGCTCTCCATCAAATCCATCACATCTTCTTCTTTCAGTTCGTCATCATTGATCAGGTGATACTCATTCTTAGACGCTGACTTGCCGGCTGCAATTTCTTTTACCTTGATAATCAACTTGACATGGTAGATCTTGCACTGCGACAGTGCCGCCTCTAAGTTGTTGTACAGAAGCGCCCGGATGACTGTCAACCTATCCCTTTCATTGAACTTTGAATGCCTGTGTTCAATGGTTGGTGCGAATGACAGCTCCTGATCTATTACGTACATGTCATAAGGATTGTATTTCACAGCTTCAATCGCCTCTGAGTACTTGATAGGCAGCAGTTTCAGAATCCCTGATCTCAATTCACTTGTTGAATCGCTGGTTCCTATGAACAGCAGATCCGCCTTGATGTCATCCAGTATTCTATTGCTGGTTTTGAAGACTTTCCCCCTAGTGTTCTCGTATAGGTGTGACACGGGTACCCTTCCCTTACTGGGCAACTGATCACCACCTTGTATCTCTGTATTATCATTCTTAGAGCCGCTGGCACCTGTACCATTCTTCTCTTCTTCTAACAGCATTTTGTCCGTCTCGAGACTTCCAAAAGAGCCACTCAATGCTTCTCAACTACGTTTGCCGCTGCAATCACCAATCTTGATCTTCTTTCTTGTTTCTTTCTTTCTTGATACCGTTTTCGCCACAGGAAATGTGCAGACGAACAATCAATACGGAAAAGAAAAACCGAGAGCATACACCATCCGGGTTCAAAACCGGATTGTTGGTGTTGTTGTTGAGTTGGGTGTTGAGCTTACAAAGTAGCAGATCGGCGTGACGTGAAAGATTCGCTGGAGATACCCATCGCTGTTCTTACTTTGGTGGCGTCGTCCTCAACAGATTTGTTATAGCGTATTTGGAAGAGTATGGCTTGGTTTTCGACGGGAAGGGGGGATGCCACAGAGGGCGGTGGAGATGAGTTGCACGAACAGGTTCCTGTCTCACCTGGAGGCAGCGTGAAGCCGCAAGGCCAGAGCGAGAGGTTAGCGGGAACCGGTGATCCACCAGGTAACTCTTATGGTGGCGGCGCTGCACCACCTCAGATTGACTTGAAGAAAATAGCGGAGTCGTCTGATGGTTCCCTCAGTTCGATGGCGAACAGTGTGTTTGAACAAGTGGTTGTGAGCAATCCGTACTTTGCTGCTGGTGGTGGGTTGATGCTTCTAGGAACAGGATTAGCCGTTGCTCGCCAGGGGATACTCAGAGCCTCTGGATTTCTGTACCGTCAACTTCTGGTTGACTTGGAAATTCCATCAAAGGACAAGTCGTACATGTGGTTCTTGGAATGGATGTCGCAGTACAAACACAGATCTTCCAGACATCTCAGTGTGGAGACAAACTTTGTTCAGCATGATAACGGATCAGTGTCGACCAAATTCTCGCTAGTTCCAGGTCCAGGGAATCATCTGATCAGGTACAAAGGAGCATTCATGTTCATCGTAAGGGAAAGATCTGGTAAAATGATTGACATGACTAGTGGCACACCATTTGAAACAGTGAAACTAATTACACTCTACAGAGACAGATTTTTATTCAATGACTTATTGAGTGAGGCGAAGGCATTAGCACTAAAAGCCCAAGAAGGAAAAACAGTTATATACACTTCATGGGGTCCTGAGTGGAGACCATTCGGTCAACCAAAGAAAAAGCGTACTATTGGGTCTGTTATTTTGGACAAAGATCTCAAGGAGAATATTGTGGACGATGTTAAGGATTTCCTGAAGAGTGGAAAGTGGTACTTTGACAGGGGTATTCCTTATCGCCGTGGGTATCTACTGTATGGACCACCAGGTAGTGGGAAAACTAGTTTCATCCAGGCGCTAGCTGGAGAACTGGATTATAATATCTGCATCCTGAACTTGAGTGAGGCAAACCTGACAGACGATAGATTAAACCATTTGATGAATCATATCCCTGAAAGATCGCTTCTATTGTTGGAAGACATTGATGCAGCATTTAACCAGCGTACGCAGACTGATGAAGGTGGTTTCAAGTCCGGCGTGACATTTAGCGGGCTATTGAATGCCCTTGACGGTGTTGCATCATCAGAGGAGACCATTACTTTCATGACCACAAATCATCCTGAAAAGCTCGATCCCGCAATTTTGAGACCCGGAAGAGTAGACTATAGAGTGCTTGTTGATAATGCGAGTGACTATCAAATCAAGAAGATGTTCTTGCGATTCTATGAGAACGAACAATCCAAGGCTGACGAATTTGTCAAAAGAGCAAAAGCATTGGATGTCCCAATCAGCACTGCTCAACTGCAAGGATTATTTGTGTACAACAAGAACGATCCAGATGGAGCGTTGGAAATGGTTGAGACGTTAAAAACGCCAAACCACGTCTTTTGAAGGAAGACAGAGGTACTAATCTATACCTTATTGCATGAATAGAACTTGTATATACTTTTTGATTGAGCGATCAACCCCTGTATTTCTTCAGTATTTTGATTCGACCTAGTCTGATATGAGTGGGTAAGATTTCTACAGCACCATCCTTCATTGCCAGATCTTGCGCCTCTAGTAGTAAGTCTCTTATGAATAAAGTATAGTTCAAAGATATCTGTATCCAGGATAGTTCTGCTTGTTAGCATTACAAGATCATCTGATGAGAAACGAAGGAGCATATACATACCAGTATATCACTTGAATCCTGGGGTATTCTTTTTCCAGACCTCTCTTTGACAAACCTTTTAGCAACTGATCGTGTGATTACTGCCATTTATGCTTTTGTTATTAGCAGTGCAATTTGCACTTGGTTCCTGTCTCCCTTCTCTACGTTTTTTTTTGTCAAATGTAAACAAACCCTGAATTACCCTACTCCCAGAGTTTTGCACTGCTAAGATAAGAGGGTCATCTATCGCTTCAACCACCACACGCTATGAAGCAATTATGTTGACGAATTGTTAGATTTCCAGTGATGCTGTTTCTTTCCATAAAAATGTGATGGTGTCTCCGTGTGTCTTGGTGACTTTTCAGAGCTTGAAGGTGTTCATCCTTCTCTCTACGATATGGTGCAGAGAACAAACCACTAGCTTTGTTCCCCCATACACCATGCACACAGCTGGCTTGAGCAGCATAGCTATTTCGGAGATTTCTTATACGGTTTTCAAACCGATATCTGTCTGCTCATCTGTATCGTACTATGTGAGGGATGGTTCTGTCTTGACAAGTTCCTAGATCACCGGAAAATCAACATTTTTGCTCCCCCACGAATTTGAATTTTTCCGAACGAACGGAGCTGGCGGGACAAATGAAAAAATGACAAAGCAGCAATCTGGGATTCAGGAAAATTCGGAAAAATAAACTGCCTATACACAAACGGCCGTTCAGTCTCTGAGGACTGGGTAATGACGAAGTGCTGTATTTTACCGAAAGTTATTTATTTCCCTGCAGATGGTGATCCATCATTCTCAAGGTTTCAGAACATTTCCTGTACATGCCGTTGTTTGATCTCTGTGCTGAAGTGTGTGGTCTGGGTGTTACTTGCCTGTTCTGTTTTACCTCCCACAGATCGACTCGCCCTTCAAACCTGGTTCGGTTGGTGACTCCAGACTTCTTCCTTCCAGGCTTTCGTTTTCTTCCTAAAATTAGTAAGCCCCCGGGAGCGGGAACCGGGAGCACCGGAAGATAAAACGTAGTGACATAAGCAAAAGGAGTAAAAATTTCTCCGTGAGATCAAATAAGCGCTGGAAAAGACAAGGAGCGCGGACAAAGTTCGCACAAATACAGTGGTGGAAAAACACGGCTAATTGTGGTATCACAAAGACTCAAGATTTTTTCCTTTTTTTCTCTTACTTTCCTTCTTTCTCTTAGTCTTCCTTAGTGAATATAAACCACATCCCCTTTTTTTTTCCGACCAAGCCCACCAAGAAACGCACCCTTCCACTTCCTGCTTAGTGTTTATCGTTTGTGGACAGTGTCTTGTCCTAGTAAGGCTTCTTTTATCTACAGTACAGTGGTGTATCTTCGTGAGCTAGGAACAGAACCTACTCGTTATCACAAGAATTCTGATAAAAGCAAACTCTAGAGTGATTCTTCTTTCGATTGGCAGTGATGTATGTTTCGCCAATCCTTCGTGACAACAGTGTTACTCCAAAGGAATACACTAATCGAGCTCGGGATGAGATTGCAAGAAAGTTTAATTTACCTACCTCCAATTTAAGGCACGGGTCATCATCGTTAAAGATAGTTACGAACGCTTCCGATACTTCCCTTTCCAAGATTAACTCAAATGAGTCTGTTGAGTCGCAGGGCGAAGAGCAGAAGGAGAAGAAAGGTGGCCTGTTCGGCAAGTTGCGAAACATAGGATCCAGCCAGACTGCAATAAAAGAGCAATTCAACAGTCTCACGAGAATAGTTTCAAACTCATCTACATCAAGCATACCTCCTCCGAACCAACACCAGCGGAAATACCAACAGGATATGGAAATGTCCGATGAATCTTCCCTGGTGGACGATATCGGAATCAATAACCTGCAACCACTTCAACCAGTTCCATCCATTGCGTCATCCTCATTTTCTACCATTTCCCATCAATCAACAACCCCTTCTATTCAGTCGAAGTACTCTTTGAACAACTCTTTATTCTCCAACCAAAAGTCGCTTGCAACACAGTATACCAATGTTTCTGAATACGCGCCATATCAGCTACCAGAACAAGCACCACAAAAACAACTAATATTATCTTTACAGGATGCGCTTCCCACCAATTTTAGCGACATGTATGCCCCCGAATTACTTGCTGACCCGAGACTTCTGATAGATGGCCGCCCAATTTTCACGCGACGGGATTTGTTAGACTGGACTTTGAACGATGTGCGATCTCTCTTAATTGTGGAATCCTTGAAACCAGAATGGGCTGGTCAGCTACCCCAGATTTATCCCTGCTCCAACCGTACATTCAAGTTCGAGTTTCTACCACTTGATGCTGATGACGGAGTGATAGTGGATGTTTTGGTCCACAGCGATATCTATAAAGAGGCCAAATTTGATACAGCTTTCCGTGTGCAAACGGCCAAGTACACTCTTCTAGCTGCTAGAAGGAGACACCAACAGATACTAAAAGCGAGTGGCTTACCGCATTTTTACAACAACAGATTTTCCAAGCCTGAGTGGAGGAATGTCATTGAGAATTTCATGTTGAACTTGGCGGTGGAGGCTCAATGCCGTTATGATTACAAGAGGGCGATCCACGACTTAAAGAAGCAACGGAGAGGTGTGGGGGAGGCACTTCCTCTTTTCACATCGAACAGCTCTAACAAGAACTCACTTTTGCATAAAGCGATCATCAATGATTCCACACAAGGCAAATCGCAACAGCCTGTCTTCTTGTCGAAGGAGGAGAAGGCTGCATTATGGGCAAATGTTCAAAGCAGTGTGTACAAAAGACTTGGGCTGGACTGGACTCCAGACAAAGTCTCAACCCAATGATACCTATATAAGCCTGGAATTCTTTATAAACAAGTCTTACAGTGATATGTGTAGTTGATTGAGCGTCTGTGCGCTAGGGGCTGTCTGTTCTCATATCTCAGTAGCGAAGGAACTAGTAATGTTACATAATCCCGAAAAGATTTTTTTGTTTCGGTAACAAAATGGTGGTTACATCAGTAGATTTGGCTATGTTGATTTCTTTCAACAGGACGTTGATTCTTCTATTATTCTCGTATCCAATAGTTATTTAAATAAAACAGAGATGACTGAACCAAGAGAAAGCTCTGATGCCGCTTCATTGCTTAATTCCCTTACCCTGAATGCAAACCAAAAGGAGCAGGGTAGTGACGGAGTCGCCAAACCAGCTGATGCTGTCGATGGTGGAAAGGCAAAGGATACAGCAGAGCCAGAGAAGAAAACCCAAGACGACGGAGCTAAAGAACCTGAAACAAATCTCTTGAAGTCATCATATGAAGTGGAAGTCAAGCTTGCTGATTTACAGGCGGACCCAAATTCGCCTCTGTATTCTATCAAGTCTTTTGAAGACCTTGGTCTTTCACCAGAGCTGCTGAAAGGTTTATACGGTATGAAATACCAGAAACCTTCTAAAATCCAAGAAAAAGCTCTTCCTTTACTGCTGGCGAACCCTGCAAGAAACATGATAGGACAATCACAGTCTGGAACGGGGAAAACAGCTGCTTTTTCATTGACTATGTTGAGCAGAGTTGACCCTACTCTCAAAGAGACACAGGCTATATGTCTTTCTCCTGCTAGAGAACTGGCTAGACAGACACTGGAGGTGGTTCAGACCATGGGTAAGTACACCAATATTACCTCAGAGCTAATTGTACCAAACTCTTTTGAGAAAGGTGCAACAGTGAACGCTCAAATCTTGGTTGGTACTCCTGGTACTTTATTAGACCTTATTAGAAGAAAACAAGTCAATCTCTCAAAGATGAAGGTATTTGTTCTCGACGAAGCAGATAACATGCTTGACCAGCAAGGCTTGGGTGACCAATGCTCTAGAGTGAAAAAGTTCTTGCCTAAGACTTGTCAATTAGTCATTTTCAGTGCCACTTTCCCAGAGGAGGTGAAGAAATATGCTTCCCGTTTCGTCCCTGAGGCGAATGAGTTATCGTTGAAACAGGAGGAGTTGAATGTTGATGCAATCAAGCAGTTGTATATGGACTGTGACAGCGAACAGCACAAGTTTGAGGTGTTGAATGAACTTTACAGTCTGCTGACAATTGGTTCATCGATCATTTTCGTTGCAAAAAAAGAAACCGCTAATATTCTCTACAAAAAGTTGAAAGATGAAGGCCATGCAATCTCCATTCTACATAGTGGCCTGGAGGTGTATGAAAGAGACAGGCTCATCGATGACTTCAGAGAGGGCCGCTCCAAAGTGCTGATCACAACCAATGTCTTATCCAGAGGTATTGATATTCCATCGGTATCAATGGTGGTGAACTACGATATGCCTACTGACCGTGATGGCAAAGCAGACCCATCAACCTACTTGCACAGAATTGGGAGAACAGGTAGATTTGGAAGAGTCGGTGTGGCTGTATCTTTCATCCACGACAAGAAGTCTTATGAGCAATTGATGTATATAAGAAAGTATTTTGGTGACATTGAGATGACCCGTGTTCCAACGGACGACTGGGACACGGTGGAGAAGATTGTGAAGAAAGTGTTGAAATGAGCAAGCAACCATCCCCTTCTTACTTTAGCTTAATCAGTTCACATAAAAGTACTGAGGTGCACAAATATGCTTGGCATTGGTTTTGGCTTGGTCCACCGACCGGTACCAACCAACCAGCCAACCAGCCTCCCAGCCATTTTGGTTGTAGAAAAAAAACAAAAATATCAAAACAAGAAAAGCACGTACGTTTCAGCTAGTAAACATCAACATCAACACCAACATAACACTAAAAAGAATTGAATTGAATCCAATATGGTTGACGGTACTAAGATTATTAACATCATCCTTGGTGAGTACGAATACTCTGTACTCTTGGCTGAAGCAAAATCGTGAACTTGCGACAGCATTGAGTGATTTTATTGTTCGTTGTTTTTTGCTAACTATTTTCATAGCAATTTTGTTGCCACCATTGGCTGTCTTCTTGATGAGAGGTGCTGGTAAAGATCTATTGATCAACATTGTCCTGTGTAGTAAGTATTGAAGTAGTGATGATGATTGCATCCTTGAGACTCTGGGGTTTGACGTTTCGGGTGTCGGGGCTTTGAGTCGAATGGGCAGGACCAGCAGTACTAACTTGATGTTTTAACAGTCTTCATTTGGTTCCCAGCTATCTTGCACGCCCTATGGGTTGCGTTCCAGGAATGATAGTTAGCTAAAATGGCCGTAATGAACTAGTCCGACAGAGCAGCAGCTCTCGCCTTCTTTTGTACGCAAATACGCGTCGCACCGTTTTTTTACTTTACTAGTTGGGGCATGAATGATACCTTCTGTCATAGTTGTGCCTGTTGTTTTATGAACTCTGGTAAGCTATACATCCACTCCTGCTAATTCTAATATACTTTATACTTTTCAATCTGGCGTAGGTGGCAAGACTCTACAACATGCTCTGAAGCAGACCGGACGGGTTGAATGAGAAAATGTCATAAACTTTATACCTATATACACAAACCGAAACATCAAAGCTAAAGACAGTTATCTTGGATAGGCAATGGCGGAGCGTGGTATCGCGTAAGCGCTACCACGCCAGCGCGCCCTTCCGTCATCTTTCTACCCAGTCCATCCTCCTGTTTAGCATCCTCGGTGTTCGTTGTTGCACCACTAGCAGCCACTACAACTGAGGGGCAATTGATTCAATAGCTTCACTCTGGATAAGCGCAACACCAGCCTGCAATCAGTTGATTGTTAGTTAGCCGATTCACTAAAATTAATACTGATGTTCTAGAGAGTTCAACTTACGGCAAATAGAGCAATGTTAACCAAAATAGGGAAACCTGGACTTGAGGTGATCTTTTGAATGAAAGATTCGTCAGAAGCAGCGTTCTTGGATGGAGCCATGTTTCTTTATTGTGTTAATTGCAAAAACTTAGGGTGAAGATCTTTGCGTACGTGACCAGTGGTAGCAGGGGGCCTGTTCTTTCAAAGAACTCTTGTCTTCTTTATTCCCATTTCATGGCGACAAAATTTTCCCGGGAAATTACATAATCAAGAGGACAGAAACATGATGAGCACAAGGGAGATGTTGCACTACTGTCAGTGTGTGAATGTGTGAGTACAGGTATCGGGTTCAAGGACGGACAGCGAGCTGATGAGTGCGAGAGTGATCTACGCTGTGAAAGCGATCTACACTGTGAATGGAAGAAGCAAAGGCGAATCTGAATTATTGATAGTTCTAGTGTAAACTACGTTCCTGATCATCTCTTTCCCTTCTTCTTTTTACTCTTTTTTCCAGAAGCTTGTTGCTGCTGCTGTTGCTGCTGTGACTGCTGCTGCAGCTTCTCCGCAGCCTTGTTTTCCGCCAATGGATCACTTTTCGCCTCAATATTATCGGCATCCTCTTGAACCTCAGCATTTGCTAGAACGCTACTGAACCCTTTGATACTTTTCTGGAGGGAAGGGCTATCCTGCGGGCCACTGGATATCTGGACACCATGCGGGCCCAATGCGGTCATAACTTTGGAAAGATCTTTTGCTCTTGTTGTCTTCAACTTGAAGAGTGCTCCTGATTTTGGTTCATAGACTTTGAACGACACAAAGGACTTGTCCTTCTTTGATTCGGGTTTGCTCACGTTTGGTTTAGTTTTGGACGCTGTTCCTTTTCTCTTATCCTCTTTCTTAGATAATGAGCCATACGTTATCGAGATACGAGTCTGCTCACAAGGTTTGTTGTTAGTACTGTTTACAGTCGGCGCTCCATCGCTCCAGCACCAGCCTCTGTACATACTTCTGAAGGGTTGGACAGAAGAAGATTTAAAGACCGCTCAAGAAAGAGGTCGATTGATTTTATGACGGGCATTGTAAGGGCTACACACACGGAATCTTAGGTAGCTGTCCCCTCTGTCCTTATTAGCCAACGTCCTTTGACACACTTCATCAACTATTTCCCGTATCAATTTTTCATGATTTTTGTTCACATTTTCTGTCAAGCGCGAACTACACACACGTAAGTAGCAAGAGGAGGAGGAGGAGGGAGTGTAACTATCTGCTATACTGACTATACAATAATGCTGTTCCTCTGTGACTGCTATCTGCTTAGTTGAGCAGTAGACACCGGCCATGCATTACAAACCCCTTCAAGGCCCCTCAGCTTTTCGACCATGTTGTTGCTGGGATTAGCAATTTGTACCGACACCCCTGCAAATATACCCGATTCGTAGTTGATCAGTACCTCAGACTCGTATCCCATTGACTGGAGTGTGTCCTGGAATGATTTGTTACCTGGCTCTTTGAACAAAGAAGCCTCTTCAAATTCAACCATGTATCTGCCTGGAAGCTGTGATGTCCCCAGCGAGCTGGCCCCACAGTTGGAGGCTGAGGCTGAGGCTGAGCCCGAGCCAGAAGCAGAAGCTCCCGCAACTGCCATAGCAGCTGTCAATCCGACGGACTCTGGTCTCATCTATATAGGCACGGAACAGGGGAGAGCAGGTTCCTCCCAAGCTTAGAAGAAGCAGATATGCGGATCAGCAAGATGTGGGTGTTCCTGATACTTTTTCCCGGTTTTCAGTTTCGCATAAGAATGATTTGATATCATCGAACATTGGGGAGGAACAGGAAGAGGGAGACCCTGAGGACGACAACACTGGGAGCTGTTTTGGCGAGTCGCCCGCTTTGAATAATAATGACCTCAAGATGAAAGAGTAGACATCATTGCTCTGGAGGTAGGCCGTCAATACAAGAGCGTACGCGATTCTATAGCTAGCACTGTCATTGGTGTTGTTATGGGTCTTGCTCTTATTGAAGTACTCATTGAACGCAACTATGCTTCCGGCCTCCTGGGGATCAAGATAGATATCCAAACTTTTTGCCCACATGTATCCCAGATCAGCTGGCTTTAGTCCCATAAACTTCTTGAATACGTCCACATAGTTCAAATGAGATGTGTGCTCCCTCCTACTACTGCACAACATGTCCCAATACGCTTCAACCACAACATCCACAAATTCATAGAACAAAACGTTCAGAAGGTCCTGGACTGCTCTGATTTGCGATTGAGTATAATGGGCTCGGTTGTAGAACTCGAAACTGAAATTTCTGAGCTGATTCCCAATGGCCTTTTCAGCCATCCTGAAGGTTTTCCTTTTGGGCTTTGGAAAGTGTTGTTGGTTTCGAGTTGTGAAATCAATTCTGTGGTCTTTATCCAGGAGTAAGGCCTGGATAGTCTCAAAGTCGGTGACACTTTTAATCATTGACCAATTTTGACCTTCATCTACAGCACTGGCGGCGATGATGCGTAAAAGAGAACTGAATTTCCAGTATCCCACTTTGTTCATCCTTTCAACTCTTGGAACAACAATGACTGGTCTACATTGTTCAAAGTCCCAACAACCCTCATATATGAATCCTTCGGCGAAGGTTTTGCTTTTGAATCCCAACTTTTCCCAAACAGTCCTCTTACCGTGGACTTTGCGTTGGTATCTGAGGTTTGCACCAGCTTCCGAGAGCCATTTTTCTGGTGGCAATATCAGACGGCTTCCTTTACTTATCAAGAATCTAAAATCCACACCTGGATCTAGATCCTTATGCTGAAGAATACCATCGGTGCTCAGAAGATAAAAGTTTTGTTTACGCTTCTTTGAGTCCAGTCTGCTTACCTTATGAGTTGCCAGAGACGTGATCATTTCATGCTCTCGATATCTATAGCTCTGGTTGAAATGCGATCCATGATCCATCAGTTGATTGTAAATCTTGCTTTCGTGGAAGATCTCTGAAAGCACCTCGAAAGTTTCTTTTAGCTCGTCCATTGTCGGATATGGAGATTGCAATTTACAAGGAGGCACCCTTTTTGGAAGGACCATGCAAGTGGTTTCATCTAATCTTGAGTTTTGCAAAGCGTGAAGGGATGAATGAACAAGTTGCAGCGATCTTTCTTCCTTGTCATTTTGTTTTGAATGACCAAGTAGTGAGAATTGTACACGGTTAACATGTGTTTCATCTAATGGTCTGTGCGTTACGTATATGCCTTTGTCTGAGTCGAATGAGTATTCTGTTGGTATCGTCTCGTTGTCAAAATAGTACGAAACAATAGAACTCAAACCATCATCATTGTCTTGAGGCTCATCATGAAGTGAGACCTTCTGCCTTGATGAGAAGTCTTGGATACTCTTCAATTTGTATAGGTTTTCGTTTGAGTGAAGGGTTAAAGTGGGATGAAAGACATTAAGATGATTGACAACAACCATCTTTGCGCTTGTCTATCTCTCTATCCCCGTTTTCACTCTATATCAATCTACTACATAGGGAACAGATAAAGGAGATTGGAAAAAGCATTAGGTTCTTATAAAGATCGCAGCTCTCATTTTCGTTTTCTGCATATTTGTATGTGTATCTTCTTTTTAATACATTTGGATTCTCATTCTGATTGAGGCTTGAGGTGTGCAACTTCCGCTGAACGAGAAGATAGCAGATCTACTCCAGCCATAGAGAAACGAACTTACATTTGCCGAGCACACGTTTAAGGCTCAACTACGTTTATATAGAGAGGAATAAATAAATAATAAATAAATAACCAGCTGTGGTGTTTGAATAAATAAAGTGAGCAAAGATGAGCTTTGTCGAGATAGACAGGGAACACTAAATCTTCGACTAGTAGTTCAATAACGACACACTAGCAAGATCAATCAAAAATGGATCTTGGTACTCTTCTTGGTTCGAGGTTCTCAACATCAACCTTTGTGTCGCCAGGTTCCCCATTGAATGGCGAGCCCCTTGGCACAATCGACACACCACCAGTTCGACCGAATAGCTTGTTCTTTGGGTCTTCATTGAGGAACATCACCTCGTAAAACTGCTTGTCCTCCTCAATGCGTTCGTTGTACTGGGCTTGCAGTTGATCAATATGGTCTCTTGGTGATGCATTGATAAACTTCGCAAACCAGGAAACCCCATCATGTGAGCGGCGGTAGCTGTTATCTACGTATAGGACAGAGCCACCGATAGCTAACCCACCCATGGCCCAGAGATATTGTGGGTTACTCCCGAAATCCTCGTTAATGCTGTGCTCTCCATGTCCATCACCATGTCCATCACCGTGCCCATGTGAGTTACTGGCGCGGGCGCTGCTCGACAGCAGACGCGATGATGGCATTCCCAGGCCCCTCGAGAGGGAGCCACGAGGAAGTCTCTTAGCAACGAATGACATTATCCTTTTACAGTTTTCGTCGACCTCCCACTTCTTCGTCACACGGTTGTTTGTTCTCTTTTCCTCTGTTCTCATTTGCCAATTTCAGGATTTTTTTCCGTCCAAAATAGAGGAAGAACCGGGGATGTGATGTAGATACCCTCGGTAAGTGAAGATAAGGAGAGTGACTACAATGGTATGATATGATGATGGGAGTGATCAGATGGCATGTGCAATTAGAAAGGTAGTTTGGACTGACGTGTGCCCAGCTTCCTCTTCTTTGTACTCCTCATAGTTGTATGGTTAGATGTTAGTGGCTGGTCATCGAGAGGGGGGTGGTTGATTTCATTGTTCAGATCGAGTGCGAAGTGGAAGTCGTTGTGCTCCATTATGTCTTGGACCTCGGACCCACATCTCAGACACACTATTGCGCTGTCTGTGGTGTACTTGTAGCGGTCTGCAGTTGTGTCGTACTCGGTGTCAGTGCCCGATAGAGCAGCAGCAGCAGCAGCAGCAGTGGCAGTGCTAATATCGCGTTCCTCACGATTATCGGCTTCACTGCTCGTGGATGTCGCCATGAGAGTGGAAACGGCAGCCATTTTGGGCTTCTCAGGGGTAACCCTGGTGACAGGTGTGGGTGGGTCCACACCGGCAGTATGTTTCTTGAACATTTGGACAATGCTATTCTCTTCTTTGGGAACTTCCTCAAAGTTCGAAATAGTCAGACTGATGTTAACAAGTGGATAATTGAACGACTTCTCTAGCACTGAAAGAAGTTCAAGAGCTTTCTTGCAAAACAATTCATTGATTTTAGTGTCCATGGGGTATTTCAACAATTGGCACGTCTTCGATATAGGCGCAAAGTTGCCCTTAGGTATAACTCTCACCGTCAGATTCTTGGGCTTCAAGTTGAACTTGTCCAATTCGTAATTGTATTCTGTGAGTCGCTGTTTCAGATCAATAGAGAAAATATTGATCCACTTCTCACATGCTTTGAAGCTATCCCCATTCGTCCCGTTCAGCAGGTTTTTGTTAGAATTCATCGATTTAACAAGATCTTTGTTGAGACAGACGGGCTCTTTGAAGATTCCATTGATGATTTTGTGAATCTTGGTTGCCAGTTTCTCGTCCCTCACAGCTTTCTGTATAGTTTCAAGGGAAAACTGTTTTTGGATGGACGAGATGGATTGGTCGCCAAATATGTCATTGACCAGATGCGCACCAGTCTTACCTCCGAACGAATTCACATCACTGAGTTTAAAATTCTCTAGGAACTTAGATATGTTGCCGTTGGTTAAAACTGTCTGTGCATCAGGTTTCTTATAATTCGATAGAAGCTTTGAGAGCTTCTTGTTATTGGATACACCACACGAAGTCTGATATCGCAGCTTCGCAAAAATTTCATGGCGAATCTCCTCAGTGATTATCCCTCCAAGCACAATAAATAAGTCATCATAGTCCAAAATCTTAGTTTCCTCAGCTGTACTATCCTCAGAATACAATAGACCGTCTACTTCCAGCTTCAAGTCGTTGATGTTGGGTAGTGGATCGTCTTTCTTCAACCCATCTATGCTGAAACTGGGCACAAGCATCGTGAGTTTCATGTAGATCAACTCACTCAGGTTGATAAACCATTCATCAACACTTGCCTTCTGGACTTGTCTAGTTACACCTTTCAATAGCTTGAAAATTTTGACACTAGCTCGTCTGTAAGGGTCCAAAGAAACCTTATGATCTGCTGCGCTGGGAAACGGCTGGTTGTCAAGATATTCCCAGTAATCATTATCTTTCTTAAACACCGCTGTATGTACAGGTATAAGTTCAGGACATTTGAGCTTGGCATCGGCCAGTTTGTCCATTCGACTGATTCCAAAATCTCGTGCAGAGTATGACACGGCAATGATCGATTTCCATTGGACGCATACCAGCGGATCTTCAATCCTCAGGTCTAGTCTGTTCCGCTCCACCTGTGCAAAGAAACAGTTGCAGTCGATGTGCGCCACAACTGACAATGCGGAAATGTGCGAGTCACTTTCCGATAGGAATTGTGATAAGTCCCCAAGTGTGAACTTCGAATCATTTATACTTACAGTAACATTTCGCTTCATCTGGTGAAACAGTACATTACCCGACCCGCTTCACCTCCTTATCACCAAGATACCTAGGACTGATGCTGATGTATTCCGCAGTTTTTCTCTGTTGAATGTGTGTGCCTCGGTGGTTGTAGTTGCTTTGCCTTCCCAGCCTATATCCCACTTCTCTATGAACATCTAATAGAGTGAGAGGAGCCCTACATCGCATAGCAACCCGGAACTGCCAATTGATTGCACGTGACTAATGAGTAAATCCGGCAGCGCATAAATAGAGAGAAAATTTTTTTGCAGCTCTTCTTCTTCTTGTTACATGTTTCGCTACTAATAAGCCATCATTTCCAATCAGCCTTTGACAGGAGTCGGAAGATGATTGGATTTGACATGTGGATATGGTGGTCTACTGCATCTCGACTTTTGCACTGATGAATAGCTGTCGCCCCAATCAGATTATCGTTAAAACGTGATTGAATTCGACTTTGCCAAACACTGAAAATTCTGAGCTTCTGTCTTGATAGTATCCTATATTTATATATGTGAGTGCACATATATACCTATTGGTGGATTTGCATGAGATGGAATGAACGGGGCTCCTTCTGTAGCTGCATCTGCGCCCAATGGGTAGCTTGTTGGTGGCCGCTGTTGCTGTTCTGTTGGTTTTGTGCCTTTTTCTTCTCCAGCGGTTAGCAAGTGAACTGTCTCCTGATCGGTTTTGTGTCGTTTCTCATTAGACGCAGTATAAAAAGCCCGTAGTTTTCCCTCTTCTTTCCAGTTTGCAATTTTTAGCCGCCCATGTTAGGTAGTGGCATATGTCTTCATGCGTCGAGATGGCAAAGCGCATCAAGAGGAAGAATGCTGAGTTGAGTAAGATCAACGATGAACTGAACGCGAACAGCAATGATTTTGTAATGTGTAAGCAAATTGTTGACGATCACGTTCGGAGTTTGAAGCAGTACAACGACCTGAAAGACACAGCACTGCAGTTGATACAGACAATTGCCACGCAACGAAACGTTGCGATTGGTGTGATTTTTGATGAAATAGGTATTACCCACTCTGATGATTGACTGATGACTAGTTGAGGAAAAAGACGAACTGAAAAAAAAACACATACACGTAACACGTATCATACAGATCTCATCACTTATAGGTTTCGCTCTAACAGGGTACTTGATGATATCAGGATGACATCAGAGGAGTTATTTGATCGCGTTATTCCTTTACCGTTTCGAATAGTCCTACTGTTAAATGTAGGAGCATGGCTATGGCTGGCGGTGTTGAAGATTGTGGACCATGCGAATTTACCACTCCCACAGCTGCTAAAGTTCTCTCCTCCGCAACAACAGCAGCAGCCGAAAATATACATTGCAAATCATTCTGTTATCTGTGAAACAATATCTTTGGTATCGGGGCTCTCTTACATGCTCTATGGAGTATTCAGAAGCAAATCAGAGGAGGAATATGTCAACGTTATAGACTTTCTTCCACTGCTAACAATTATCTTCATTTTTTGGTCTTTCAACGACCGCTTCAAAAATACTTTGAGAAGGGTGTTGAAGTGCCAGATAGATTTGCAAGTGAGAACCAATGACATCATTCTTAGTGATTCTTTATTGTCTTATTCGAAAGTTGCAGTGGACTTTCTCATTTACATCCTTCACCTGTTCAACATGAAAACTACGTACCAAGTAGACAACAAAATTATGATTAACCGTTCATTAGGTGAGGCCTGGAACCTCGGTCATGTTGTTCTTTTATTTCCTGTGATTATCCGAATGGCTCAATGTTTGTACGAGGTTAAGATCAACAACAGTAAAGTACAATTATGGAACTTTTGCAAATATGCAGTGAATGGCTTGATTGTTTTAACCTCTTTGATCACCAAAAACGCATTTATATTACCTCTACTGCAATTTATTGGCTCATGCTATTCGTTCTTCTGGGATGTTTCGATAGATTGGGAGTTCAACATCTTGGGGTTTTACGACCCACATTTCCGTAATGGCGTACTTCTCAGGAAGGGCTTGAGAGTCTTTAAAAAAAGAGAAATCATTTACTTTTTGATAGTAGCTGTTGACTTTCTAGTGAGATTTAATTGGATTTTGAGGTACATGAACTTCAAATTCTTGGAATTAGAGGCAGGGGTCTTTGTCTTACAACTCATTGAAATATTCAGAAGATTTTTGTGGATTCTTTTGAAATTAGATGTGGAGTTTGGTAAATTAGATGAATTTGAATTAGCAGAATACCATGAAAGTTAGTGAGTTAGCGTTGAAATACTGAAGCGGGAGAAGACGATCCTTTGGAGCCTGGCCCAAAGAACCACTGATAAAAGACGAGACGCTTTATCTTTGGAACGGCAAGATCCTGAAATAGACATCCGATAATGAGAAGTGACACAAGCTGGGATATGTGTATGTATATTGTTCATCTCTTTCTATTATTGGCCTTGCGCTGGCCCTTTGACAGGTATCTGAATTTTTTCTTTTTGACGCTGACCTTTTTCGATGCGTTCAGCATCTCAGCGTACTGTTTAGCCCTCTGTATACTCTCTTCAAGCACTACCTGGGACTTTGCAAGATTAACATAGTTGGCCCTCGCAACCTCTTCAATGTCTTGGTTCGATATGTCCTCAATTATAACCTCTGTTTCATCATTATCCTCAGGGTCATCTCCTTGTAGACTATACCTTCTTTTCAAGATTCCCTTCGGCTTGTCGTCGGTGAACCCATCCCACTCTTCATTTTCCTGCTGTTCATCTTCGTTCTCTGCTGCTACATCTTGGGTATGGCCATGACCATCATCTTCTTCATCGTCTGAACTCTGTACTTCACCACTCAGCTCCTTTAGGTTTTTGTCATACTTTTTCATCTGTGCAAGCAGCTCTTCTTGTTTCTGCAGCTTGATTTGTCTGCGTTCCTCAATCTTAGCAAGCCGGGCCTGTTCTTCATTAAACTCTTTGGCCTTCTTTTGTCTTTCTAGTTTACGTTTGTGGAACCCCGTAAGATACTCTTCTCTCGATTCTTTATCAAAAACAACTTCATCTACTCCGTGCTTTTTGGTCTTTTTCTGCGAATACTTCTTACCTCCTGTGAGGATATCCCTATTAGTTCTAGGTCCCATTCTTCCACAGCTCTGCCTCTTCAGATATGTATGTAATGATATCTCTATCAATCTCAATCGAAAATTTTCAATTTTTCCTTCTTATGTTTTTTTTCCTATCTGCGATGAGCTAGTGAAAAGGCTGCGGTACTCTTTCAGATATACTGGCTGTGGGTATACTTGCGCGTAGTATCAGACTGATGTAAAGTAACGTGTGTATGTGTAGACACGACAATACTGTAACGTAGCTGTCTCAGCTCACTCCCGTCTCCATATAAGCTGTCGATATCTGTGGGTCCAACCACTCGAGTGAAGAAAGCACAAAAAAAACCCACGAAACAACAACTAAAGAACCAAGCTGTGGTGATAGCTAATGCATATATCTCGTGTAAATCTATATAAACAGACAAAGAAAATGGTTGAATGGTTAGCAATTGTATACGACAAACCGGGAGCCGATAGATTACCACACAGAGCGCAACACTTGAAGGACATTCCTGCGTCATTTGCCAATGGGTCGGTAGTCAGTGCTGGTGCCATTTTCAACTCAGTTCCCCAGGATGGACAGAAGTTAGATTTTGCAGGGTCCTGTCTTAACGTGGTTGCTGATTCTAAGGAAGAAGTGCTTGAACTTTTGAAGAAGGACGTTTACGCCAGAGAAGGGGTTTGGGACCTAAACAATGTATTGATTTATCCATGTGGAATTTTTGCTAGGGCTGGAAAGGAGATTCCTAAAGCATAGTTGTCTCATTTAGTATACAATTCCAGTGGCTGGGTATGGTATGAGTATTGGTTGCAGCCACAAGCCGCAGCATTGTATAGTGCTCTCCATCACAGCTCTGACATGTTGACATCTCTCCAATTCGGAAGTATATATGGTAACGAGTCTGGAAGGAGTTCTGGCCAGTGTGCACCAATTAAGTTCATCAGTTCATCGTACAAGAGTTTGTATGATATACTAGTGTAATGAACACCGTCGCTGAGAAGCTCCTGTAGATTTGTTTCGGATTTCAGTGCGTACTGGTCAAACAGGCCCATGGTGTCTAGAAGAGCGACTGAGTTTCCAGGGTACATGTCAGCCAATTTCTTCAGCTCGCGTGAGTACTCTCGATTTCTTTCTGTACTTCTGGGTGTATCCATGGCGCTCTCACCCTTGATGGCCACCCATTGCTTTGGATCGTGGAAACCAGGCGTTATTAAAACCACCTTTATGTTCTGATCCAACAGCATCTCCAGCATGGCCCTGGTGTTGGCGATGAACTCGCCCAACGGCACGCTTTGAGAGCCACCCACACATGCGTCGTTTGTGCCGAAGAACAGCGTGGAGATCAGCACATCCTTCTCGTGCTTGAGGATCCGTGGAAGTACCTTGACGCCCCAGCGTGTGTTGTAACCTGCGAAGCCTCGGTTGATTACATCAAGCTTCCGAGCATAGTCGCCACACAGGACTGACCCTAGTGCAAACGACAGCTCATTGCAGAACGAGAACTCGGTGATGGAGTCACCAAACAGAAGGAACTTGTTGAACACAACACGATGCATTGTCTAACTACAAACAACACCACGGTAAACCCAACAAAGAAAGCTTTTAATTTTTTTGTGTCCTCCCTCGACGGGATGGGAGGCCACCATGGCATACGCGGTGGTACATGTATGTAATGTGTGTATATTTTCGGGATCAGAAGCCAACCGAGATGAGGTAGTCTGCGAGCTTTTCGACAATGGCAGTCGCCTCTCCCGCTTGCACACCCGTTGGATAATGACCAATGAGGATGGTTTGCTTGGTTCTCACAGCCAGGATCCCTTCTCCCTCGTGCTTGCCGTAGATGGAGCGGTCGTCTGCACGCAGAAGAAAATACTTCTGTCCCTGCACATGCAATCCACCTGATTGAAGCGCAGTAGGGTTGTCGTAGCCACCAGCCAGTTCATTGATCTCTGGCTGCGACAGAGTTAGGCCCTGAGACTGCGCCCACACTGAGTCGCCTGCACGTGAGTAGATGGCAGCCTTGTCAATTTTGCCCGTAGCAATCAGGTTGTCTGTGTAAGCTATTCAACGACGCAGTTGTTACATTAGTATGCATGCAATCGCACTATTCCACCCATTGATCCGCCCCGCTACTTACCTTGCCACGACATTGGTTTGAGTATATGGAAATCGATTTAGCGCTGCTGAAGCAAACGGGTGACGAGGGAGAAATTCTCTCCCTTTAGCGTTTTTCCCACAGAAAAGCCGTGGGCGGGAGGAGGGGGATTACCCTGCGTGGATTAAGTAATCTATTATTAATACATCGGTACGAGGTCTATACAGCAGTGGGAGCGAGCGAGGAGTGCACACCGGCACCAGGACATGTGGCGTGCGTACCCCGGTGCGCACTCCTTTCTAGCCGTCTCAATCGTCTTCATCGTCTTCATCGTCAGCTATGATGCGTCTCTTCTTTCTGATGGCGGTGGCGGGTTCTTGCTCGTACTGCGCAGCACCGTCCTGCTTGATTCGTTTGAGCCTTTCGGTGTCGCTAGCTTCGTTGTCGTCGCCATGATCAGAGTCATCAGCGTCGCCCTCCGCATCGTCTTCCTCATCGTCGTCATCGTCGTCATCTCCAACTACATCGTCGTCATCCTCGTCGTCATCGTCGTCATTAACAAAGTCGTCTTGGTAGTTCACCGCTTCTCTCGTGAACCGGTTCGACGAGTTGCCCCCACTTGGAGGAGCACTGCCTAGTCTCTCCTGCTCTCTCTCTAGTTTCAGAGCTTGTCTTCTCTTCTCCCTTATCTGCTCCTCCACCAACTTCTCCAATCTGCGTGCTTCCTTCTCAGGGTCAACTTCCACGACAACGCTTTGCGCACCTGTTTTGGTATGCAGGGACCGTGTCCGTTTGGCAAGTGCCAGCTGCTTGTGAAGTTTGGAATTGGTTGACGTGGGAACAAACTTAAGACTCTTAGTCACCACTCCATCCACCAGATGAATTTTGGTACTTCCATTCTCGGAGATGTTGTTCTGCGTGGTGAGATACGTGTCCTTCACACTACTACTCAAGACATCGAATATCTCCTCACCTAGTTTCAGGGATAGGGAACCATCCTCCCACTCAATGATCTGTGCGTTGGACTCTGCTTTCAAAGTTTGAGAATTCTCCTGTTTCGTAAATCTCCAGCGAATTGTGTTCTCGTCAACGAGTTTGTGGATGATCTTATCTTCCTCTGACTTCCCATCTCCGACACTCTTTCCTTCTTCTCTAAGGGAGTTTAGATAGCCCATGCTGTCAAATCTAACAGCATTAACCTTGAAAAATTTAGGCACCTTGGCGTCGTAGACATCTGCCGGGCCCTTTGTGGCAAACTTTGGTGGGTGACGTACGATATCTTCGTTACCAACTTTGATCACTTTGGGCTCCGATTTCTGTTCAGCTACTCCAAACTGCAGGTATCCATCGTCGTCATCATGGCTGTTGCCATCACCTCCGTCCCTACTCTCATTGTCGCTCTCCATGTCGCCGTCTCTTGCCCGCGCCCCCGCCCCCGCCCCGGCCTCCACCTCCTCTTCCTCGTCATCGTCGTCTCCAAACAGATCGTCCAGTCTTCCCTCCTCTGCACCAGCCTTGCTGCTTCCTGTTAACGTCCCCTCCTCCGCAGCATCTACTTTATCCACGCCATCCTCTTCGTCATCTTCCACAACAACTTTTCTTCGTTTTGTTTCACCAGCCTCAGAATCTGACATCACCAGCGCCAAACCAGGAAGAAAAGAGCAAATAAATAACACGCGCTGCTAGAGCTAACAATTCTCTCAAGCTGCCGGTTGTAGTTGCAGTTGGTTGTTGTTGTTGTTGTGTTATTGTTGCTGTTGCTGTTGTTCTCTGCGTCGAGGTAACCGAACAGAAAAAACTACTTGAGAACCACGCGATTATTTCCTTATTCAATACCTTAAGTAACATAGTGTTTATCTCTAAAATTGCTCAATTCAATTATAAATAGGATGAGGAGAGAGCGAGAGAGCGAGAGAGCGAGAGAGAGAGAGGGACAAAGACAGAAGGAGAGCTACTGGTGGATCGGGGGAAAGAGCTATGTTGTCTTTACCAGCTGAAGTTCAGGTGTCCATTGCAAAGCGTTTGTACACAGCTGATTTGATCAAACTGCTTCATTTTGAGCAGTTTCATCAGTTGTTCACCCTGGTGATCCAGCTTCCATACAAAGGCCCTCAAGAGCACCTGGGTGGAGTGGAAATCAATGAGCACGATATAGCGACAGCCGACTATTACACCACAACACCATCAGGACTAATCCTCATGTCATTCAAGACTTTTCTTGGTAGCAGAGAGCGGTTCAAGGGGTTCATTGGAAAGGAGAGAGTCCACCTAGTGGTTGTCTCTGGAGAGAACAACATCTATATTCCAGGCCCAGTCGAAGGATCAGGATCGTACTATAGCGTGTCTTGTCTGTTGAATGAAAGGTACCAGCGCGGAGATGATGCTGACTCGACACTATACCCCTGGAATCTGCTATCAAGAAGAGGGACTCTTCACATATTAGATTACACAGTCACGTTGTATCATAATCAGCACAAATTCGAACATCTAGGCACCTTAGTGGAGTATCCCAACCTTAATTGCTTAGATCTACACAGGTTCAATATCACACTAAAAGCGATAGCGACGATCTACGAACGATCTCTCCACCAAGGATGGCTTTCCCTTCCCAATGTGACTTCACTTCTCTGCGAGGGCCTATCGGATTCTCGACTATTGGGTAAAATACTAGTATCGTGTACTAGATTGGAAAGTTTGAGAGTCAGATCTGCTGAAGAGGTGTCTGGCAATTACCTGAGAGCCTTCACACTTTCTTGCCTGAAACTACTAGAGATAGAAGGTGTGAAGTTATTCAAGCTCACAGATCTGGAACTTCCCTTGGTCGAGAAATTAACTATAGTTATCTCCGGCTACAGAAATGGAGAGTTTTGCTTATGCAACGTCACAGCACTGAAGTTAAAGAAACTGGTTATCTCTATTAGTAACCGCTATAGTATGGAAGAGGAAACTTGCTCCAAAGTGTTTATTGAAAGCTTCAAAACATCAGAGCTGCTACGTGACGTTCAACTATACATCTATAACAAATCACTAGATGAACAGAAGATTGATTTCTCGTTTGTGCAGCACGCAAAGGAGTTGCGTGCCAACTTCGATGTTTTTGCCTATATTTTTAAGACCAGCAAGGATTTCAGCTGGGAACAGCTGACCAGTGTGATACTGAGAGATTCGGGTGGTATGGATCTACAAGATGCACCTGTCCTTGAGCTGAACCAAACAAACATAGAGTATCTCAGGATTAGTGGCCGATTCTCATCTATGAAACGTTTAGGCCGATGTGAATCACTCAAATCTCTCGAGATACTTGGCCATTACCCTATGGTGCTACGAGAACTTGAAGTTATCTTCCCCAATATCACAAATTTGACAGTCAGGTCGTATGAATCCAATTGTAGCAATACGGCAGTCATTCACCACATCCATCGACTTGAAAGATTGACACAGTTGTACATAGAGGCTTGTTTATTGAAGGAAGAGAGTGACAGCGAGAACCAAGTGGTTCTGCCAAGCGGACTTCAACATCTAACCTTAGTTGGGGGTTCAAATGGTGCCGGGTGTTTGGATAAAAATAGTAATTTGATCGAATTTGAAGACACATCAACGTTGCTATCACTCTCAATAAGGTTGAGAAAAGCCTTATCACAGAATCTGATATCACAGATATATCCCTCCTTGAAGATGCTTGCTTTATGGAATGCATACCCATTAAACACCATGCAATTTTTACCTTCAAAAGCTCCTTGTTTAGAGACATTTGGTTTCTTCTATGAAGGATCAAATGAGTATTCCTTCTTCAGGTGGTTTGCGGATGTATTGGCTGAGACTGATTTTAAAGCGGAGATAGTTACGAACATACCTGAATCCCGATTGATTCGGGTATTGTATGAAGAAGTACTGGCAAAGAAATACAAAATCACTACGATGGTCCCACCTGAGTTCGAGCAAATGTTTCTTCTGACATTGTGCAACGAAAGTTTCTTCTGACAATGTGCAACGAAAACTACTGAATTGTATAGTATAAATCAAGACAAGGTATTCAGATACATAAATCCTAAACACAAGTTGATAAATCAAGAAATGATTTAACATTGAAACGGTTGCTCGTTAATTTCAGATCAGACTGAACCAGCAAATAATGCTGGTTAGAATGTGTAAATAAAGAGAAATCTTGAACTTCATTAAAGGAATCAGAATATTAATGAACAAGAGGCCACTCAGCCACTCAGTGGGTAGAGTGAAGGTATCGAATTGAAAAGGAGATTGGAGTATAATAGTCCATTCTATAACCTACTGTTCTAAACGAACAATAGACCAGCAATCATTGCGAAGACTGATGATCCTAGAGCCAATCTGTTACCAGAACCAGTGTATGGAACAACAGTAGCGTGAGTTGAGCCTGGGGCAACAGTTGGTGCAACAGTTGGGTAGACGTGAGTAACGTAGACAGTGGTCTCAACGTCGTACCAAGTGATGACATGATCATCTTCATGCTTGGTGTGGGTCTTGGTGACAACGTGCTCCTTGGTCTTTGGGTGCTTTGTGAAGATAGTGATAGTCGTCTCCTTCTCCGGTGGACACCAGGTGGTGTATACAGTCTCAACACTGTCAACAGTGGTTGTGATAACAGTTACACCAGTGGTACGTGGGACTTCAACACATGTGTTTTCATCACATGAAGTGACAGTAACGACAGTGGTAGTTGGTACGGTTTCGGTGACGGTGGTACTGGAGCCTGGGAAGGATTCTTCATTGGACTCAACGCTCAATTCGAATGGGAATTCAAGAACAGCTCTCTTGGCAAACTTATCATCTGGAGTAGTAATGGTGATGACACCTCTAGCAGTAGCAGTACCTGGAGCAGTGAAAACACCACCGAAAATGAAACTCAAGACAGAAGTAGTTGGAATAGATTCACCGTAAACGAAGGTGATAGCATTGGCAGTGACAGTCAATTCTTCAGCTGGAACTTCGACACCATCAACGACAGCGGCACCAGAGTCGTAAACGAATGGACCTGAACCCTCAACATTAATAGAAACCTCCAACCATGGACCCAATGTACCTGGAATGTTCAAAGCGAATTGTGGAAGACCGTCCACAACACCACTGTCAAAGATTGGTGCAGTTGGTAGTGGCTCCTCAGAAGATTGGGATGGCTCCTCAGATCCAGATGGTTCCTCAGATGGCTCCTCAGATCCAGATGGTTCCTCAGATGGCTCCTCAGATCCAGATGGTTCCTCAGATGGCTCCTCAGATCCAGATGGTTCCTCAGATGGCTCCTCAGATCCAGATGGTTCCTCAGATGGCTCCTCAGATCCAGATGGTTCCTCAGATGGTTCCTCAGATCCAGATGGCTCCTCAGATCCAGATGGTTCCTCAGATGGTTCCTCAGATCCAGATGGCTCCTCAGATCCAGATGGTTCCTCAGATGGTTCCTCAGATCCAGATGGCTCCTCAGATCCAGATGGTTCCTCAGATGGTTCCTCAGATCCAGATGGCTCCTCAGATCCAGATGGTTCCTCAGATGGTTCCTCAGATCCAGATGG
>JAKTSX010000018.1:0-203417 GCA_030580455.1 Barnettozyma sp. UFMG-CM-Y5996
CAGTTGGAACAACAGTAGATGTCCATGTGGATGGCTGTCCATTGGAGTCAGTGGTTTCACCCTCATGAACAGTGTTTCCGTCACTGTTCGTGTAAGTAGTGAATGTGCCACCTGGGGCATCGCTACTTGAGGAACCATCATCAGTTGGACCGTCAGTTGGAACAACAGTAGATGTCCATGTGGATGGCTGTCCATTGGAGTCAGTGGTTTCACCCTCATGAACAGTGTTTCCGTCACTGTTTGTGTAAGTAGTGAATGTGCCACCTGGTGCATCGCTACTTGAGGAACCATCATCAGTTGGACCGTCAGTTGGAACAACAGTAGATGTCCATGTGGATGGCTGTCCATTGGAGTCAGTGGTTTCACCCTCATGAACAGTGTTTCCGTCACTGTTCGTGTAAGTAGTGAATGGACCATTCACATCTTCTAAGTAGTGTTCTAACTTTAGCTCAAAGCTAAAAACAGAGCTGGAAGTACCGTGAAAAACAGAGGATGGTATTCTATTGGGAATAGTGTCTATCCCAAAATTCCACTCAAAGTCATTGTCTACTCCAATATAGTTGGACTTCAAATTGAAAAGTCCTACATCGTTCTCAGTGGAGCATGATAATAACCGTGTTTCTGTGTTAATTTTACACTTTTTGGAATTGGTAGAGACACTGTATAAGTTAGTTTCCTCGTCTCTTTTTCCCAAGATATGTGGTGACACTTGGAAGAGAGCGCAGTCTCTTCCCCTTGTAGTGAAATCACCTTGCTCGTTCAAACAACCAATTTGACCATCCTTGAACAGTACAATATTCTGCTCTTGGTTTTCTGGATCAGTTGGTGCTGGTGGGTTTGAGGATTCGGTAGATGTTGGTAGTACAGTCTTAGTTACCGTTTCTGTCACTGTTGAAGACAGGTAACTCACACTTGTCTCACCTTTCGAATTTGTGTATGTAACAGTGTATGTATAACATGTAACTGACGGACACAATGAGTCCGTACATTCCCTAACTTCAGTAGAGGTATGGGTTACAGTTTCCGTTAGGGTGCTATCAGCTTCTTCAAGTCTGTAGGTGCGAGATGTCACGAAGCACTGACCTTCACGTTCCCACCCCAATACAGAAAATGCACTAACGATAGGGATTATCAACAATGCCGTAAGCATCGCCAATCGTGGCTTTGGATGCCTCATTGCTGACAAAGTTAGTGGGTTTTTGATGGTTTGTTTAGCTTAAGGATTAGTTAGATTTCCATGATAAGGATGGAGTGGAACAATATATACCACTCTACCCCAAAGGGCTGAATTCCAGATGGCCTAAAAACTGAGACAGTTGAGTGCGTCGCATCGGTGTACACCTGTAAAGTATCTCGTGTATATTAACCAGTTTCAGTGGTTGCATATACATGCGTGCGCATTTGAAGGAAAATGCAGCCCTATCAATAAGTTGAGAAGAGATACTCTCTGCGACCAACTTGGCAACCAACACACTGATAGATAACAACCGAAACAAATCTTTGGGAGGGTTTAGACCTTCTTGGAGGGTTCTCGTGTCCAATATAGGGAGAGCCCAGCTACCTCAAGATATCTCTGCACGTCTCGAATGGTATTACTTTCTCGATACTGGAATAGACTTCCAAATAGTGCAATGTCATTATCCGTAGCCTATGATGTCACTTGAGTAAGCTGTTGGCTCTCACAGTTTGCTTTAGGGCGGTACTTTTTCCACATTGAGCAGATTGTGATGAGGAGGGCTTGGCTGGCTTTGTGGGCTTACTCAAGCAGAAGCTGATCAGAATACTGAAAACTGAGTCAAGTAACCCCGAAATCCATTAAATCTATGCACATCCCTACCAAACTAAATAATAAATCTAAAGTAGAGAGATCTTTTTCCTTTTTACGATTAAATATACTACCGTTTCTGGAAAGAGTGCATAATCCGGCTGCCTAAACACATGCATGTATCACTTGCGGAAATATCCATCCACTTTTGCCACATATGAGATGTTAGAAGAAAGAGGACAAGGAATGATACGCTTGAGTGGAACTCTAGAATGTACGCCTAGAGAGGAGGCTTGCAGGGCGTTGTCCCCTTCGGTGTTAGACCCTATATGCTTACAGAACTGCAATGTAGAAGCTCAGTCCACGCCACACGCGGAAAAGCCAGATGTTGCAGCTTCTGTATCCATCTACTTTATACCAGAAAGAAATGAAGTGCAGTTACAGTTGATCACTTCTCACCAATTTGAATGCACGAAAAGGTAGATGTATTGAAGTAGCTGGTAAGTAATGGGTGCTTTCTTTTCCCACCCAAATCCAGAGAAGCTGTATGCATGGCAATGATGCTGCCGTAAGGACTTAGAATACGCGCTGGCATTGATCACTACTAGGTGAAAGATGGCTGCTCGGTGCGGGGGTCTTTGAAGAAGCATTCATTACATGGTTCTGTTTTCTCTTTCCTATTCCGTCTGATGGTTTTTTACAGGCCCGTCGTGATGCCGACGTGCTGGATGCTGGTCCCTTGATTACGTAATTAGAAGCTCTGCTCCCTCTACACCCATAAAGTGCAAGGCTGTGTATACATACATGCGCACGATCAATTCGCTTGAGGGTGATTGCTGGCAATTGCAAGCTACATCCCAGTCCTCTCAACACGGTGCATGTCCTCACTCTTTTCTTCTTATCTCCTTCCGATTGCATCTACACTTTTCCAATTGCGCCCTTCTCCATTTCACATTTCACCAGCCTACGATGTGACAGAGAACAATTACTGCTCCTCTCTCATAACTACACTGACTCACTAGGCCTGACGCTTACAGTTTCTCAAGCTCCCAACGCAATGACAGATATAGGAATATATGTTTGTACGAATCTGCAGCTCTTTTCATTATTTTCATGTTAGATCGATCCTGATCAAGCAGGGCAAAAAATAGATTGCCTCTATGATCTAGAAAAACATAGAGAAAACATCTGAGAAAACAGATGTGTTAATGTGTTAGTGATTTCATGACACATAGCCACCGCCACGTTATCGCTAGTAAACCTGAATACCCTCACCTCACGTAACTGGCGGCGTCGGAAAGCAAGACACAGACATGGCACGCAAAGGCGGAAGCGAAATGAGCCATTTGTTTCCTCCTGCTGACTATGTACCACAGTACTCAGATGAACTGCTTTCCCTTGTGTCATCTGTTTACAAACAGGAAATCTTACCTTATCTGTCCAAATTACAGCTCTCCAAGATGATTGACTTACTAGACATGGCACAAGAATCAATTGAACGATACACAGAGGCTCTCCAGAAGGGAGAATTCGCCTCTTGCTTGAACTCCTATGTCTTCGGGATTTTCTACATATATTGGGTGATTCCTCTTAGCATCCAGTTTGCCGTCAAGAATAAAAACTATGAAGTCTTCATGCTTCTGAAGTCTCTGTACGAGAAGGAGTTCAACATGGGAAACGTGCGCAGAAGCGTGGTAGAGTACATCGGATACCTTAACGAGAAAAAGGACCTGGAGAGGCATAATATTAATGGATTCAAGAGATCCCACACTGTACCTTCCTCAGTGCTAAGGCATGACATCCAAAATTTATTCGACGGCGCTGCCAAGGGAGAAACTTTGTCCGATGAAGAAACAAAACATAGTTCCCCTTCTAGCTCTAGCTCTAGTGAACATGAGGGTGAGGTGGTCTGGATACCACCAACCTTGTTAGCCAAAGATCAACTTCAACTCGCCATGGACAATAACTCAACCACAGACCTTTTGGGAAGTAAGTCTTTTAGTGGAACCGCTATATCTCCTTCATATAGTCCACCTCATCTACCTCCTCCCGTACCGCCACATGCAGTACCACCAATACCAGCCAGCGCTTCACCGCGTGTATTCAGTCATCGCAACACATACACAGCCACAAGTGAAGATCCAGATAGAAACAGTCAACAGAACCATGACAAATCAACACTTTGCCCAGATGAAGAGGACCAACAAGATACGTCATTTCTACTAAGCACTAGAAAAGCTTCCCACCAGGCAGTCTATGATAATTCTGAGTCGGATAATATACCATCTATCTCCTCCGCATACTTATTCAAGGCACTTTCATCAGCATCAGAGTCATTTTTGATATTTGACTTGCGACCGGAGAACGATCATCAAGTCAACACAATCTCGTACCCCAATGTCATCCAAATAGACCCAAGTGTTGTTTTGAACACCCAAACCTTCCAAGATCTAAGTGATGCTTTGAAAGCCGCTCTACCTTCACAGAAATATACCTTGTTTCGTAATGCCCATCAATTCGACCATGTGATATCCTTTTCGGACAATAAGACCTATTTCGCCAACACCTTAGATTACATCATAAAGTTCCATGAAATACTATTTGAAGCACAGATTAGAGTGAAAACATTGAGCGGTGGGTTCGATCAATGGATAAATCACATCAATAAAATATTACCAGGAACGGAGCCAACAGAACTGCACTTCAGAGTGAAACCACCAACTCTACCTACTTCAAAAGTTTCAAATAATGACAAACCGTATCCCTCAGAAGAGATTGCTACCCCCTTAAGTAATACTCCATTCAAAACCCAAAGCTTTGACTATTTGAAGATGTTTCCTTCACGTGAAAGACCAGTGTCCCCCACTACTAAAATCGATTCAATCAAACAAAATGGTAAAATATCTACTACAGTACAAGCTCCAGGCTCTCATGAATTTCAAACAAGAATCGATCCTGTAAAGTTTGCTCCCATTCATAAAGGAGAGAACATGATGTTTGAAAAGCGAGCCCAACCTGTCTTGAGTATGGTACCTTCCTATTTGCCGTCCAACAATGCACAACCACTCTGGTCCAACGAGCAGAATTACCCAAATGACTCAATTTCTAATCGTTACTACCCACCTCAACCGGTAAATCATGCTACTTTATCACATCAATCTCACATAGGAAGACCACAGCAGCTATACACTCCTTCAGTGGCCTATCGAGAACAATATCCCTTACCACACAGTACTTTCCGAACCATTTCAGTCCCAACAATCCAAACTGCAAATCATCCCTTTGTCAGGATGTCTATTACTGGCCTCAGAAATCTAAAAAACACATGTTATATCAACTCAATGCTTCAGTGCCTTTTTGAGGCCAAAAACTTTCGGGTTCTATTGGTATCGGGTAAGCACAGAAACTATTGGAATACAAAGATACTATACACACTTCCTGATGGGCCACGCCTTTCCATTTCTTTAGCTAAATTGTTTGAAAGAATGTATCTGAATGGGAATTGCTCTGTTATACCCTCTTCTTTTCTCAAGACCTGTGCAGCGTTAAGACCAGACTTCCAAATCCCTTCAGAGCAGCAAGATACTCAAGAGTTTTTGATGTTCATTCTTGATCACATGCACGACGAACTTACAAACACGGATCGTGCTGCCAATGATTTCCCTGAATTGCTGGGGTATGATAGAAGTTTGGGAGACCGTTACGAAAAGTGGTTTGGGAATGTGTTTATAAAGCAAGGGCTCAGTCCCATCTCAAAGTATTTTCAAGGCCAGTTGCAAGACTCATTATATTGCCAAAACTGTGGGTTTGTATCTTCCAACTACTCAAGCTTTTACATGCTGAGTTTAGGCATTCCACATCCTAAGAAAATGAAGAAAGGAAGTATAGTGACCTTAGAGGAATGTATTACGATGTTCACTAAGAATGAGTTGTTAGCTGGCGATAATGCGTGGGACTGTCCAAAGTGCTCTCCCAAGTCATTGGCTTCAACTCAACCAAGTGCCAGCCACAGTCACATGGGCCATGTCGATGGTGATAAAACACTCGACGGAACTGATAAAAGAAGACACAGGCTATTCAACAGCTCATTGTTCCGTGTGAGATCTGCTTCGCCATCGCCTGCACCAAGGGAGAGCAGAAAAAAACGAGATTCTCTACTACTAACGTCTAGTGAACATTTACCACCAAGAAAGCCAAAGAAGAACTGTACAGTGAAGTCGCTGAAGTTTGTTAGTCTTCCACAAACACTGATCATTCACCTTTCACGTTTCCTGTTCTACGACACATCCCAGAAAGATACGACGATTATCCAGTACCCGATTCACCTAGTGATTCCGCACAGAGGGAGCAATGTCAACTATAGGCTGTTTGGTGTTGTGAACCACACAGGAACGCTGAAGTCGGGCCACTACACCTCAATGGTTTACAAAGGCACGCCCAGCGAAGGAGGATGGTTCTATTTTGATGATGAGATAGTCAAAGGAATAATTCACGATGAGCGCATGAACAGTGCGAACGTCTATGTCTTATTCTATGAAAGAGTCAACTAGATATAGGGAAAGAGGAAATGAGATTACCAGCATAGCATATACACATATATACAGATATAAATCAATGAGCACTGATTAGCACTTCTTAACTCCTACGGGGATAAGCAGAGTAAGACGGCAACCGAATCCCGGATTTCACCCCACAGTAATTCCTAATCGGGCAATGCGCGCGTAGTAAATCATTGTTACCCCCTTTTGATGAGATATATAAGCTTAAGACAGTTCTTGTTTGTAACTCTATCCAGGGAAAGTCGACAGCCAGCGGCAACTATAATAATACAATGGTGTCTGAAATCAGCCTTCACACAAGCCTTGACAGCTTTCCCCACGATCACTGCAACACGGAAAAAGCAGACTACGTTCCATACCTAACACCCCTCTTCATCAACAACAAATTCATCGAGTCAGAGACAGATGAGTGGTATGATATACATGATCCAGCTACAGGCGTGGTGATTTCCAAGGTTCCTCAAACGACTGACTCCGAGCTTGAGACTGCTATTGGAACCGCGCATGAAACGTTCAAGACTTGGAAGAACGTCTCCGTTATGAGACGTCAGTCTCTCCTTTTCAAGTTTGTAGAATTGATCAAGCTCAACCATGACCGCATAGCCTCTGTGATTGTTGCTGAGCAAGGCAAAACATTCGACGATGCCAAAGGTGACGTTCTTCGTGGATTGCAGGTTGCAGAATACGCAACTGCTGTCACCACTGAACTACAAGGCACCCACCTTGAAGTGGCCACCGATATGGACACTTTGATGGTCAGGGAACCATTGGGTGTTGTTGCCGCTATCTGTCCGTTCAATTTTCCTGCAATGATTCCTTTGTGGACGATTCCATTGGTAATTGCCACTGGGAACACTGCAGTCATCAAACCTTCTGAGCGGGATCCAGGTGCATGCTCGATTTTTGCAGAGCTCTTGCTAGAAGCCGGTGTACCTCCTGGTGTTATCAACTTAGTACAGGGGAAGGTGCCAACTGTGAATAAGCTCATCACCCACCCACATGTAAAAGCAATTCAATTTGTTGGCTCTTCCAAAGCTGGAGACTATATCTATCAAACCGGGATTAAGCATGGAAAGAGGGTTCAAGCAAACTTGGCTGCTAAAAACCACGTAGTTGCACTCCCTGATGCAAACAAGAAGCAATTCATCAATGCTACAGTAGGAGCCTTTGCAGGTGCTGCAGGTCAGAGATGCATGGCTGCTTCCGTCCTGGTTCTTGTTGGACAAACAAAGGAGTGGCTCCCAGAATTGATTGAGGCAGCGAAAAAGTTAACCACTGGGTCCGGATTCAACAAGTCAAGCGATTTGGGCCCGTTGATTTCACTCGATGCGTTGAAAAGAGCAAAAGATATCATATCTCAGGCCGAAAATCAGGGTGCCACAATAGCTCTTGATGGCCGTGATGTCAAAGTCGAAGGGTTCCCAAACGGATACTTTCTAGGCCCCACTATTCTCACCAATCTACAGACCGATAACATCGCATACACTGAGGAGATTTTTGCCCCTGTATTATCAGTTCTCACTGTGGATACATTGGATGAGGCCATTGGCTTGATAAATGCCAACCCGTATGGTAATGGTGCGTGCCTTTTCACCACCTCTGGTATCCATGCAAAAAAATTCACTAAGGAGGCAGAACCTGGGCAATTGGGCATCAATGTCCCTATCCCTGTACCACTTCCATTCTTTTCTTTTACTGGTAATAAAGGAAGTTTCAATGGGGACTTAAACTTTTATGGTAAGGCTGGCCTCACTTTCTTGACACAGGCCAAGACCATCACTAGTTTATGGAAAGCAGGTTTAGAAGGTGAAACTGAAAGGGCAAGCACATCTATGCCAACACACAAATAGATTGGATTACCTGTTAGGTTGCGTTCTCGTCTTGTCTTCACTAGATCTATAAGTGTCTACAGCATTTCTTTGATTAGATGGCTTTTCCAATTAGCTGATGTTGAGCTTATGTAGGTGAAAAATCGATAGTTTTTTTTTGTATATTCAGGTAAAATATTCAGCTCTTTGTACAATCATACTCTCAACTCCCATTCGATATTAGCAGGTTCCATTGGTAGTGTGACCATACTCTGATAGTCCACATCTGGCATACCGTGACCCTCAGGAAATTTCCATTTGAGGGTTTTGATAAAGGTTGTCAAGATTGTTCCCAGTTGAACATAGGCGAACTGCTCACCAATACAACGGTGTCTACCACCTCCAAATGGCAAGTAAGGAGAACTTACACCTTTAGAGACAGCACCGAATCCGTAATCCACAGTTTCGCCATCATTTGCTGACGGTCCCTCAGTAGAGCTTGAATCCCAACGATGAGGATTGAAGTCTTCAGGCTGTGGGAAATATGCTGCGTTAGTCATAGCGAAACCAGGAGAAACCAAGACATGGTGGCCAACGGGAACAAGATATGAGGTACCAGGAACAGGAAGCGGATTCATAACTTTTCTGAATATTGAGTGCAAAGGCATGTGCATTCTCAGTGTCTCCTTGATAACATTGTTGACCAAAGGCATCTTCTGTAAGTCATCATATGTGACATCTTTATCTCCAACCACGGATTTGATTTCTGAAAGGATTTCTTCTTGTAGTTGTGGTTTTTCGGCCAGATGAAGCAGAAACCAGGCAGATGTTGATGCGGATGTGTGTTGACCACCCATCAAAATGCCAATGAGCAGATTAGAAATCTCAGCATCTGTCATAGCCACACCGTCTTTGTAAACAGCAGTTTTCATCAGAACATCAATTAAGTCACGGTTCTGGATATCATTTTCTTTACGTCTTTTCTCGATCAGAGAGGCATATGTCCCAGAGATCTTCTGCTGAGCGAGATCACGTCTTCTGTAAGAGGGCAATGGAAGGTTTGGGAAAACAAAGTTAAGACCAGTGAAACCTTTGTCAAGATCTGAGTATAGACCTGCAAACGATGCGTCGAATTTTGCACGCATTTCATCGCCAAGTAACGATCTAGAGGCGGTGAAAATGGTGATTTCTGGTTGAGTTTCCATCACGTTCGAAATTCCATGGGATCTCTGGCCTAGACGGAAGGCAGATGCGTTCTTGAAGTATGACAAAATCTCTTCTCTGATCTTTGGCACATAGGATCTGAAGGCATCCTTTGTCAGTGATCCTTTGACAAATTTCTTTTGCTCCATGAGACGAGAGTTTGGACAATCGTAGATGACACCTTTACCAAACACGGGAGTAGTCAAGTGTGTGTACGCTTCCTCGGCAGAAACATCTGCAAGTCTAGAGTTGAGAACAAACTCATGTCCCTTAGGCCCCAAGTACACAGTCATGACTCTGCCTAGCAGAACGAATGCGAAGATATCACCGTACTTTCGTTGGCAGTCTGCAAAGAAATCGTATGGTTGCATACCATATGGGACTGCTGACCCTACCCATGGAATCCAGTAGAACACTAATGGAACCCTGTCTTTTCTCAACGAGTACAGCAGCTGCCAAACGATGTTGTAGATGAACGGAGCTCCCAGCAGGAGAGTGACCTTTTGATAACCAGCCAGTAACGAGAACTGGATGTACAGGTACACAACGATGTCCTTGACAGACTCAGCTAAAGTCAACAGGGCAGCCATATCTCCACCGCTACAGAATAGTACCAATCAGAGCAATGTAATGCCTTTCTTTAGAGGTCGAAGCTGAAGCTGAAGCCGACTGGTTTCACAGATGTTTCTTTTCTCCTTTATATTTATTCCTTTCTTCCCTTCCTCGTTTAAGAATTTTCGTAGTTTTTTTTTCTTTTTTTGTCCATTTGTATTTGTCGCGTTGAGACCAGAGACTAGAAGACTAGAAATGATAGTCTTGTCTTGTCTTTTTTTTTCAAGACGTTTCAATGGACAAACGCGGGACTTTTATGACATAACCGGCTGGACTGTCAAGTTGTCCCACCAAAGAAGAGGACAAAAAAGATGAGCTGACATCAGTCAAGTAAACGAAAACTGCATATAAGGTGATCTCGGTGGGAGGAACAGACAATACACAAATCGTATGTTTTGTGGCAGGCAGATGATGCAATGTGAATGGGTTTGGCGAGATAGTAACTAGAAAAATAACCTTACGCTACACACTTGCGACTCGATCTTGTGATTATAACGGTATACAGTGGGCAGGGCAGGGTGACACGGACAGGGGTATTGCGAGGAGCACCGCCAGGGCTCGCTCCCGCTAGCCTCAGTACCCAGTACAGGCAACACACTACTGCAATGTTAGTAACTTAGCTCTACACCGATCGCACCAACTTCCTCCACAGTTCGTGGTCATTGTTCGTGTTAGTGTTCCCACCCGCTTGCTCGGGTACACTCCCCCATCCTGTCCCAGTGCGAGGCGGAATGGGTTTGGCTCAGATATCGAATAATTGTTGTTCTTCTCTCTCGTAATATATAAGAGTCAGGTAATGTAGATAAGAATTTTGACACATCATGAGTGAACCATAGAGACCATCAGCTATTGCTCTCCATAGCGGATGGGAAATAAAACACGACGCTTGGTTGATGAAGGTTGAAAAAAGCTCAAACTCACGCTACTTTCCATTTGTGCAGTGCACTCGCCCTAATGAGTTCCTTATTGGCTTTCTTTGATGCAGCATTTTGAGGTGATGAAAAAAACTCCACGACTTTTTCTTCATTTTTTTTTCTCGCTGCTTGCACAGGGAGCTTTCGTTAGGGCAAAGTCGACTTACCCGGACACGACTGCTGGGTATGTGTGCTTGGGGCTAGTGTCAGTGTTCAGGTTCAGTGTGCTTTGTAGACAAGGGCGAGCGATGCGGGCTACTTTAAGTACAACATTTGACTCTGTAAACAGATCACGACTGCTCGACATCGACATACGTCCCTTGTGAAGGTTGACAGAAATGTGTAGCGTAGACATCGTGAGTATGGAGCAGATGCAAGAAAAGCTCTCATCGACTCTTGTTGCTGTGCGTGTGTGGTAGTTTGGAAGAATCCAGCCCAGAGAGTTTGTGGGGCACAACCACAAGCCGTGGCTTGTGGCGATTATGAAACAAGAACGTATTTTCTCTTTGTTTTGTTTATTATTTCGCCAAGACAGAGAGCGTAAGCTCTTTTTTCCCACTTCTCTGAACCCGGTCCCCAAGAATGATGGTTGATATGTTCTTTCAATGTGAGAGCTAGTGGACTGCATTGCACCCTCACATTGGCTGACTGCTCATTGGAGCCACAGCGACTCTCTAGCTCTCTAGCTGCCACAAGTGTGCACCGTTACAAGATGAGCTGACTCATGTGCTGAAATGCGAAAACGCAGGGCAGGCGTCAGAAGAAATGGATTTCATTTAAGCCCGACATTTATACATGGATGGGCATACGGCTCTATCCCATTTCTAGCAAGTCAAAGCTGATTGGGGAAGAGCAGCATTTATTACAGTTCTTGGATCGAAAAGCAATAACACACCGTGAAGGAAGTGGATAAGAAGAGTCTTCTGTTCATTGCGTGCATCATCACACAGAGGGACAGTGTCCAGTCTTACACCTCCGTTCTTGATTCAGTGGTTCTTTTTCTTAGTTTGGTTCTTTCCCTCGCATTCGCTCCCGGCAGCAGCAGCGGCTGAAACAGGAATAGCCATCAGCCACGCGCAGCTCTCGAAAGGGTCCAAGCAACAGAAGAAGGATGCTGGATAGCGAAGGGAGATAAGCTGCAAGCCCACAACTCCAAAGAGATAAAGGCTCTTGCAGCACGGCGAGCGTAGTCTGCCCTATTGCGCCTAAGTCATCAGGAGCTCATCACCGCCCCAGATGACGTCTGTCCGTCCGGTGTTTGTTGTGGTTCCCTTTGTTTGTTATTGTTTGTTTGTTTTGGTTCATTACGAAAGACAGGAATGCATATGGGCGCTTGAGAGACGGGCCGTTTGTGTACAGCTTTGTTTGTTCCCACGGTAGCAAAAAACCTAAGCGTGAGAAAAAAAAAAATAGCACGGCGGCACCGGCAGCAGGAAAGTTTTTTCTTATTTTAGCCTCTCTGGACTCGTATCGTATGCATAGATCCACTGCTGAGACGCCGACCCAGAGATAAAACGCATGGCATAAGACAATAGATATACTTTCTGATGTTGATGCAAACGCTGTAGTGGGGTGTACCACCAAACCTTATTTTGCTCCTTCCTATTTCAGGGGAGTATTAACTCCTCTTGTGTCTAGTAGTCTGTGCCAACGATTGAGTGTCATCTGTGCACATGAGGAACATGCACACGTACATATCCTCCCTTGTTTAATGTGATACCTGCGTGCTTTGTTCACATGTCAAAAAAAAAAGCCCACCACATAAACCTAAATCTGCCGGGTAGAAGGAAATGGGCTGTAAGACCCAGGCTAAAGTAAAAAGCAATTCTTCCCAATCAGGAAATCAGATAAAATAAAGCACAAAGTCAAAAAGTCGCAAAGCTAGGAGAGAGAAAAAAAAAGAAAGGAAACAGAAAAAAGGAAAGAAAATCCTTTCATTCAGTAGGTTTTCTATACAAGTATATATATAGAGATTAGCCACACCTGCTCCTATCTTTGCTTTTCACGTAAAGCATCAAAACAGTTTGACCCTAGCTCATCATCCTCTTTACCTTTCCACTGAGATTGACTTGCTATATTACCCTTAGCTGGAGAGATATCGGGATGAACGTCAACACGATGGATGTGCTTGCGTTTCTTGAGCGCCCTGCCGCCCTGGTTGTCACTGCAATCTCGTACACATCCCTGATATTCGCAGGACTTGTAATCATGCCAGTGTGCCTGCTGCTGCTCTGCGACTTGACTATCTATGTGTCGCGCATAGTGAACTTGCGTCTGCTATCTGAATTGGCATTGCGTACACTCATCAACCTCACAAGCACTTCCAATTCTACTTCCCAGGCACCTGTCCATCACAACCCCTCATCCACACCACCAAGCAGTAAACCTTCATCGCAGTCATCACAGCTCGCTTCATGTGACGAGAGCAGCAGCGCCGAAGATGACAAGAGCGAGGGCACTACAACAATGATGCAAAAAATTACAAGCATTAGAAATGAAAGGGGCAGAATATCTTTCAGAAGAACTGTACAGCGCTGTGAGCAAGTGATATATGAGAATAGCGTATCACACTAAACTCAACTCACATTTCTGTCATTTTTCATTTCATGTTTGAGAACCATTGAAACTTCATATGGTTACACACAGTCTTTCATTCTTCACGCTTGCTTACATTTCTACATCTTTTGTGCTAGAGAGACGATGTTATCGATAGATGAATGTACAGATAAAGTTAAGGAGAAGGACGGGCACACTGAAATTCATTTTCTGCTAAAGAAGGGGAAGACCACATTCATTATCTACTGTAACTTTGGTTTTAGTCCACGGACTTGCCTCTGTCTGGCTGGTCCTCTTCCTCATTCTTTTGGTTCGTTCTTTTTTTTTTGCTAGGATTTTACACAAGATTTGACTGCTGGAACAGTCAATCAAGGATTGCTTATAAACTGATAAACTACACGTTAAATTAATTACTTTGTTCTCCCTGTAGATCAATGCTGATCATTATTATTAGGTTAGCCTCTTACACTATTGCCCCACAATTAATAATAAATGGCATCAACCTTCGGTAGAGACAGTCCGCAAAGTGCACAGAGACTCCTGTTGTGTGTGGGTATGGGGAGAAATCCTTCACGTGTGCACATCCTTCCTTCACTTTGTACACAGATACTTGATCCTAAGTTATTTGCTACTTCATATCTCCTGCTGCTTAGATGCCAATCACCACAAAAGTCACCTCAAAAACAAAAATAATCAGGAACGAAGCCAATAACAGCACCACAAAATTGCACCACTTTTTTTGTTTTTTATTATTACACATAGCCATGATGAAGTGATGAAATGCATCACAAATTAGGTTTTCAATCTTACGCAGTGCAGTTCGAACTTTATTGCTTCTAAAGTTTAAAATGAGAAAAATGCAAAGTTTAAAAAATAGGGCTAGGTTCTTTGCTTGATATATTTACAGTTGTAATCATGTAATGGAGGGGAGCTCGGACTAGACTCGATTCTAGGCAACAGCACTAATCAAAAGCTTATCTGGAAATGGGAGAAGATGATTTCTAGAAGTGAACAACGGCAGCGGATGATTTCACTCGAGTGTATGAGTCAATTCTAAGTGTTTTGTGGTGTACTTTTTGCGTATGTGGGCTGGAGAACTGCATGTGATATAGCATCAGTCAAACTAGAAGAGAAACAACCAACCACATGAGATAGTAGGTAGATATATACACTACGGTTTTAGCTACATCGAATAATGTGTCATTTTGACGATGTGTCAAACTCAGACCCTAATGAGAATAGTGAGAGCAACAGTACGGAGCGGTTGCCAGATCGTCCTCTTATCTGTGTCTACTACCCAAATTGGACAGTCTACACATCCAAACAGAGCCCACTAAAAGTCCCTTGCCTGCACCATATCACAAATCTTTTCTATTGCTTTTTCAAGATAGATGGGAAAGGAGGAGTCTCATTAAGCGATGTTTATTGCGACTTAGAGATGGATCGGACATTAGAGGACGGTTCCACAATCAACGGGTTGATAGCGGAATGCGCTGAATTGAAGAGAAGATATAAACATATCAAGGTGTCAATGTCAATAGGAGGTTGGAGCTTTCGAGATGATTTTCGTAAAGGAGTGATGGGGTCGGGCAAACGCTTGGAGAGGTTTGTCATAACGTCAACCGCTCTCATGATGAAGTACAAGTTTGACGGAATCGATCTCGACTGGGAGTATCCTGAAAGTCGGGTGGAAATTGATCAGTACTTGAACTTGATGAGGGCTTTACGCCAGGAGTTTGACAGGTTAGAAACACACCTTGGATTAATCCCGGGGTCTTTGTTATTAACTATTGCCACTCCTGCTACTTTAGATAAATTGCCGTACTGGCCTCTCAAGGAAATGGACCAATATCTATCATTTTGGAACCTAATGACCTATGACTTTGCTGGTATATGGTCAGAAAAGGTTTCATATCATTGTAATTTGTATTCAGTGAAAGGAAGCAAATCTTCGATTCAATCCACAGTGGAGCATTTTCTATCGCAAGGCATTGACCCACAGAAATTGGTTGCTGGTATGGCAGGATATGGCAGGTCATTTGAAAACACCAACGGGTATGGTTGTACATACAAAGGAGTGGGTAAAGGACCAGGAAAAGATGATGCTGAAGGAGTTTGGAACTACCAACACCTCCCAATTGATGGCTGTCAGGAGAATTATGATGCAAATGCTGTTATTGCTTGGTGCTACTCTAAAAGAGATAAGACCTTTGTCAGTTATGACAACATACAAAGCTGCAACACAAAAGGCAGATATGTGAGTGAAATGAACCTTGGCGGGGGAATGTGGTGGGACAGTACCGGATTAGTGAGAAATAATCAGGAGAGTTTAGTAGATGCCTTTATCAGAGGATGGAGGGCGACTCGCTAGCTTCGTTTATTTATATACTTATGTATCATATAAGTACAAAAGTACCGAACGGTTGGTTTAGCTCAAACAAAGAACTTTCTTTAAGTTTCCTTACCTAAAGCGTTTTATTTAATGACACAATATGATGAATTACTGAGTTAGTTCACAACAGTAAAGGTATACTGTACAGACAATGTCTAAATATGTGTATATAGAAGAGTTGTTTTGTCTATAGAAGGATATATGTGCCAATTGTAGGATGCTTTGATTATATGGCGTGTAAATGGCTTCTTATTTGATCTCAACATGATACAAAACAAATGGTTCATATTCTGTATCGACTAGTGCTGCATAATCATTCAACGAAGAGTCCTTCTGTACTTTACCCTTCTTATCCACGCTGAAAGCGTTGCCTCCCAAGTACCCAAACTCATGAATCAACTCCTTTTTAGCAGGTTCCACACTTTTTGAAGATGGTAACTTGATCAAGGTGATGGAAAAGTCAGGAGGAAGTCCGTATCTCAAGACACTTTCAACAAATACCCTTATTGCTTTGATATGGAACCAGTCTGAAATGATATCGGAGTATGCAGTTTTGGCCAATCTCACCAATTCATTTCTCAATCTGTTCTCAGTCTGAGCAGCAACTTCATGTTCTTTTCTCTGCTCATTCAGCAGCTCCTCTGAGTACACGAAATCTCTTGGAATAAACTTTCTTTCTCTCAGCCAGTGATTGAAATCAGGAACGCATTTCTTAAACAAAGTTACGTTGTAAAGGAAAAACTCGTCATCTGAATGGAGTACACTAGCCGATCTTGGAACCACCATGAACCTCTCGGTTTCGTAGGAGTTGAGAAAGTCCTTCTGCAGTGTTTTAGGTACTGCAACTAATATGGTTTGTAAGAACTCAGAGTTAAGAACAAAATCTGATGGTGACACTATATCATGTAATGATCTTACTGACAAGTCACCGGTTTGCTTTCTTTCAGCTGCAACCAAGTTGGATTTGGCAGCTGTGTAGTTGTTGAAACTTGACTTAACATCAGCATCCAATTGGAATGCTTCGGATGCAACCAAACCTATCAAATCCTTGAGCGATTTATCAGATCTGAACTTACTCGAGTTCCATTGGAATTGCTCAATGAAGTCGGTTACGTACTTATCGTCAACCTTCTTCGAAGCATTAACTAACGGTCTATTGTCCTCATACAAACCGGACAAAATCTCCAAAGTCTTTGCCACTGAACCTGCCAGCTGCTCGTCGATCTTTGCCAACTCCTCACTCTGGGAAACTAGAGAGTCTAGTGTTCCTATTTTGAAATCTGGTAGTGTCAATTTATGGACTACTGTTCTCCCCTCGAGCAATCCTCTGGTTAGCCACTGGTAACTGTCTGAAGTTGATGAGGACTCAGGACTTGCTTTGTTTGGGAGAGAGAGCAAAATGTAATCAGCAATGTTTTCAGACATGACTTGAACACTAACGCACGGACGCTTCTTACCTCTTACGAACTTTGGTTTCTTCACTCAAAAGCTCAAAACCGGGCGGAAAAACACACGTGGTGATAGGGTTTGGGAACCGGGAGTGTTGGCTGGGGACAGACGTATAATGCAGGCTGCGCGCGCGTGTGTGTGTGTGTGTGTGTGTGTGTGTGTGTGTGTGCGTGTGTGTTTATGTGAATGTGTATGTGTATGTGAGGTGCATTCCTCTATTTGCGAGTTGTTTTTTCCCAGATTTGTGGATTAAAAGATCACCAGAGCAGATATTACCCTACGCAGAAGGACTAGATGACATAAGCTTGACATAATCAAGCAAAAACGGTTTGGCCACATATTTAATATCCCCCATCGCTACATAACCAGGAGAATAGCCGTGATGAGGAGCAGGAAAATTTTTCTATGTATACACAGTAAGTCTACTTACTTACAATATTGGTTTCTATTCAGTTCAGGACGAGAGTGGCCGGGCGTATTCTGTGCTTGGTTTGTTTGCTTCCCCGATTGATACTATAGTAGAGGCTAAGGCAGCGAGGTGAAGTAAGGTAAGTTCTGCAACTGAACACACCGCTCGTTTCATAGATACCCATTCGCTTGATTTATCAAGAGATTTCAACTGGGTTTGGATTCAGGATTGTTTGCTGTTTTTCACCTAGAAAGCAGCTGGAGCACGAGAGGATGAGTTCATCACTGGAGGAGCGTTTGAAAAGCAACTCCTCAGCGTTTGATGGGCTTTTATCTCTGATCCCAGCCAAGTACTACTACGACGAAGACACCCAAGATCAATGGAAGGCTAAGAAGAAGTCGAAGGAAGAAGCAAAGCAAGGCAAGAGGGCGAAACTTGACCCTTCCGCAGTTGAGAGTTGTGAGAAGATCTCATCAGCATCTCAAGCGCTGTCAAAGAGAGCACAAAATGCTAAGCCAGTTGTAATACCAGGTCAGAAGAAATTACCAGTGCCTGTCTACGAAGACGGGAGTGGTGTCGACGGAAGTGAAGGTGAGGAAGTTAGTGATGATCAAGGAAGTTCCAAGAAGGAAGAGTTGGCACCTGGAGCTAATGGCGGAGTCAAAAAGAAATCAAATGTACAGAAGAGGGACGGAAAAGTCAACTCAAAAGATGAAGAAGAGGAGGAAGAGGAGGATGACATACATGTGATTTTCGATGATGAAGGTAATGAGGTTGGAATCCAGAAGCATGAAGAATCAAAAGACCAGCAGAGAAAGAATGAGAAGAAAGCATCACTGTCAGAGGAGGAAAAGAAAAAGAAACAGGAGTCCATCAACCAATTACGAGAGAAACTAGCAGCTAAGATCAATACCCTTCGGGATAAGCGTAAGGCTCCTGGATCTAAATCAGTAGGAGCACCTTCCTCCAGAGAAGCTATTTTGGCTGAGCGTCGTAAAAAGGCAGAGGCTAGGGCAGAGAGAAAGAGAAAATTAGCAGAGATGGAGAAGGGAGAAAAAGACGAAATCGACGAGGATGAAGATGATGATAGTGATGATAGTGAGGAGGAAAAAGATGACGGGATGTCCGCTGATAATGTGCTATATCAAAATGTCCAATTCGATGACCACACTCGGACGACATCTGATCTATCCAACCTCAGAAAAGTGAATAGGAAGAAAGGACCCGCAAATAAAGATATCAAAGGACATCTAAGGCTGCTTGAGGCTAAGAAAGAGAAGCAATCACAGTTAGATCCGCAGAAGCAAAAGGCTCTTTCCGAAAAGGAAAAATGGAGCAGAACACTGGCTCAGGCTGAAGGAATAAAAGTGAGAGATGATGAAAAGCTCCTGAAAAAAGCATTGAAGAGAAAAGAGGCCCAGAAAAGAAACTCTGAGATCCAATGGCGTGACCGCAAAGAACATGTCAAGGAGATGATCAGTGCCAAGGCGAAGAGAAGAGAAGAGAATTTACAGATCAGAAAAGACAACAAAGGACTGAAGCGCAAGCATCAGCAGAAGCAGAAGAGAAAGTTCAAGTCTTCGATAGCACCAAAGAGAGCCGGGTTCGAAGGCAGAATGAAGAGGAAGTAAGAGCAGCAGCACCATCGTCGGCAGCAGCGATGAGTTAGAGCATTGACCATGGATACACTATGTCGCACGCCACTCACTGAACATATGTTTAGATATTGCTGGCTTCTCCTATAAGATAGATATTTCCTGCTTTAACGCTCATGTATCACTCGGACACCCACTGACTCTATCCTTCTCTTGGAACATATCGATTCTCGTACCGGTTATCACTTTAACACACTTGCCCTTGTAACCAGAACCCACAACGACCATGACGAGCTGGATCTGCCCATGTGATTTGACCCATGTGGCACTTACCGACATGGCCGGTATTTTTTCTTTCATTCCCTCATAACACTCCTGATAGAGATGTGCACTACGCAAGCCTGGTTGCTTGTTTGATAGGAGCAGATAAGCGAAGTAGAGAGGCGAGAACACTTAGAGGATGGTGCTTAGAACGTCTAGAGTAGCATACATTGTATTCAACGGAGTTTCACTGGCAGTTCTTTGCAATGGACTGAAAACCCTGATAGAGCGTCCTCTCCCTAGACACTTAAGGGAGGCGGGACACTTCCAGTTTCTGACGAACCTTTCGCTGGTGCTGACCATCATCTCGCTGGCTGTGAATATGGCCACGGTCTGGGCTAGCCAGCTTTACATTTTCTCGACCTATGTCAACTTGACAGCGCTTGTGGCAGAGTTTATTGTCTCGTCCATCTACTGGTCTTTGAAGATCTTCTTCCTCCATCTCATTGTGAACACCAACGAGATACCCCCTGAGAACTTCATTCCGCTGTCGCTGGACTTCACGATCCATCTTCTCCCGTTGATAGTGCTATCCATAGAGACTCTTTTGCTGAAGAAGAAATCGCCCAAACGCTCCTACGTGGTTGTTGTCTCGATTCTAGCGACTCTTGGGATCAGCTATTGGCTGCTGTTGGAGCATCTGATCGGCAAAGCGCGTGCTGTCTACGCTGCCTCGGAGTACCCGTATCCATTTTTGAACGTGAAGGGCATCGAAAGAGCTTTCATATTTACCGGTGTTCTTGGGTTAGGGCTGGGGGTTACGTTTGTAATTGAACTGTTGGAGGGGATAATTGAGGATTCTGTGGCCAGAACTACCGCTGATAAGAGCAAGTAACACTTTACAAAACACACACACACACACACACCACTGCAGGTATAGTGTATATATGTATCTATTAATGACTAAGCCCCATGCTCACTCCACTCCACTTCCGCTTCTCAAAAAGAGTGACGAGAGTATAAAAAAAACAATTACATCGACAAAGTTCAATATAGTAAACAACAATGAAGTCAGAAAAGTAGGGAGCTATAGTTGTTTAGCTACCGAGAGACATACACGGAAAGAGGGAATAGACGCAGCAGAGACGATGACACAATCAGAAGAGAAATCACATCTTTATAAAATATACGAGAACCAGGGACTGGCGGAATCCACTGATGAGATTTATAGGGACCTTGCGTCCAACCTAGACAAGTCGAGCAGTATCAGGAAGAAGCAGCAAGAAGAGGTGCATGTCCCAGTGGTTCACGAAAGCATAGGACTGAAGTTGTCCAAGGTGGCGCTGAAAGTTGTGGTTCTGGGGCTGGTGGGTAATTTGTACCACCAGCTGAGCATCCACCTAGCCAACACTTTAGAGCCTCTGGACAGCCATAACTTCAGCAACGGGATTATCCTCACGAAACATTGCGTTGATCAATGGGTTGCGAGAGGGAACAACGAGTATGTTTTGTACGCGCTGGAGGGTGGCATATTAGGCACTGCACTACCGTTTTTCAAATGGGTCACCGGGAACACCGCGAGTCACAGAGGGGGCAAGAGTGCCGCAGCGTCGTCATCTTCACCATTGTCATCATCACCGTCACCGTCATCGCCACTGTCCCTATCGTCCCCATCGTCGAACTTGATAAGACCGTTAATAGCGGCGCTGGGCATTATTTTTGCCATTCGCAAAATCGAATGGGTCTCAACCTCCCAGATTGCGATGATTTGGGCCGGGTTGAACCTGTCCCTTTGGATATTCCTCGACTCGGGCCTAGACGTGTTGATGTACACACTGTCGCTTGCTGTTATCGGGCTGTTGGGCCGCAGCCAGTTCGACTTTACCCCAGAAACTGCCGTGCTAATGGATTACTTTTGGTTTGGCGGTCTATTATTTGGTAAAGTGGGTAAAGCGCTATTCTAACCTTCCACCAGCACAACAATGACCAATAAACGAATCCACCCATGCTTGTTGTCTGTAGTCTCACCTCCTCTCTACTTCCATCGCCCCCCATCATGTACCATTTAGCCAGCAGACCGATGTGGTCCCTAACTGCTTTCGCGGCATGTGGTTGGTCAGCTTTTAAAAGTGACTTTAAAACAGTAGGGAAGAGGTCATCCCCATCCGTGTCGGTAACCAACAAGCAGTAGCGTCACATCGTCGCATTCTGAGAACCAGTACAGAATGTCACCAGAAAGCAATCAGGACCAGCAGGACCAGCAGGACGCCTCAAAGCTCACACCAGAAGAACAGAAGATTTACCAGCTTTATGGTAAGCTTCCTACAGCACAGCAGATTCTAGCAAAGAAGCTGAACAGTGCAGACCGCAAGTTTTTTGACTCTGGGGACTACGCTCTGAACAAGGCAGGGTTCAAGAACGCGGTGAGTCCAGGCGGGATCAGCAACAGACACCTCACACCGAATGAGATCTTGAGGTTGAATAGAGGGAGCATAAGCGGGTCTGATGGTGTTGCAGGAAGAAGACTCAGTGTCAGCAGTGGCCTAGAAAAGGAGAGCACTGACCAAGTCAAGCAAGCAGAGGAGAAAGAGGATTGAGTGATATGGTGAGGGTTTGTTGTCAATGTGGTCAATGAGTTGAGGTTTCATAGTTTCAGTTCCTTTTCATCTACTTTCATTTTGGCCAGGGAAGAGAGAGTATTTATTTCAATGTACGATACGTATATCTGCTGACTCACTTAGCTTCTTCCTTTTCCTTATCCCTGCCACCACCATGCATCTTCTCCTTCATCATCATCTCCATCTTCTTCTTTTTCCTTTGCGACCGTTTGTAATGTTTGATTCTCTTAGTTTGTGACCGGTTTCTGGAGGACCTCACACCACTCTCCATTGCAGAGTCGAACTTCTTGAACCAGTTGTCTACTGTTTCTTTGGACAACGGGAGTAGCTCGAAGTCTCTAAAAACAGAACTGCAGTAGTCATAGTTGAATCTGGAAGAATTGCGGTGGAGCATTCCCGATTTTATGACAAGGAAAGACTGGTACTCCCAATCATATGCATGGTAGTTGTTTGCATCTTTTGGACTCACATTGCTGCTGCTGCTAGTGTCCTCTATTTCAATCAATGGTGTGTCTTCAGTCTCAGTAGTGCTCATCTTTGGTGAGCCAAATATATCAAGGTTCGTATTCCCATGGGATTGTAGATGCAGTTTATTCAATGCATTAATTTCCTCTTGATTCTCACTAGATACATTGGTGTCTGTATCTTTCGAGATCTCCTCAAGACTGTTGTACCTCAACAATAGTTTCACAATATCTGGTGTCAGCTTTAGGTCATGCTTCAATGACATGTACCTTAGCAGACAAAGAATTGCGTACCTCTCCTTGTTCAGGAGAAAACAGCTAAAAATGGTGTAATACTCTTTGGAGCTTGGGATCACTTTATCATGAATCATCTTCATGAACAACAGTCTCAGGTTAGGCAACATACACTGTAGCTGTAGAGCCTTTTGGTCGACTGGGTCACTGTTATTCTTTATGTAAAATAAGGTATCTTTGACACTTTTCCACATGACAGCGTAGAGTATGCGATCTCTGCTCAACATATCTGACTTGTAGCTCTTGTCTGATTTATGCAGATCATTGACAATAATGTTTTTGATCAACTGCAGAGATCTTTTATAGTCATGTCTCTTCGTCAAACTGCTGATGATTTGAGTTAGTGTTATGGGATTATACGCAAATTTCGAGTTAGGGTTATGTGTGAACATATCCAGGACCTTATTGAAATCTTGAGTTTCACAGTGACTGCCACCACGCCTTCCGAAGTATTTCAAAAATGGTAAGTAGTGCTTGGATTCCAGAGGAGGAAGTATGCCCCTATCTCCGGATGAACTGTCTGGCGAGGATAGGGAGGCCGCATCCTCCATTGATTTCAGAATTGCAAACGACTCTTCAACTTTTCCAGCCTGGAGGAAGTTAGTGATGAGATGGTATGTTATAGTTGACGTCAAAACTCCCTCTCGTTCAAGATGAGTTTCAATAGCTGTGGCCATTTCCACTGCTTTCCGTTTCTTTGAGCGACCCCGTTGCAAAATATGCTCTAGCAGATCAGATTGAGAAGCTGAAACCTTTGAATCCTCTCTATATTCCTCAAAGAAATTCTTGATCTCGGATGCGTCCGAGAGCAGCTTCATTTGATTCAACACTGGAACTATTTTGCTATGGTAGTTCAGTCTTGATTCAAAAAGTGAAGGAGCTACATCCATCCAATGTGTACCAGGTTGGGACAGATAAAAGTCAATGATTTGGGATATCAGAGATTCTTCGCAAAGATCGTTCTCTTTCAAACATATATCCAGCACTTTGACAAAATCGCTAGCTTTGGGCTGCTGTTCTTCGCACAGCAATCTGAAAACCTCTTCTTGACTGATGTTGAGGTTGGGTGCATCACCTTGGCCATTATGTTTCTCACTTTCGAACCCTCCCATCTTTGAAATCAATTTCATATATCTTCCAATCCATAATTTAAGTGTATTCTCGTCACCCATTTTGCAGGAGTTATCTATAAACAGATGGAATATTCTAGCATCCAGATATTCTGTATTGAACTTTTCCCTGATTAAAGATACAGTTTCATTGGCATGCTTGAGATCAGATACTTCAAGGTCATTAACAATCATCAACTCGTACCAGAATCTCTGATTTGCCTTATCTGCTTTCTTTCTAAGGAGCTCGCCAGCATATGTGTTCTCCCCTCTCAAAATCAATGCTTCGATGAATTGTGATTCACTCAAAAGGTCAAACTCAAATTTGTTCAGTCCATATATCATTTTGCCTGATGAGCATCTCAGTGAATGTTTTAGCTCTTCGTTATCAAGTATAAACTGTGATAGTTGAAAAATTTCCACAGTAAACTCAGGTGGAAAAACCAGCAGCCCGTTCCTCTGTGACAGCAACGTCTCCAACATCTGGTTAAGAATCTTGAACTTGAGGTATCTGTCCGCTTCACCACCGTCTTGGCGACCTGTTACAAATTTTCTAAACTCATGTTCTAATACTGTCTCGATATCATTGTTTTCTGCTTCTCCGCTATGGGATTCATCGGCTCCAGAGAGCTCGCTCTTGATCTCATTCACAATGAACATAGCCAGTGATAGCATTTTATCATTATCATCTTCAAGGGACATTAGAGCTTTCTTCTGCTTTTGGAATCTTCGGTCCCTTCTGCTTCCTGGCTCAGAATCGTTCAACATATCCAGCATAAAGGCATCCCCACTACTTTCTAGTCTTTCCATATGCCTTTGCAACGCGGCCTTCTCAATAATCGTGTCGTGTACCTGTGTCGAAGACTGCGAATTGCTGATGTGGGAACCATGAAGACCTAGCTCTCTCGCTTTCTCTTCTTGTGCTGATTTGGTTTTCCCTAACCATCTGGGTAATGGTGGTGATGTTCTAACTCTAACTCCTCTCTTCGTATGTTTTACACAGACACTGCATGCCTTCTTCACTGCCTGGGCCCGTGAAAACATCTTCAACTGTAGCCACCAGCACCGCTCGTACCTCAATGATGTAGTTTCTTTGACTGTGAAATAAATCTTCACTAAGAATTTTCGGTTTTCTTTTCTGGTGATGAGTATTGAAAGTGAAAAGAAAGAAGGGAGAGAGAGGACAGTGAGGGACAGTGAGGGGAAGAGAGAGAGAGAGTAAGAGAGGGAGATGAAGAAAGACAGAAGGAAGGGGATTGTTAGGGGATTGTTGAAACATTGTTTACGATGGTACAGAATCATTAGAAGGGATCCAAACTGTTTCTATCTTCATTCTTTATTTTAACAAACCGCACAAATTGCACAGAGCTTGCAAGTTGTGTGATAAGTAGTAGTGAGCGCAGGTCATGTCAGTGGGTGGAGTGTCCACGGTGATACTTCAAACCGTTCAGATTCTTGTAACGTTTACCGCAAACTTCACATCTATACGGTTTATCTTGTTCCATACCATTTCCGTCATTCGGGTCCACAACAGAATATGTCCCATCAGGGTTCAAGTGAAGTTTCTGGTTTTGATGGCCATGAAGTCTGTGGTATTTTAACCCATTTTGATTCTTATACGTTTTGTTGCATCCAATCACAGGACATGTGAAAGGCTTTTCAGAGCCTTGGGCAACGTACAAATTACGTGATGGGTCATCAATATAACCTTCGTCAGCCTCCTCATCCAAGTCCATGACAGAGTCATCGTTAGATAGTGAGATAGGGAATGGAGCAGAATGCTGATTTGAGATATTTTGTTGTTGGTCATCGTGGTGTTGATGTTGCGAGTGTTGTTGCTGCTGGTGACCCTGCAGGCTATTGAAATCACCAGAGTTCTGTATCTGGTTATTGAACTGAAACTGCGAGGTGGCCGTTTGGTGATGTTGAGACTGTGATGACTGTTGTGCTTGATTAGTGCCATTAGTCTGTGCAAACTGGGAACGGAGCTGTTGATGGATGTTTGTATTGAGTTGAAAGTTACTTTGCGACTGACCTTGTTGTGATTGCCCCTGCTGCTGCGACGGATAGTTATTCTGAGCTTGGCTGAACCCAAATCCGCTACCAGACCTCTGTTGCTGTTGCTGCTGTAACAATAGTTGCTGCTGCAGTTGTTGCAGTTGTAATTGTTGTTGTCGTTGTGCCGGTTGCTGTTGCTGTTGCTGCTGCTGTTGCAACCGAAGATTCTGGTTATTTGAGTTGATGAATACATCAGTCGTAGACACCGTTTCGAAGTTCTGGATCGGTTTTGGCTGATGAGCCGGAGGCGTGGGTGAAATGTGCGATTCTTCGTAATGTTTCAATAGGTCATGGAGAGTCGGCAAAAGCTGTCCACAGCAACTGTAATCCTTGCAATAGTTTGCCTCCAGGTCAGGCAAATAGGACGACTGAATTGGTGGGGACATGGATGTCTGGTTCTGGTTGTTTGGGTTTGTATAGTTGTTGATGTTATTGTGCATCATCACTTCGTCTTTGAGCCATGAGCCAATAGTCAATGACCCCCAGCTGATACCCCCCACACCCTGGGAGTGGGCTATCGACTCTCTTCTGAGACGCTGCTGGTTGTTGATATTGATGGAGTTCGACCTGTTGCCAGTACCCGCTGCAGTTCCAGCTCCACTGTTCGGCGTCTGGCTGGCGGAATGCATATGAGACTGGGACGGCCGGTGGACAAACTGTACTGACCCAAACCGCTGCTGTCCGCTTATATCGATAGGTTGTGGCATGCTAGCGCTGTTCTCCCTGGATCCGGGAAGCGACAGCGCTTCCTGCTGGTTGAAAAATGTGTTGCTGTTCATGTGTGCGTCTGATGGTTGTAGGGGCTTATGAGAGGGAGAGGAGTGCACAGGATGGTGTTAACGGCCACCAACAAACGCGCCTAGAGTACCGGAAAAGTGCCAAGTAGTCGGTGTCTCTCGTGCTGGTAGCTCTCTCTCTCTACTCGATATGATAGTGTACAGGGGTGGGTCTCTTCCTGAGTCTTCTACTTCCCGTCTCCCACTGAGTACACTTCTTCTCCCAATAACTTATAAAATTATGGCGAGACCTTGTGTGAGTTGCTACCTTAATACTGCTAAGACCCCTTTACGCTCTTGTGCTTCTTCTTCGTCTCCTACTTCGTCTTCGTCCTGGTCCTCTTCCTTCTTCTCAGAGGGAAATGGAAAGTAGAAAAAGAAATATTTGAAATTTGTGGCGGGAGAGGAGGCAGGAAGGAAAGCCAAAAAGCGAAAAGAAACCACCACGATACCGACTGAAAAAGAAAAACAGAGGGAGGAGAGGGAGAGGGAGAGTAAGGGAGAGTGAGAGAGGGAGAGGGAGAGTAAGGGAGAGTGAGAGAGGGAGGGAATGAGAGGAAGTCAGGTTGCGGGCATTACAGGGTGTCTATTTGCAATTGTAATCATTTCGTGGGTTTGAGTGTAGTACTAGTAGAGAGAAAGAGAGAGATGGGTGGATATGGGTATTTAGTCAGATGTGTGAGCAAATGAGGGTCCTGATGCCATTAGTAAACTTCCGTGTCTTACCCAACCGCTGACAAGTGACCGATCGCTGGCGACGTTGGGAATGACGTACATACTGATGAGCTTGCTCCCCTGCACTGCACTATAGAAGGCGGTGGGTGGTGTGCGTCGCTAGGTGGTTCCTTCCCTCTCACCGCTGAGGGGCAGCCTGACGCCAAGGAGAACGGTACCAGCAGGCAGGGTAGCTTTCGGTGAGGAAGAGGTTCAGCTGTTTCACGCTGCCGCCACCCACGTACCATGTACACCTCAATTGCCACGTGATCCAAACGTCCGCCGTCCCGCGGCCGTCCGCTCCCGCCCCTGTTTCTCAGGCCCCTTTTATTTTTAGCCGGTGGCTTCCGGCCAATAGCACCATCGGCGTGCGCAAACAAAAACGGCCGGATTACCTAATACAGCTCCCGGGGCCTCAAACCTCGAATTCCGAGAAAAAAGCAAGTAGCAGCAGCAAAAGTAAGAAGCGCGGCCGCCGCCGAGGCGAGTGGGAACATCGCTCATAACAGCCTGCGCTCGCGCTTTCTAGACCCAGATGTTCGGGACTAGATATAACCTTGAGACTAGTCCTTCGAGACGAGTCCACATCCGCTAACACAACGCTTTTACCTAGCCACTCACAAGCGCGGTCACAGGTATAAGGCCCAGCACGATGCGCCCGAAACATCCTGTGGTAGTCTTCTCTTTCGCATCTACAACCGAGAGATGACCTGTCCCTCTCTCCTCCTCCCAAGGCACAACAGACAGTGTCAAGTTTTTACACCATCGCTCGTAATCGCTTATTTTTGCTGAGCTCAGTTTTTGTTTGTTTGTGGAGATCCCACCGCCTCTCAGTCCGTGTGTGTGTTGTAGTGTTGCCACTTTCTCTCGTCCATAGGGTGGGTGATAGACGTTGGGCAAGCAAGTATGGGCAAAAGCTACACCGACAACCCGGTGTACTTGGACATAAGGATCCCACTGATAACAATTCGAGTGGTGCTGGTCGCGACAGTGCTCTCGTTCATTTCGGTAGGGGTGCTTCTTCCTATATCTCTGTTCACCTTCAACTACCTCTACAACCAGCTCATCCCCATCCCAACAATCAATCTTCCGTTGTCCAGCTACATTCTCAACTACGACTTCGATAATGTACCGCCTTTTGTGCTCATCAGCAGCGCATTGGACCCGCTGTACGCTAACCAGCCGCATAGAAAAGACTGGAACAAGAAGGTGTTTGAGACGTTCGACTACAACTTGAACTATGACTTCAATTTCGAGTTCGATGCCTACTGCAAACACAACTACAACTCAAACTACGAACCTATCATGTACAAAGTGTCTATAGTCTCAAACAACCTAGTCAACCAGCTGAGTCCATATGGCGTCAAACCCTATATCCACAAACGGTTCAACTTGTGGCCCATCAGCAACAATATTCACCAGCTAGAGAATCCGCAGGTTCTTGTGTCTTCAATGAACACCATCGTCCTCAACTGTGATTATGAAAGGTCTGACAAGTACAGCGAAATGATCAAGCTGGGAGATTTTTTACCTCCTGTGGTGTCTTCATGGATTATTCCTCCAATCATCAATAATTTTCAACCTGTGGCTGTGAAGACTCATGAAGCAATGTACAAAGTGCCTCTACTCAAAGATATCAGATTTGAAACTTACTTTAACGGAACTAATAACCATTACTTCGATAATAATGAGTTCAGCATCCTTTTAGAGTTCAACAAACCAGGTATAGTAATCAATCCCCTTACCTCCCAAATTGTTATTAACATATCTTGGAGAGGGTTGCGCTACTACTTGTTTCACCATCGAATTATAAGTTACTTTATTGGAATCGTGACACTATGGTCTTCTTCAACAGCTGTGCTGGTTGCAACTGTTGGGTTTATAGGTTGGATTGACACAGCTCCTGATCCTGACATCAGCGATGATGAAGATGACAATGAAGAAGAAGATAATGATGATTATGACGAGGAGACCACCAATGATAACGATTACCACCCCTTTATTAAGAAGGAGCCCGAGGAGAAAGATGGTTTACCTCCAGATATATTAGTCAAACAAGAGAAGACATTTGATTAGAAAGGAAACTATCCAGGCGCCTCAATAACAACTGCCTAATTATATATCATAGAAAGGGAGGACTAAAAGACATAATAGTCATCTATAAATGGGGGTATGTTTTTAAGAAAGATGCAAAACGAATAATAATTATGAGGATATCTTTTTATCCTTGAAACACTCTATCAGGTACCATTGTTTTTAGTGGTGGAATATCACATGCCATATAGGGATCGTTCAGCCATCGGTTGCTGTTTCCAATAACGCCTAAATCATTTCTCTTATCACTGTCCAGGAATTTCAGATACTTTTCATATTCGTCAACAGCAAGATTCCACTCATTCAAGACTTTCCCCAATATTGTCCAGTTTCTATGAAGATTGATTTCTTCTCTGTATAAAGACATATCATCGTATTGTTGAGATACCTTGATAGAAGATTGAGGAAAACATGTGGCGAACCTGAAGGATTGAACTGAAGATGAACTGGAACCTGTTAGCCATTTGGTCAGTTTTGGTTCTCGAATATGATAATCACTGTCTTCTTCTTCTTCTTCTTCTTTTCCGTCTTCACTGCTATCGGTGAATGATGGGTCTATAAACAATCCCATCCCAGTAGAAGCCGGCCTTGAAGGTAATCTGGGATGAGCTGGTTTCGCATCAACTATATCGTCAAAAAGTTCTTCAATATCAAAAAAAAGCTTCTTTCTTGAAGGGAATTCATCCTTTAGGTGAAAAGGTTCCTGATTTGATAAAGTGACCCTTGATGGAGGTGGTGAAATCTTCGAATGATAGAAGATATTTTGAAAAGAGTCCGAAAATGCAAGCTGGTACTTGTATTTAAATGACTTGGAAGGTATGACATTGACTAGAAGTTCTGGAGGCGGGGGTATTGACTCCATTGTGTTCTGTTGGTTCGAGAGACTTTGCCCTGTGTTTCTTCCTGGTAGTGACAGTATCTTATTATTTGAGATTTGAGAAACCATGGATGCCAAAGATGATGAAGATGATACACGACTAGATGAAGTAGACGCTATTGGTGAAAACCCAATCCTTATGTTGGGGACAGTAGAGGATGATGCACGTGGGGGTTGTCCATTCTTGAGTTGATTGTGGAAAAATTCGTCAATTGATACTTCAGGGATAGGTGGAGAAGGTCCATTCAATCTCGGTGATGTTCTTTGAGCTTGTAGGGTTACTGGAACAGAAATGTTGTTATTTGGATGGTTGCACCTCGTCTCGTGACTTATACTATCATTCATTTTTTTGAAGAAACTCAATGCAGAACTAATAATGGGAACTTTTCTCAAAGTAGACGCTGATGAAGATAAAGATGATAACGAAGGTGATGACTTTGCTGTAGAGGAGATTTTAGCAGAATTTGACCTACCGAAGTTGCGAGGTGAAGAAGACGATGATGAAGAGGAGGGACCAAAGACAATAGGAGGAGATCTTGAGTTGGCTTGTTGGGAAGGATTTATCGATGATGTTGCATAGACTGCATCATCGAATATGTCGTAAGGATATGTTTTCTTAGTGTTCAAAGTGGAGGGAACTAGTAGTGTTGAACTTGAATAACTCCTCTTTCCCGAAAACTTCTTTTTATTAGATCCTTCCAAGATATCTATCTGAGACGTTGACTTGAATGACTTTGGTTGGATCCCTTGTTGTTTTAGAGAGTAAATAGCCTGGTCTGACGTAAAGTCAGTGATTATCAGTTCTTTGTTAAGGATAGGCATTGATGGTAAGGTCTCAAATTTAACCAATCCAAGGCTGTATTTTTGATTTTGTTCAAGTGCTTGAATGTACAAGTCGTAGGTGTGATCTAAGTTTTTTCTAACAATGTTAGTGAGAGTGACATCGTCGTTGTAGACACCAACAACTTTGAAAATTATCAGCCTATAGTAAAAGTGCCTAATCAATGGCTGCCAATGTATGAAAGTCTTGGACCAAATATAATCAGAGATTAGAAATCTTGAAATATTGTAACAAAGTGAGTAGTTCCTATCAATAACCCATCCAAGATCTTCTGATCTTTTGAATATAATGTCAGAGTAGGAGTCTACTGCTGTATTTGGGAGCAAGTAATCAAGTGGGATGAAATTCCACAAGTTGAACAAGATAGATAGGGCCTTTGCCAATGACACCATATTCCCTGTGTTTATCATGCTGATAGTTCCAACCATCCAAAATTCCCAGTTGATCTCCATTAGCAGCCCCACACAGTAGGATCCATTCCATTGATTTTGGTAGAAATGTGCTGGAGTTTTGTCGTTCAATTTTAGACAGAACTGTAGAAGGATATCATAGATGGTATCACATTCGTCGGGTTTGAATGGAGAGGTCTGACTTGCTTTGGCTAATAACATCGACTCAAAATATTTGACTAGCAAATACCGTTGAGAGCTGGAATCAGATAAGCAAAGCAAAGTTTCCATGATACTGAAGAATTTGAGAAAAGGAATTGATTGAAGATACTCTTGATAGTTCTTGGTATTTGATTTAACTCTGGGAGTGTAGAATGCAACGCTCTCATTTTTGAGATTTCCTGCAATTAAATGGTCTTTGTATTGTTGTCCTTTGAAACTTTTCAACATTTTATAATTTGACTGGAAGATCTGTGATACATGTACGTAAATGATGATCCCACCAGGTTGAGATTTGAGGAAATGAAATAATTTTTGATTGGGAGGCACTGCGTTAATGTCATCCTGTTGATAGTATAGGCATTCTTCAAGGTAGTGCTTGAAAAAACTCCGGAAGATATCACTATCAAACCCTGCCCATCTTTTGACCCAGTTTGTATCTCTCAAGTCGATTATCAATCTATCATACTGTTCCAGAGTTTCAGAGAATTCGGTTTGAAATTCTTCATCGACAGATGAAACATCAAAAGAATGCAGTTTTGGTGGAAGCATACAGTTTCTGGTTGGATGAGACTCCTGACTGTCAAGTGGAAAGTCACCATGGTAATTTATGAGGGGATGTAAATGAGTGGGTAGGTTGGTCCCCGGCTTAAAGGAACCTCGACAGTGAGCTGTACTCTCCCAGAATTCTCTCATAGCTGCCTCCTTGACAAAGAGTGAGAACAGCACTAACTGTGCAAACCCTGGTAGATTGAAATAGGCAAATTTAAAAACTTTACCGATAAAAGCGCTTAAGCTAAGAGGCATGTTTTTCAGATGAAGCATTTTGTTGAAGATCATGCTGAGGGTTAAGACCAACAAGTCACCAAAGATTGCTCTGTTTGAGCTATATGACCATTCTTGACGAGCCATGATTCGAGATATGCACTCCAGATAACATGTCTTGTCAACAAACGATATGCCACTCCAATTCTTCAAAAGATCAGACAGGAGAACAAGCCAATATCTTGTGAGGATGACGGCTCCCTGATCTGCACATGCTTGCATCGGGGAATGCGTTACTGGAGGTAATGCGGGCGACTGAAGCGGGAGACCAAGCTCGAACGTGTCTGATCGGAGAAACTTGAGCAGGGTCTGGCGGATATAGTTGCATTTTGACACAGATGTTGATTTGCCATTGTACTTGCCTAAATTTGATGAGAGCTGTTTGTAGCTCTCCATCCGCTCATGGATCTTGTCGTTGATCTCGTCAGAGCTTAAGGGAGTAGGAGTTTCGCATGATGGTGTTTCAAAAGACAATCTGTTTGGGAGCACAGTCAACCTGTCAGTACTGGTGTTTCGAGATGAATACGATTCGATCCTCGTGAACGCTTGTGGTGGCGGTTTCACTAGAGGCGGTGAGACCATGTCATAAACGAAACGTACCGCACAAGCGAGACTCACGACGCGCGGTTATATTAAGAGTTAGCACAACTCAACTCAATAGCCGGCTCGCTGTCCAACCGCTGCGCTGAACTATGATCTGCTGCGAGTGTGCGACCCTGTACGACAGATCTAGATTGCTCTTGCTTCGCCCACACTGGCTGGCTGTCTGGTCTTCCGGAATTGTGTATCGTATCGTATCGTATGAGTACTCTAAGCCACTGGTCTGTACCCTCTCCTAGTTCTTCCCTCCTTGTGCTCCGCGTGTCTCGGCACCGTGGCTGTGTCGTGTTGTGTTGCACTTCGGGCTCCAGACAGTTTATAAAGAAGAAAGCAGGCAAGGCGAAAGGATCTGCGTTTTTTTTTACGTAGCATACAGATAACCTCACATATATGTAGGAGGTGAACTAAAAATAAAACAACAAAACCTGGACAGCGCAGAGAGAACTAAGTCAGGGGGAAGATGACATGAGGTACGGAAGGTTCACAGATCGGAGTGTTGGGAGAGATCTGCTACAGATGCGAGTGAAACCGGTCTACATGAAGCGTGGGTGACGAGGAGTGAGGGCATCGCGGTGCAAAGGGGTGTGTGAGTAACGGTGATGGTGATCTGGTCAATGCCGTGAGATCACAGGACGGCATGCTGTGGAAACACGCACACTTCAGGGGCAGATGGCGATCGATCCAGGGATCTACCGTCCGCAGGAAAAGAAGAAGAATAGGAAGAAGAAGAAGAAGCCAACAGAACCGCCAATAGGCTCCTGCTACCTCCCGCCACCGTGCCGCCGCAATGGGTGAGTTAGCGAGCGTGCAGCGGCGTGGTTTGGACGCGGATAAGTCAGGCACTGTGGGATCTGTTGCCAGAGAGCAAGAGCTTCTGCACCGCGTTACTCACACTGGCCGTACACATACAGGTGTGGAAGAGAAAGGTGAAGCGGAGTGGCAGTGGGCATGCTCAAATAGAATTCCATATTGATCCACGTGACACCACGTGACATTAATCCCACTACGCCGGCCGAAAATTTTTTCTTTTCACACGAAACGGGGAAGAAAAGTAAATAAACACATGAGCTAAAAACTGATAGTAACTTGCACCAACTTCCAGAAGGCATTTATTGTTCATAGACTGTCTGTGCGCTGCGTTCGCTTTTCGATAGCGCTTGCTTTCCCCTTTGTTTTCGCTTTTACTGTGCTGTCGGTAGAGTGGGAGTTTGTGAACCTGCTGGTACATCGGAGAAGAGAGAAGACGGAGTTCAACTACAGACAAACAAGTAAGGTGAGTTGACATACACATTTGACAGCGGGGGAAATAAACGAAAGACCCGACCCAGAGCCAAGGAAACCAGGAAACAGCAACCAGGTGAAGAGGGTGAAGTGCAAGATAAGATAGGAAATCCGGGAGAAATTCAGGATGTCCGACAAAAGAACATATGACGTTGTGAGGGAAGAGGCAGCGGCGACAGAAGCAGCAGACGTGGACGCAAAACGTCAAAAACTAGACACTCTCAGTGAGGATGGGCCTCTGACCCAGAAAGATGTGGTATACTTCCAGAAAGAAGCCATATTCAGACAGCTTGTACAGTACAAAGCACGGGTGGGGACGCTGGAGAGGGAGAAAGAAGAGTATTCCAAAAGATTCCATTCGTATAAAGCTAAAGCACTCCTGCTGGACAGTTGGATTGACCAATTTCTGCAATATCTAAGAGGCTTACTTTCTGCAGAGAACTCCAGTAATACAGAACATGATATCCTGGTGCCAAGCGACTACCTTGATACAAATGATCAAGATTTCACAGGTAAGCTAGAAGCTAAGAGGAAAGAACTTCAGTCATTGTTAGGGAGTCTGACAACCAGTCTCCCTTCTGAAATTTCAAACAGTCTAGATTCAATGGCAAAGGAATTAAGTCTTCTGAAGACGTCTCAAAAGGATCTGTTGATTAAAAACGAGGTCAACGAGAAGAACTACGAGGAGCTATCTACACGATACCACGACCTTCTGAGACAATATGAAAGACAGTCGAGCTCTACAATCCAAAGGATAAATGCTACAAGGAAAGATGAAAATGATGCAAAAGTGGAGACCACCACATCCTTGGAGTCTGAACCTGTCCCCTTTGATCAATCCAATCAAATTGAAGCATTGACACTCGAGGTGTCTCAACAGAAAACATTAATTGAAACACAGGATAAAATCATCAATGACAAATTGGCCAAAATGAATTCACTTCAGGATGAGTTAAATAAATTGACAATGTCGCAAGGCACCAATTCTGGAGATATCAAATCATCTCTAGACTATCAACAGCTATACAAAGAGCATGAGCTTCTGAAAACTCAATATGCAGAGCACTCATTAAAATACGAATCATTAATGGAAAGCTTCCAACAGCTGGAGAAAAAATCTAATCATTTATCTGACCTTTTCAACCAGTCTTTTGAGGAAGAAAGAAGTAAAATAACTAAACAATTTGAAACACTTGAGAATGACCTAATCAGAATCAGAACACAAAGAGATGAACTTATTTCGAAGAATGCCATTTTGGATGCAGAGAAATCACAATCAGCAGTTATTTCTAACCTTCAGTCACAACTGGAATCACAATCTCAAGTCATTGAGAGCTTGAAAATACATGAAACCAACACAGACGAGTCCATATCTATAGAGGATGGAGATGTGTCATCATTGCAGAAGAAAGTTTCTTTGTTGACCAAAGAGTTACAAAGCTTGGAAACGGCGTTCAAGTCTACAGCCTCTTTGAATCTGAAAAAGATTGGGGATATTCTGGACATTGAAAGTAATTTGAACAAATACAAAGTTGAAAAACAAAAAGCAGACCAGAAGTACTTTGCTGCTATGAGATCTAGAGACCCATTGCAACTTCAGCTGAAGACCCTGAAAGACCTGAACAAGGGGCTTGAGTCTAAGATCTCTGTGTTCCAAGACTTGAAGGCTACATCGCAAAGTGAGATTGAGTCGCTGTCTAAAAATCTTGCAGCATCGAATAAGCTCATTGACTTGAAACAGAAGGAGATAGACCAGCTACTCAAGAAAGCCAGTGCCTATGAACTCAAGTTGAGAGACTGCTTAACAAAGCTGACCATCCAGCAATCCAAACTCGATGAGCTGCTGAAAGAGAACTCGAGATTAGCTTCGTCGGAGACGACGCTGAATCTCTCAAACCAAAAACTCACTAATCAAAACGAAGGACTCAGTAAACAGCTTGAACGTTACAAATCACAGTCATCCGAAGCTCTGAATTCCGAGGAGCTCGAGCAGTACAGATCCTTAATATACTGCTCTCTGTGCTCCAAAAACTGGAAGAACACGGCCATAACCCAATGTGGACATGTATTCTGCGAGGCGTGCACGAAGGAGAGACTGGATGCCAGAATGAGAAAGTGTCCTACCTGCAATAAACCCTTCAGCTACAACGACTTGCTTACTGTCCACCTGTGATGTATATAGACCAGCTTTCAAAGCCGTGAGCAGGCTGTGCGAGTTGAACGAGCCTCTAGTTTTTTTTCTTCTATTTAGCATGGATTGTATATACATACATTTTCGTCTACAGTACCGAAGGGAGTGAACCGACCACACAAACGCATAGCGAATTGGGACGATTACCGTATACGGCAATATTCCTAAACAGGAAATGGATGCTGCGTCGAGTTCCGACCGCCATTACCACGGCTACCAGCGCATCGGTCACATGTTCGAGACTTGCTGAGGGTGGTAGTTGTAAACGCAAACACAAACGCCTTCGCATACACACACACACCGTGCAACGCAGTCTAGTACACCCAAATGATACTCCCGTGCCACCCAGACGGATCCTCTTCAGAGGGGCAACCCGTAGCGCAGGGGATTGGTCTGGTGGTTCGTGGTGCTGGCAACTTTTCTCTTTTTGTGGATTTTCGGTTTTTCTTTTATTTTTCTGAAATTTTGAAAAGTCGCAGGTATTTAAACGACGCGATTTCCCCTTTTTGAAAACATAACAAAAAGAGACCTGGAGGTGAATAGATAAAACAAGAGAAAAGAAAAGAGGACGGAACAGACGTACGTGCGTTTTTCTTATTGGAGTCTGGTAATAAAAGGAAGCAACAGTGTCTATCCATTCCTGTTCGTTCTCATTCTTTTCATCTGATCTGTTCTCACGCGTCACTCTATTTTGTTTCCGGTCTGTCTGCCAGTGTGTCTAGCCATTTTGCAGACTCTTTCCAGGATAAGAGACCGTGTTTTGCTCCGTTTTTCTCTCTTCCCTCTTTGATTTCATTATAGATATTATCCCGCACTGTTGGCGATTGAGGCATACGCGTTTTTCCCTTTGTTCCGTTATCGTGTTCCCTTTTTGTTTTCTACTGTTTGAATTCGTTCTTTTCTGCCAGTCTCGTGAGATTGTCTGTTCACGTCTCTGTTTTCACACTTTGCCCCTTGCACGCATTAAACACACACTACGCCTCTCCTCTCCTCGCCGCCTTTGTCCATCTTTGTTGAATAGAACATGAACACTGCAAGCGACGCCCAGGAGGCTTCTGTTTCGACTCCTATCCAAACCCCCACTGCATCCAAACAGACATCTGACTTTGAACCACAAGAACCGGGACCGTTAACATCAGCAAATATTGAGCAAGTGCCTACCCCAGTGAAGGAAGGATCCGATGTCTCACAAAACGAAGCTTTGATTGTTGAACCTGTCGCTGAGCCAAAACAGACACCACTTTCACCACCTATTCCTTCACCTGCAGCAACAAAACGCGAACTTGATGAGAGTTCAAACGAGCCTGATGTGAAGAAGCCTAAACTTGAAGCAGAAGAGCCAACCACACAAGAAACCACAGAGAATGTGGAGAAAATCAGTTTTGATGGCGAAAAGGAAGAAGGGGGTGATAAAGATAAAGGTACTCTTGAAGAAACTGCTTTCAACGGGGAGCAACTGGTGTCACCATCATCATCCTCGGCTGCCGTAGACTATAGCACTATGACACCAGCACCAAAACCTCCACAAGAGCCGGATATGAATGCTCTGCCTGCAGAACCCATTCCAAAGCACCAGCAGCAGTCTGCACTAAAGATCCTCAAAATTGTCAAAAGAATGAAAGACGCGAGACCTTTCCTGCAACCTGTTGACATTGTCGCTCTGAACATTCCACTATACTACAATTTCATTTCAAGACCAATGGACTTGAGCACTATAGAGAAAAAGCTAACTGTCAACGCTTATAGTGAAGTTTCACAGTTTAGTGACGATATCAACCTTATCGTTAGTAATTGCGCAAAGTTCAATGGGGCTGACAGTGCCATTGCCCAGATGGGCCGAAATATGCAAGCAGCATTTGAAAAGCACATGTTAAATATGCCCGGCAAGGAAGCACCTGTAGCAAAAGTTACTGCATCCGGAAGAAGAAAGCCAAGCACAACAACACCACAGGCAGGATTGAATTCCGAAGGTGTTCCAAGAATCAGAAGGGACTCTACAACTACTGCTAATGGCAGACCAAAAAGAGAGATACATCCTCCAAAACCAAAAGATATGCCTTACGATATCCGTCCAAGAAAAAAGAAGTTTGTAGCGGAATTGAGATTCTGTCAACAAGTCTTGAAAGAGTTATCATCAAAGAAATACGAGTCGTTCAATTATCCATTTTTAGAACCAGTTGACCCAGTCGCCTTGAACTGTCCAACCTACTTTGATTACGTTAAAGAGCCAATGGATTTTTCTACCATTCAAAACAAACTCAACAATAATCAGTATGAGAATGCTGACCAATTTGAACGTGATATTCGTTTGGTGTTTCAAAATTGTTACACGTTCAACCCAGAGGGCACAGCTGTGAATATGATGGGACACAGACTTGAAGCCATATTCGATAAGAGATGGGTGGATAGACCACAGACTCCAGCAACGCCTGTTCAATCTGACGATGAATTCACCACAGATGATGAATCAGAACCTGAAACGATTGATGAGAGCCTGATTACAAATCCTGCTATTCAGTTTTTGGAGGAACAACTTGAAAGAATGAAACAACAGTTGGACAAATTGAAAAAGGAAGAGATAGAGAAGATTAGAAAAGAGAGGGGAAGCAAGAAAAAGTCAAAGAAGACGAAGAAGAGAAGAAGAAGAAGCGAAGCAGTGACTGTGGTTACTTATGAGATGAAGAAGGAGCTAAGTGAACGCATCAATGAGTTGAGCGTAAAAAAATTGAGCCAAGTATTGACCATCATTAGCGAAGCTCTCAACATCAACGCAGATGCTGGAGAAGAGATCGAATTGGACATGGACCAACTTGACAATGCAACTCTCTTGAAATTATATAACTTTGTTGTTAAAAAAAAACCTTCGTCAAATTCAAGAAGACCAGCAGCCGTGGCAAATGGACCAAAGAGAGCCAAGAAGGCCAAGAACCTTACCGAGGCTGAACAATCGAGACAGATCGAGAATCTGAAGAAAAAGATTGAATTACTTGACCAACCAAACTCTGCTTCCACCACGTTTAGTGGGGCTGCTAACGAATCTGATGAATCTGAGGATGATATCAGCTCCGAGTCTTCTGAGGAAGAATAATAATAATAATGATGATGATAATGATATGAATTGATGATGATTTGACTACAAAGATGATACAGGTGCCGTCATCCATATATACATGTATTTAATCATAATTCAAGGCCCATTGTGTACTTAATCTCATGTGTAGTTAGTTGTATAGACAAGCTATATGTCATCTAACAGAAGAAGTTTGCGATCTTCTTCAACGGATTCTTCTTTTCCCTCTCCTTCTCTTCAATGCTTTCTATCTTCATTAGCTCAGGGTCAAACACCCTCCTATCAGTGTCAAGATCAATTTCAGTAGATTTGATAAACGGGAAAACTAGTTTCTCTCTCTCAACAAAATAAAGATACACCTTATGACCAAGGTAGAACATGAGGAACGAAAACATACCAAGGTAGTTTTGAATGAAGTTCACAAAATTGATACCATCCCCTCCGATTGGGTATAAAGACACCCAAAATTGGGCCGCAAGGATACCTAAATTCAACATAACGGCAATATAGGATGTCCACACTCCTGTTCGAACCTTGAAACCAAGCTCAGTTAGGCTTTTGCCTTGTGCTTTCAACCCAGCTCTGAACCTTATGTGGCTGATACATATTGATGACCAGGTGAATATTGTAGATAGGCCAGAGAGTGATAATAGCCAGGTGAATATTGCCTCTTGGTCTTTATAGGCAGCTATGAAGCTAAAAAGACCAATTATACTGGACAGAATCATAGCTCTTGTTGGTCGATCGTTTCTATCAACAAAGTCAAACCACTTTGGGGCAAAGCCTTGCTTTGCTAAAGCATAGAAAGTCCTTGAAGACGAATAAAGCGCTGCATTACCTACCGATATAACGGCCACTAAGATGACTGCATTGATAACATTAGGGAAAATTGCAATTCCGTGTGATGCCATTGCAATGACATAAGGGGATACAGGAGCACCATTGTTCTCTTTAGAGCCCATAAGTGAGGGTGAGTCGTAAGGGACCAATAGGCAGACAACAAATATAGACAGGAAGTAAAAGATCAAGAGTCTATAAAAGACCTGTTTTGTTGCAGTAGGGATGGCCTTTCTGGGGTTCTTTTGATCTGCTGCTGTTAATGCCATGAATTCAGTACCACCTAAAGAGAAAGCTGATGTGACAAATGCTGCACATACACCTTTGAAACCATTTGCTAAAAGCCCTGGATGTTGAAAGTACTGGACACCAATAACACCAGAGCTGCTACCACATCCTCCTTTATTCACCACAATCCCAACGATGATAAATATCAGGAGCATAGATACTTTGATAAGGTTAAGCCAGAACTCGGCCTCTGCGTAACCTGCAGAACCAACAAAGTTTACAGCGACAATCATTGGAAAGAATAAAGCAACCCAGACGTCGGAGTTTATAGAGGCGTTCCAGTATTTTATAGTCATTGCAGCTGTGACCATCTCCAACGGGAGAACAGTGAACCAATTAACACAGTAGTTCCATGCAATGGCGAAACCTAATGAAGGGTCAACTAGCCTTGTTGTGTATGCGTTGAAACCGCCAACCAAACCTGAAAATGACACTGCAAGCTCACCTGCAGCAAGCATAGTAAAAAAAAGCATAGCTCCAACCACGATGTAGGAAACTATCAAGCCTAGTGGACCACCCATTGACAACGCTTTACCATTTCCAACCAAAAGCCCTGTGCCCAACCCTCCAGCAATTGCAATTAATGCGACATGGCGGGGCGAGAGACCCTTCTTGTTACTGTCATCCGCCTTGTCGTCGTCAAGTTGCACGGTGAGCTGGCCCTCAAAGTCAAAGAGCTCTCCCTTCTCCCTGAATGATTCCTTGATATCCGACCACCATTTCCAGGAGGCAGCGCTGCCCTCCTTTGCGGTGTTGACATTCAGAGATTCTGTGGATCCAACCTCGCAGATTTTGGAGGCGGCGTCCATTGCGGTTTGGCTTGTGCTGTCGTAGTAGGCGCTGTTCATAGACTTGGTCTCAGCCGCCTTTTCCTCTTGGGTGCTGCTGCTGTCGACAGACATCTTCAGTGAGTGTCTGTGGTGTGTGGTGTGAGTGCGACAGGAACCCAACAGGAAAGGGGAAAGGGAGACACACCGTCCTAGCCATACTAATGTATTATATAACAGCGCGGTGCTGGACAGAATTCCTCCGCCGGCTAGCAATAGCCTGCGAAGAGCAGGCCGCTTACATACTGAATTCCCTCATGGTGGAACAGAAATATCCCTCTTTTTTCTGGCAGAGCGAGCGGGTTCTTGTTCTTCTTGACAGAAAAATGGAAAGAGCCCAAGTGACACAAAACCAGGACGCAGGAAAACTCGCCAAACTTTCCGCAATAGGAAAATATCCGCAAACAGATGAGCAGGGTAACGTGCGAGCTGCTTACAGACGCGACACAGGGTAACAGCTACTCGCTACGTAAGCACATCCCCAAAGGGGAAAGTACTGCTGAAAAAGAAAGAAAAAAGTCAAATTGCTGCGCGATAAAAAGAAAAAGAAAAAAAATTTTCATCATCGCTGTGCGAAAGGAAAGAGAGGAAGAGGAAAAGAATAGGGCCAAAAAAAAAAAAGCAGTGGATGGAGTATACCCTTTACCACACTCTTCCCTTTTCTTCAACTAAATCTATTTGATTCAAGTAACATTGAAGAAATATAATATTTATATATTAGAATCATGACCGAACAGCTATCTAACGGTTTGCAAAACATGAAACTCAGCAGCAACGCTGGTGGCGAAGGCGCAGAGGACTCTAATGGTGGCGAAGGCCGCGCTTCGTCTTACGTTCCACCACACATCAGAACGCGCCCTCAGGGTGACATCAGAAACTTCAGCGGTGGCAACTCTCACGAGGGACATGGCGGTAGCAGCAATTACAGTAACGGAGGTTATGAACGCAGAGAGTTCGGGTACGGCCGCAGAAACGGTGGTGGCGGTAAGTTCTCTGGTGGGTACGACCGCAGAGGCGGGTTCGAAAACAGCAGGGGCCGTGGAAGATTTGTCGACGGTAAGCATGTCCCAGCCCAACCAAACCCTCAAATGGAGAAGGAGCTTTTTGGTGAGGCTGACGATGTGAGCTTCCAATCCTCTGGTATCAACTTTGACAACTATGACGATATCCCTGTTGAGGCCTCTGGTACAGACGTTCCTGAGCCAATCTCCACCTTCACTGCTCCTCCTTTGGAAGACCTGCTACTAGAGAACATCAAATCTGCCAGATTTACCAAGCCAACCCCTGTTCAAAAATACTCTGTTCCAATCGTTGCCGCTGGCAGAGATTTGATGGCTTGTGCCCAGACAGGTTCAGGTAAGACAGGTGGTTTCTTGTTCCCAATCCTTTCTGAGTCGTTCATCAACGGACCATCTCCAATCCCAGAATCAACTTCTCAATTTTCAAGAAGAAAGGGATTCCCAACTGCCTTAGTTTTGGCTCCAACAAGAGAGCTTGTCTCCCAAATTTACGACGAAGCTAAAAAGTTTACTTACAGATCATGGGTTAAACCAGCTGTGGTATATGGTGGTGCTGATATCGGTAACCAAATTAGAGAGATTGGAAGAGGTTGTGACTTGCTTGTCGCTACACCAGGTCGTCTGAACGATTTGCTAGAGCGTGGTATCATCTCCTTGAGAAACATTAAGTACCTCGTTTTAGATGAAGCTGACAGAATGTTGGATATGGGTTTCGAGCCACAAATCAGACACATTGTTCAGGACTGTGACATGCCACCAGTTGAGGAAAGACAAACACTTATGTTTTCCGCCACTTTCCCAGCTGACATTCAACATTTGGCCCGTGATTTCTTGAAGGATTACATTTTCTTATCAGTGGGTAAGGTTGGTTCTACCTCTGAAAACATTACTCAAAAGGTTATCTACGTTGAAGACAACGAAAAGAGATCTGTTTTGTTGGACATTTTGTCTGCTGACGAGAATGGTTTGACTCTGATTTTCGTTGAAACAAAGAGAATGGCTGACTATTTGTCCGATTTCCTTATTGCTCAGGACTTCCCAGCTACCTCTATTCATGGTGACCGTACTCAAGGTGAACGTGAACGTGCCCTAGAATACTTCAGAAGTGGTAGAGCACCAATTTTGGTTGCCACTGCTGTTGCTGCAAGAGGTTTGGATATTCCAAACGTTACTCATGTCATCAACTATGACCTTCCATCTGATATCGACGACTACGTTCACCGTATCGGCCGTACCGGTCGTGCTGGTAACACCGGTGTCGCCACTGCCTTCTTCAACAGAAACAACAAGAACATTGTCAAAGAGTTTGTTGAGATTCTTTCGGAGGCCAACCAGGAAGTTCCACAATTCCTGACCTCAATTGCCAAGGAGTCCTCCTACGGTAGCAGAGGCCGCGGTGGTTCCCGTGGTGGTTCCCGTAGTGGCAACGCCAACAGAGACATGCGTCGTCCTCAGAACTCCTTCGGTGGCTCTTCTTCTTCCTTTGGCAACAGCGGTGGCTCTTCGTACGGTGGTAACTCCTACGGCAACCGTTCCAATGGAGGTGGATTTTCCTCCTACTCATCCAACGGGGCTTCTAATAACACTTCTTGGTGGTGAGCAAGTTGAAACTAACTAAAACACACTGTTTTTGTTTCAATATTCATTCGTCGTTTCTTGTGTTTTTTTATCAGCTTTATCTTTAACTTTTTTTTAGTTTGTGCTTTTGTTTGTTTTGTCTTGAAGTTATTTTTTCTTGTTTTTTGTTAGTGTTGTGCACAGTTCAAATGTCTGGTATATTTTACATTATGAGGGAGAGAGAGAGAGAGAGAGAGAGAGAGAGAGAGAGAGAGAGAGAGAGGGAGAATTAAGAGCATAATAAGGCCAATCAATTACCATATTGTGAATGGGTCATTCAGAAGCTCGAAAGTGAGCTTTCATAAAGAGGTAAACTCTTTTTTGCCATTACATTTATTTTTATTATTATCATTACTTTGATTACTGTTGATTTGCGTTCGTTTATGCTTGCTTGGGTTTTGTTGACAAACTACTTTTCTATTATTCATTTGAGGCATGTGAGGTTTGGTCATTTTTCCTTCATAAAGAAGGGATGAAGTTATATCGTGTTGTTTTGATCTATCAGTGTTTCAAGTGTTTGTTGTTTTTGTTTGATATAGGGTTAATGTTGTTGAAAGATAGAAAATACTTTGATGAGAGTTTAGCATTGAAGAGAGAGAGAGAAGGGAACCACGTTCGGTCTCTCAGAGTATGGGGTTTGTTTTGCAAAGATTATAGAAAAGTTTACTTTAGTTTGTGTGTCCCTCTGGTTTCTGCTGCCTTCGTTCCCATGCGCCATTGCACGTTCCCGCTGACACTGCTGCAAGTGTCAGTCAAATGGGTTGCGATGCTACCGCAGGGTGGAGGAGGGCTGAAACGAGCTAGGGCTTAGACAATTGAATGGTGCATCTGTTTTGCCATATCCCCTGCATCCATATGGTGGAGGGGGTATACTATTGAACAAGGAAAAGAAGAGAAAAAGAGAAAAAATCACTTTTAAGAGGGAAAGAATCTAGTATTTAGTCTTTATTAATTGTTTGTTTTAAACAGGTGTAGATGTAGCAGGCATGCCACGGAGGATATCTAGCGGTTCTACCTAGCACTGCACCCCGGACCACAGCAGAATACAAGTACGCGACTAATAGCCCTAGTGTCTAGTGTAGTGTGCCCGTCCCGTTGTGTTACCCTGCCGTTGATAATCATGCAGGGCGGCGGTGGCGGTGGCGGTGGCGATGCCCACCAACCGACGGCGGCAGCAGAGTGCCGTAGCGCTCGTGGGTACAAGGCATAGCAGCTGCTCCACACTGGGAAGGGGTACCGCATTCCGGCAGGCAGGGCCAGTGTGCACCCACACCACTGGCCGCTGCCCGCCAGGTCAACGCTAACATCACATCGATACCACACATATGTCCACATACGGAAATATTCCGCTTATGGACACCCACACCCACACCCACAAACTATCCCAATACAGCAGTCTTCCCGATACAGCAGTTAGTACTAGTAGTACCAGTACCACACCACAACGCTAGATGTGGTTCGTCAGCCATTGTGTTGGTGGGTGCGGTCGAGTGAGTGAGCGGGCATGGGAGTGAGGCGAGTGCGAGTGCGAGCTCAAGTGCATCTGCGAGTGCGAGTGGGTGCGGTGCGGTTTGCGTGTGTGTTTTTTTTCTTTGGTGGCGACTGCGATTGACTGACTAGTTAGGTGATGATGACTTACAATGGAGAAGAAAACATACATTATTAATACTAAACCCATTATCAAACCCTAATTTAAATTAAATTGAATTGAATCGAGCTAAGCTGAACTAGACTACTACCTCCACCTTTTTTCGCACATCTTTTCAGGCCGCTACACTACACTACACTGTCTCACGGGGTACAAGCGAGCAAAGGTGGTTTATCTGTACACAACTGGACGAGAGTAGACACACCACACGACAAGCCAGACAGGGAGACGGACTTAGTGTCATCAATCAAGTGACCATGTCAACAGCAGCGAGAAGAAGATTGATGAGAGATTTGAAAGTATGTTGAGTGCAGTGGTGCCGTCGCCACCGCCCTCGCTCCACATCACCCAGCAGCTACTGTAGGGAGAGAGACCCCCTCTCTGCATTGCTGGGGAGCTAGCGGACGGGACGGGGACAGTGCATGCAATCCTTTGACTAGTACTAACAGTGTTGTGCTCTACAGCGTATCCAGCAGGACCCCCCTGACGGAGTTTCAGCATCGCCTCAGGCAGACAACGTGATGATCTGGTAAGTGTCCTTTGTCTATACAACTAGAGTGGCGCCAGCGCCAGTGTCTGGTCTAACATACCTGATCACACTGCACCCACAAAGAGCAGTACTAACACCGCAATGCGATATCCAGGAACGCAATCATCATTGGACCCGCAGATACCCCCTTTGAAGACGGCACATTCAGATTGAGCATAAACTTCGACGAGCAATACCCAAATAAACCTCCAAGAGTCAAGTTCCTAAGTCAGATGTTTCACCCTAATGTTTATGCCAGTGGCGAATTGTGTCTTGACATCTTACAGAACAGATGGTCACCAACATTTGATGTCTCGTCTATATTGACATCCATCCAATCGTTGTTGAACGACCCTAATATTTCATCACCAGCTAATGTGGAGGCCGCTAACTTATACAAAGACCATAGCTCACAATATACTAAAAGAGTGAGAGAAACTGTCGAGCAGTCATGGGCTGAGGACCTGTTGGATGACGATGATGATGACGAGGAGGGGGCAGATGGAGATGATGGTGGAAAAGGAGAGGGAGAGAGTTAGTAATAAAATATAGCATCTATGTCATGACATTCTTATTTGTCTCCTTATGTTCTTTATCTTCTTCTTTATTCTTTATCAGTCCTCGCCCATCTCCGTCATAATTACCCCATCTACACTACTACTATCCTGATATTCTCAACATCACTGGCTGCTCCACTACTTTTACCAACAACCACTTCTTCCTTTCACTTTCATCTCCTTCACCTAGAACTCTTGGAATGAGTAGTGCGTAAATTTACATAGTATAAATCTTTATAAGTCTTCAATTTGTATGTATATGTACCCTAGCGGACCAACAATTCATTACCTTAGCCATAGATAGTACCATCTCTTCGCCCTATGCTCATCACGACTTTGAGCCTCCTCATCCTCTTTGCGGTTCAATTCCTCTTGACGCTTCAGGTCAGCAACTAGCAAAGGGCTTTCCATATCTTTCAACTCTTCTGGCTCGATGTATTTGTCTCTGTAGAGAGCAACTATGCTTACTAGAATAGCTAAATACACAACTACTCTGCTCACAGGGTCCAAAATCCCAGCCATTCTCTTGAACTCCTGTTTACGGGCCTCATTCACCTGGTATGGGTCAATTTCTGGTAGTTTACTCACAATATCGGATGGGCTAGGGTCTGAGACTTTGATCTGGCTAGGCAATCTGAAAGGTAGATCTTCAGGTGCTACATTTGCATACATACTGTCTTTCAGATCCTCCCTTGCGCCGTAGCTTCCATAGCTGATGAAATAAGCCACTCTCTTGCTGTCATCGGGGACATCATTCCAATTGCGTCTGAGTCTTTTCTCAACCTCCTCCTGCACTTGTTGGCGGTGATAGGTGTTCAGCTCTACAAACTTCCGCGGGTTTGCAAGAATGGGCTTAGTATCAATGGGTTCAAAGTTCTCCTCCGTAGTTAGAAACCCATCAAAGATATCCCTGATGCTACTTCTAGTAAACTGAATCTTTTCTCTCGCTGAAAGTGGCTTCGATTCGCCGCTCTCGTTGTTCACAGCCTTCACCTCCTGTGGTTTCCCAATATCACCGGCGCCACCTGCTGTTTTCTTAGCCCCTATGGTGCTGCTCAGCCTTACAAGAGACGATGTGTGCTGTATAGCTCTACTTCTGAGCATTATGATGAACCTTCAAGCAAGATGAATAGCCCTCACTCTCACTACTTGCCAACATAGCATTTCGTGTGTTTCAAAGTTTTTTATACTACAGTCGGAATGTCTATAATATTCATATTAAATTGCTTAGGTGTAATGCTTGGAGGGGATATGGTTCAGGAAGATGCGGTGGCAGGTGATGACTGCTCCTCATTGTGGTCATCGTCACTGCCTTCAGCAGGTTTTTTGTGCGTTCTTCTTCTTCTCTTCTTCTCTCTGCTCTCGTCATCAGCACCCTGTTTCTCTGCTTTCCTCTTCTTCACACTCAGAGGGTTAGGCTCCTTGGGGCCCCTTTTCTTCTTCTTCTTCCGCGCAGAGTCATCATCGCCGCCGCTGCTTGGCTTTGGCTTCTCAACAGCGTTCAGACCAGTAGTCAGCTTGGCCTTCTCTTTCTTCAGACTGGTTCTAGCGCTCTTGTGGCTCAGGTTCTCCATCACCATCACCGATCTGTTCATATATATCATCGGCACACCTGGGATCCTTCTCAGCTCCCGTCTCAGCGTCTCGCTATCAGACGCGACGATGTATCTGTGCTTGTTCTCCCCCTTTATGTCCACGATAGACCGGATGCACTCGTCTGGAGTCTTTGGCTCCGTAGGCCGATGGTTGCAACGACGTCTCTCGTACTCTTTCGCCTGCGCGATGGCGCTCTGGTCTTTGCTGGCGTAGAGCGCCTGCATGCAGCACTGTGTGATCATGGGCTTGACCTCGCCCTGCACGGTCCGGCTCAGGCCCTTGCCCAGGTCAAACGATGCCTTGTTGGTGTTGAGCACGATGAGGTCGTCAACTATCACCTGGTACGGCTCTCTGAACTTGAACGTGTGGTTGTACACCAGCATCTGCTTCCGGTATGACTTAGCTCGCTTCTGGCGCATCGTCTGCCTCTCTCTCCCGTCTGTCTCTCTCTCTCGCTGCTGCGGCCTGCTGCCTCGCACACCACTCCTGTGTGGTATCTGAGCTCTTCCCTTCGCAATTTTTTCTTCCTCACCGCTGTCGTTGCGTGTACCAACCAGTACTCTCCCTACTGCTTCGGAGAAGAATTTCAGTGGCAAATTCACTCAGAGCCCAAGCAGAGTAGAAGAAGCAAACAGAAGAGAAGAGAAAAGAAGAAGACTAGGCTCGCCTGTACATGTCCATTGTCGTTGGTATAGTTGTTCTACTGGTTCTACTCAAAGTCGTTCACTCATACCTCAGCCCAAGTCCTCGCACTCGCAGAATGGCATCCAAGGAAATCGTCACAAAGGTCCAAGGCCTGATCAGAGGTAACCACATCTTTGTCGCCTCCAAGTCGTACTGCCCGTACTGCAGATCGACCATCGGCACGTTCGCCAGCATGGGTGTCAAACCGTTGGTCTTACAGCTGGACGAAATCCCAGACGGGGCTCAGATCCAGGAGGCGTTGAGAGAGATAACCGGACAGACTACAGTTCCTAATATCTTCATTGACGGGAAGCACATCGGTGGCAACTCAGACCTACAGAGTTTGAACTCCACCGGTGAGCTGAACAAGCTGTTGAAACTATAAAGTGTTTTGTGCCACTAGACAGACAGGAAGTGTTGTATATTCTAAATAAAATCCTTTGGCAGTAAGCCTAGCTTGTCCATTCTGATCTTGACAGCATTTCTGTGTGCATCTAACCCTTCAACCTTGGCAATACTCATAACAGCCTTCCCAATGCTAGCCAATCCCTCTTTGGTGACGTCCTGTGAGGTCAAGAACTTCTGGAAGGTTGCGGTGTTGACACCACTGTACATTCTAGCGTATCCGTATGTAGGCAGGGTGTGGTTGGTACCCGATGAATAGTCACCTAGCGACTCAGGGGAGTAAGCACCCACAAACACTGAACCGGCGTGCTGAACCAAGTCGACGTATGACGCAGCGTTTTCAATTTGTAAAATCAAGTGCTCCGGAGCGTACTGGTTAGACAAGTCAAATGCCGCCTTCATGCCCTTAACTAGAAGAGTCGTGGAGTTCTTGATACACTTGCGGACAATGTCAACTCTTGGAAGTTTCAAGGCTTGCTCGTGGAGTGAATCTTCAATTGCCTTGAGCTCACCCTGGGATAAGTCAACTCCAATCAAAATCACTTGAGAGTCAACGCCGTGTTCAGCTTGGGATAACAGGTCTGAAGCGACAAAGTCTGGATCTGCCTTTCCATCAGCAACAACGAGCACCTCTGATGGACCCGCTGGCATGTCAATTGAGCACAACGCAGTGGTATCGTTTTGAATGTACATTTTAGCAGCAGTGACGAATTGGTTACCTGGTCCCAGGATCTTGTCAACCTTTGGAATCTGCTCAGTGCCGTATGCCATTGATGCAACAGCTTGGGCACCACCAGCCAAAACGATCTTGGATGCTCCGACTTTATTCGCCACGTAGACCACTTCAGGAGAGAGGGACCCATCCTTTCTAGGTGGTGACGCAATGACAATCTCTTTACACCCAGCAACTTGTGCTGGCACACCTAGCATGATCGCAGTAGATGGCAATACAGCTGTACCACCAGGGACATAGAGACCAACTCTCTCGATTGCTCTAGCAAAACGAGAGCACACAACACCTGGTTGAGTCTCCACTTTCAAGGTTTCGGTTTGCAGTTGCGCTTGGTGGAATTTACGCACATTTTCAATAGATATGTCAATCGCCTCTTTCAGTTCAGCACTGATATCATACAGCTTTGGATCGAATGGTGCACTCAGAACTGGAGAATCTAACGTGACGCCATCAAATTTGGCTGTCAGCTCCAACAGGGCTTCATCACCTCGGGTACGAACGGAATCAATGATTGGTTTGACAAGTTCCATGATGTCAGCAGTCTTTTGCACGGGTCTAGTTAGAACCCTAGCAATCTCTTCCTGAGAGGCTGTTGCTGTATCAACGACACTCATTTGAATTCTGCCGTTGGAAGAGGGGGTGTCTTCTGTAGGCTTGGTAGCTGCCGGCTTCACAACAGGTGCTGGAGAACTCTGTTTTTGCTTGTCCTCTTGCAAAAACTTGGGTTTAGCATCTCCCTTTCTTCTGGTTATCTTTAAACCCTTCAAGTCCAAGTTTCTTTCAATGTCTTCCAGGCTGACGCCATTCTTCACACATCTTGTTAGTGCAAAGTAGAAGAGATCAGCAGCTTCCCACGCAATCTCATCCTTGGTGGTAGCGTCTGTTAACTCCTCAGCTTCTTCCTTGATCTTAGCATTCAAAAGCGTTTCATCAGAGAATAGGCGTTTGGTGTAAGAGCCTTCTGGCGCATTTGCAAGCCTGTCAGCAAGCGTCTTTTCTAATCTTGCTAGTCCATTGATGTTACCAAAACAACTGTCTTGTTCGAGGTGACAGAAACCTACCCCTGATTGTCTGACAACAAACTTCAAACAGTCAGAGTCACAGTCCTTGCTCAGCTTCAAAAGTTCTTGTGTCGCACCGGATGTGGCACCCTTGTACCATAGACCGTGCTTTCTTGACTGATAAACACCGCTTCTAGTCCTGATAGCCTCTGAGATAGACTCTTGAGAAGAGTATACCAATCCTAGCGAGTGGTTGTAGATATCGGTGACCAGTGTGGCGTACAAGCCATCTGCCCTATCAGTAGTTAAAGAGCTGATAAGCAAGTCAGCGACGGATACTCCTCCCGCTTTTCCGTCAGTAGCCAACCTCTCAGCTGGTACCACGGGCACCAAACCTGATGCGATGAAAGAGTTCAAGACATCGGAATCGTTGAAGCCAAACACAAATATCTCACGACTACCGTTTTCAGTGGCTAGTTTCAAGTCGTCTAAGGCAAAGCTCGCAGAAACAAAGAATGACTTGACTGTACTGAACTCAGAGATCTGGGACAAGTCGTTTAGTCTCAACAACACACGTCCAGCTGGAATGCCGCTGCTGATATACTGCTCGAACAGCTCTGGCTTGATGACAATCTTGCTGACCCCGTTGTTGAGCAGATCAATAACTGTAGCCACATCAACACCATCAACATCCACGAACTCAACAACAACGTCCGTGTTTCTCAAGAGACTGCTTTGGTACGTCTTGATAACTGCTTCTATGTCAGCCTCCGACGACAGTTGGAACAAACCGCGTCCAACCACCGACAGCGCCTTCAAATTATCAACTAGGTCATCGCCTTTCTTGAATACTGGGAGCACTGGGAACGTCATTCTTACCGACAAAAGCGCACTTCTCTTCTCTCTTGTCAGCTCCCTATAGTTATGCTTAGCTCAAACAGGCAGTACCGGTACGATCTGTGAGAATGACACTAGCTCTTAGCTCAGGGTTCAATACGTTAGTGTGTGAGTGTCTCCTCGTCAAGGCTTTTTTCATCATTTGATTTTTTTCATTTTTTTTCGTCTTTACTGAGTCATCGTATTGGCCGGGGATGATGATGATAACGATAGTGAGATGATGAGATGTTCATTTCATATGATGGTGCTGGTGAAATTACAGAACTACAAACAGCTGGTAAGATAGGGTTAGCAATCTATTAGCCAGAAGAGATAAAAAGCAGGGGGCACGCCGTGCTTGACGTGAGTTGACGGCAGTTCAGAAGATGTCATTTTCGAATGGGCAGTCTATGCTATCATGTCCATCTCTCTCACATAAACCACACCACAACTCCCGGCCACTAGCCGGGTCCTTAATCTCTGGGACATACACTTGCAACTCCCCGTCGATGACCTGCGACAGGACAGAAGGTCTGCCATTCAGGCCAAGAGAGCTGGCAGATGACCGCTTCGTAGCCATTGAGCTTCTCATGCTGCCATGGGTAGAGAAGGTTGGGGAGGATGAGGCCTTCTCTGGGCTGAAGTTTGACCCAAAAGCTTTCAGTTTGCTTTGCAGGATGCTTATTTCCTTATCTTTAGACTGTGCTTCTGACTTCCTCAAGTCATTAATAAGCTCCATTTCTGATCTGAGGTCTTGCAGCTCCGCTGAAGTGGGCCTTCCCTTGAGCTCGTTCTTGAGCAGTTCTATTTGGATTTGTAGTTCATTGACTGTGGAGGACGAAGACGCCGGCGAAGAGTGGGCGGACCTGTTAGTTGCAGACGGTGCCACCTTTGGAGTTCTTGTCTTGGTCTTGGTTTCGAGGCCTGCCACCTTACCTTTTAGTTTCTCTATCTCGCTATCCTTCTTCTCAAGCAGCTGCGCAACCTCCAACTCACTTGACTCATTCTTCAGCACTGAAATTTCAGTCATTGCGAGTACCAAGTCATTGCCTAGTTTTGTCTTCTCATCCGTCAAGCTCCTAATCAAGGTACGCTGCTCTTCCGCAGATGAAGGGAATGACTTGTAAGTAGCCAGCTCATTCTCCAGTTTTGATATTTCTAAATTTCTCTCAGAAATCATGATCTGAAGTTTGGAAAGTTCAATTTGCTTAGCTCTATAATCACCTCCATTCAACTTTTCCAATTCTTCGTCCTTCTCCTTCAGAGAAGCTTTGAGCCCATCTTGCACCTTATTAGCTTCGGACTCAAACGAGCTCCTCTCAGATTCAACTCTCTGTAACTCTTTCCTCAAGTTCTCAATTTCCTCGTCCTTATCTGCTACAGACTTCGCCATACTTGAGCTCTGGTTTTCTTGGTCTTTCAAGGTAACAAGCTCTTGTCGTAGTTCTTCAATAACAGCCTCCTTATTGGATAGTTTATACTCCAGCTCAAGAACTGCGTCTTCTGGTTTGATGGTATCAAGTTTCTTCTGTAAAACGCTCACATCCTTGTTCAACTTCTTTATTATCTGTTTATGCTCTGAATCTTTGATCTCTAACTCTTTGATCTTTTCTTTTAGGTCTTCCACCAGAGGTAAGTTTTCTTGGCTAGAGCTTGCTTTGTTATTGTATAGGTCCACCTTGAGTTGTTCAACCTCCTCGGATTTAATCTTTAATTCATCGTGAGTCTTTGCAAGTTCCTCTCGAAGGTTATCACCCGCATTATCAAGGCCTTGGATATGGTCCTCTTTGAGAGAGAGGTTCTCTTTATGAATCTTTTTGATCTTCTCCTCACTTTCTACAATATCACTTTGGAGCTTCTTGATAGTATTCATCTGCATTCTGTTCTCCTTTTTCAACGCATCCAGCTCTTCTTGTATTTTCTTGGTGATTTCTGCTGTAGCTGCTGATTTAGTGCAGCTCTCACTTTGGGTTTGTCGTTCCCGTAGTTGTTCTTGAAGGTTTTTCAGTTCTGTTAGATATATTTGCTCGTTCTCAGTCACCCTTTTCTCTACTTGATCAATGACCTCTAGAAGCTCGTCTCTTTGTTCTTCATAACCTTTCTTCTGCGTCAGCATTTTCATATCCAATAAAGCAATTTTCTCATTAGCTTTATCTAGGCTTAGTTTACTCTCTTCGAACTTCAGCTCCAACTCCTGGACAAGCTGCACATTCTTCGCATTGGTTTCCTTTATCCGCGTGAGCTCTTCTTTGATGGCATCATTCTGCTGAAGCAGCTGATCTCGTTCAGCTTCCAGGACTACTTTGGAGGATTTCAGATTCTGGAGCTCTTGCTGTAAAGACATTGGTGTCAGTTTGGATATGGGCGTGGAAGATCCAGATCTCAGTGTTGGGGAGAATGATGGGGACGAGCCAGTAGCAAGTAATTGTGGATGATAGGGTTCAGGCAGTCCGAGCCCCACTACTGACGACCTCACAGGTGTTTGATTGAACACAGCACCCTTGGGGCTCAATGACAAGAGCCGTTTGTTGATTGGAGACTCGACATATTTGATAGACGATATGAACCGGCTGTAGTTCATGAAAAGACCAGCACCCTTCTGCGTCGTTTGGAAGTACTGGACGCCATTAACATCACCACTGTTCTTTCCCTGGGCGACTGCTTCACCAACGAGTTCGATTCCTGCAAATTTACCGAATTTCCCTTCGATTGGACCAGCGTATCTGAGGACAGCTCGGCCGATATTGGGAAGAAGCACTACTGAGCCAATGGGAAGTTCGTTTGGCGATTCCACGCGTGGGAAAGGACTGGGTGTCTTGGGGGTTTCTGAGTAGCGATGCATCACCCCATGCACTGCTGTATGAATATGGGAGAGTCAGGCCTGCTGCGTGACTTCGGTCCCCGTCCTTCCTCTGTGGTATCTATCTCTCGCGCTACTCTGTCTTTTACAAGAGAAGCGAGATATCCAGTTCGACTTCGGTCGTTGCAGCTGTAGTGACACTGGTCCGAGCAGGAAGGGCCGAAGAAGATAGAAGGAAAGGAGGTAAAAAGACGAGGGTGATAATGGTACAGCGGTGTGTATCAACGAAACGATATAAACCAGCCGCCAGCCAGCCCTTTTAGTCACCTTCTATTTTTGACACCTAAAGCGTTAGATTTAGTTTCGCGAAAACACGAGAGACGGGACTAGTCCAGTCCAGAGAGACTAGTCTGACAGTGCTCGTTCCCCTCGTTTATTAACGTTCGCAAAAATAGCGAAAAATGGCGAAAAATGGCGATCGTCAAGCGCGATACCGTCGGATCGTCGCCCGATTGCCTTCAAGCAAGTAAATCATGTACTGTACTGACTGGTACACAACGGCCTGCACACTACATCTCTTCATAAGAGATTGCTACTGGTTTTGATTATTTACAATAGTCAGATCATGGACTGGTTTTCATTCTACTTAAATCATATCGCTGTCGAGATTCTGCCCCAGGTGGTTATTTTTGTTGTTCGCTGAGGATAGACTGAGCTTTGACCGCCAAACAAACACCAGCTGCTTGGTTATCGAAGAGATGTTTTCTTGTATGCATGAATTCCATTTGCAATGGAAAAGAAGATCTACATGAAGAAACTTAACTCCATTTGTTGCATATTCACCAAATGTCAATGCCACTGTCAGGTTTGGATCATGGATAATTTGTGACTGTCTGTAAATCTCATTGAAGACCATACATGACGAGTGGCAGTGGAAGCCAAACAACTGTTACTGCAACTCTTTTTGAGAGCCATTTCAAAGAAAGGGTTATCAGAATGGTGGAGTCACTGGCCTGATGTTAAAATACCTTTGATGAACAATTCCATTGTGGAATTCGTGTCGTTGAGATACTCGAATCATTCTGATGATATCTCGTGAAAACTTTGAACTATCCAGCTGATTTTGTAGATGCTTAAATGTTCTTCTGACCTCTTTGGACTATTCTTACGACAGCGTCATCGTGAATGGCTCGTGGGTTGCTTCTTAAGACCGTTGCTGTCTAGCATGGCTCTGACAGGAAGATGGATGGGTATTCAACCTCAATTGAAATTTGACATGTCGTTTATCCCAATCCAGCAACAAAAGTGCGGCAAATATTGCCGCCAAAAATTGGCGAAAAAGATGGAAAAATTACGATATTTTTTGGCGACTCCATGCAAGTCCTGTGGCTGGTGATTTCCCTTTTCATCCTAACGGAATTATCGAAAAAGAGGAGACGGTGGTGAGTTGAACCGATGTCAATTGTAACTGGTGTGAGGTAGGTCACCCACCTTGACGACTGTTATGTAGCACTGTTTCTTGAAGCCAGTTGACTGCTCAATAACAGTGCGTGTGAGAGACTGAGTATCGACACGCATGTGTGTTTGTGACTGCTTGCCATATCCACAAGCAGCTACCCATGGCTGAAATTATTCCGCAATGCGTGGTGGTTCTTCGATGTTCAAACCACAATTACAGAACGGCAGGGAGGAGCACAGACATGACACACAATTGCAAGAGGGGCTTGTTGCGAGTGATACTGCGTCTATGATATGTGCACAAAACCAGACACATACACAGACACAGATTCACACACAAAACAGGTGTCTGAGTCAATTCCCCTTCAAAATGAAAAGAAAAAATAGTGAGTAAATACAAAACACAACAAAAGGATGATGTGGTTGCTTGTGTGATTGACAAAGCAAGATCTCTGGCTGGTAGTGGTAGTGGCTGCTCCTGATAGAAAAATGCCCTTCATGAGCCTCGGCCTCAGCAAAAGAGGAATCCCAGGGGTAAACTCAGATGCATATCATTTCGGTTACTTTGAAGACACAACTGGATACAGAAGTCCCCCTCCAAGACACTCAAGATTCGACCCTTTACTCGAAGCTCTTTATATATTTGGAGGAATGGTGCTTGTGTATACCCTCTTCACATTCGTCTGCTTTAGTCTGAGAGAGTATTTCCAGTCACTAAGCAGTAGAAAAAAGCTATATTCCAGTGGCACGAATTGGTCAAATACTTCCGCCATTACAATCACTCAATCGCCTCTGGCAAGGCAGAACAACATTATCAATTCTTTGCAAAACCCGGCATACCCTACATTGAATAAGAGTAATAATGACCGCAATAGTGCCGGAAATAATAACAACTGGGAAAATGCAGGGAGTCTCGATGAACCACTATACACTTCATTGAACGTATTTGAAGGCTCACCTGGCGATTCAAAGAACTATGAGTATGAGAGCCCGGACGGAGATGGAAGCTTGCTTGCTCCTGCCGTGACATCAACAAGACTATCCAGAGTTTATGGAATGAAACAGCTATTAGCTATGAAACCTGCTGAGTATAATGGTGTTCCCCTAACCATCTTGGAAAGTGATGTCAGCGAAAATGAGAGATTGACCAATAGCAAGTTGTATCTTGCATCTTGTAACTTGGTGACTATTCAGTTTACCCAGGCAAGAATTGCTGAAAAGGCAATTGCTGAGATCAGGAAAATGTTTGCTGATAGCCGAGTGGACAAAACCACCAGATTAATACTGGTATTCAGGTTGATTGTCATGTCAAGCAACTGTGTTGAGAGTCAAAACCCTATTATATTTTTCAAGCAATTCAACTTGTTCATGGATGAGTTGATTGATACTGGTTTTGTTTTTGAGGTTCTTAACGAGAGCAATTCATATCTTGCAAGGTTGTTGATGCAAATGATTTTACAGTACTGCTTCTGCCATTGGCAGTCTTTTGATGGCCCATCTATAGATATAATCAGAAGATTTAAGTCGTGGAAGGGCGGTTATGAACCACAGGTGCAGCCAGGGTCCACTATTCTTAGGTACTTGATCAACTTACAGTTGGGGTTTGCTATCTTGGATGTAGATAACGATACTTCAAGTTTGATAAGAAGCAAGACAACTCTCTTGACCAAGCACCTAATCAAAAACTCTAGATGTGTGTATGTGGGGGATGCAGCAATGCTCTTGTTACAGGCAAATAAGATATCTGTGAACAACAACACCAAAAGGCTCATATATGGACTATTGAAATCCATGGTTACTCGTCATTCTGAGTGCTGTGAAGAACAACTCTTTCACACAGATAATTTTGGATTGAAACATTTGATAAGATATGGTCTATGGGGCGATAACAAGGACCATCAAATACGAGATGATTGCAAACAGATTTACAAGATAGCATTATCCAAGAATGTGAATCTTCAATACGTATGGAAAGATAAGGAGATCCCTGTTGATTCACTAACGACAAATGACCACCATAGTTTGGCAAATAACTCTAAATTCTCAAAGGATATGATTAGACCTGGATCATGGAAATAATGCAATCATAATAGAGTTTAGACACATTCAGACCCTTCATTCGTTTTGTTATATAGGTCAAGAAAACCTTATTCTTAATTGTATTTTTCATATAGGTAATCAATAAAAAAATGAAATAAAGGGGAGATCACGTAGGACCACAAGGAACCCGAGTTGAGAAGCTGTGATAAATGATCAACATGTTTAGATCAGCAGTGAAATTGTCTAGCGTCGTGGGCTCATCAACGCATAGAGCTTATCGATCATTTTCTCATTCACCGCAGCTGCATTCTTCGAAGATTATGCTGACTCTCTATGCCAAAACAGGGTGTAGTCTTTGTGACAAAGCCAAAGTGGTGTGTGAAGAAGTACGTGCCAGCGAGGACCTGAAGAACAAGATCGCAATTCAATATGTTGATATAACAGATCCGATGAATAAGGAATGGTGGGATGCTTATTGTTTTGATGTACCTGTCTTGCATTTAGATAGAAAGTCAGACAAATCACCTGTAAAGTTCATGCACTATTTGGATACTGGTAAAATTGTTGAAGAAATCAATAAGGACTAATACCAATTTCCACTCAAAGCGACATGCATTGTATATAGTAAGTTATGGATATCTGGCAATCTTGTCCTCTCTCTTTTTTAGATACGTTCCCCTCCGCCTCTTGGGGATGGAAGCTTGTTCCACGCCATGCTATTGGGTTTTCTTCTTTTTGGTGTATCTTCTAGACATGATGGGTAGTTGAGATGAAAATGGCTCATCTTCAAGCTCGAAATCATCCGTTATATTGAAACTCTCGTTGATAAGCTTCCTTCTTTTTGACGGCCCAGTTGGCCTTTTTTTGGCATCACCCTGAGACCCAATGTTTACTCCATACCTATTAGGTGTTTCTTTGTAGAAATTTCCTGTGGATGATGAATTAAGCTCAATAGGGATATCTATCATAGAGCCATTGACAGGCTGTTCAGGAAGAGGAGTAGAATTTCGAGTCTCAGGAATAGGTTTCAGTGTACTATTTGTCAGGGTGACTCTACTATTACTCCTAGTGATACGCTTACTCACCTGAGATGACTTCGGAGCCTGAAGTTTTTTCAGATAAGAAACTTCTTCACTCAGCTCTGAACTCAGTTTCTTGAAATGTACGATAGTTTTATCTTTCTGTTGAGATTCCGTTTCAATTCTTTTCAAATCCGACAGAAGCTTAGAGTTTGCAGTTCTCAAGTTCTCAACTTGAATTTTCTGGATTTTGGTCAATTCTGACATCTCCTTCTTGGTCTTATCCAATTGGTAAAGTGACTCATTTCTTTCTGTAGATAAACTATTGTATGATGATTTCTCATTTTTCAGCTTATTAGTACATTCGGTCTTGGACTTAGTTAGCTTTTCCTCTGTGAGTGAAAGAGACTTCTTTAACTGCTCAATTTCACATTCGTATATCTTGAGCTTTTCCAGGTTACTTTCATTCTCTTTAGTGAGATCATTATTGGCCTTGATATCCTTACCAAGCCCTTCAAGTCTGACTTCCATAGACTCAATCATATTTTTGAAGGTATCTGACAATTTTCCATCATCAGTTTTTAACATATCACATATAGTATGCAATGATTGCAAAGTTGAGTCTTGCTTTTCTTCAACATTTGTTAGAGATAGGCTGTTCAGATCAATATCTTTTAGAATATTGGATGATATTTCTTGAGAGCTTAGCTTAACCGCTTGGCCCAAGTCTTGAGAGATGGAGGAGCGGATTACTGTCAAAGTTTGATTGAGTCTGTGAAAAGGTTAGAATTGAAAATGATCTCATCCAAAAATCAGATTTTTAGTATTAATTTCGTACGTTTCACCCAGCTGTTTTATCTTAGCATCAATGTTTTTCTCTGAATTGTTTACCAAGGTTATGGTATCGTCTTTCAAAATTTGATGAACAGAGCTTGAGACATTATCACAAAGATTCTCCATTTTCTGAGCCAGAATACTTTGACTCTCAGATGCCGAGCTAAGGATTTTTGTAGTGTTTTCATCATATTGTTTACGAGTAGTCTCCAATAGCTTCTCCAGATCAGTTGTTTTAATTTTCTGCTCAGATAGCAGCCCTGACTTCTCGTCTAGCTGTGTTTGTAGCATATTTATGTCTTTATTTCCTGGACATTGCTGGTGTTAGTAAAACGTTCATCCAATAGATACACCGCTGATAGGTAGAAGTAGTGGTAATTTGTGCTCACTCTTTTGAATCTCATATGCTGTAGAGACTTTGATTTTCTTCAATTGATCTATCTGTCTCTTCAAAGAGTAAATCTCCTTTTTGCAAGTATTCAATGCAGCTACGATAGATTGATATTCCTCTTTAAGCGAAGATATAACTTCGTTATCTGCAGATCTTGAGGCTTTCATGTCCGAAAATTTCTGTTCTAGAGAGCTCATATTCCTTTTAAACCGGTGGAATAGTTCCTTTAGGGTAGCAATTTTTTTCACACTTTTGGATATTTCCAGTTCCTGGCTGGAAACCTTCGCTTGTGCTATCTCAAGGTTTCTCTTCAACACTGTTGTATACTTCTGAGATTTGAAAAGCGCCTCCATCATGACATCACTAGTTGATTGATCGGGATTGTATTGTATGGAGGGCGACACATCTGGTGATTCATCTCGAGCCTCACCTCCAAGTCTCTGAAGACCGAACCGGTGGCGAGAAGGATTGGAAACCTCACGTACCTGTGTGATTTGAAGATCATCGTCTGTGTCACCGCTGGCGTGGTCATTGAAATTATCAACATAATGGCCATCCACATCCACATCCACATCTTCTTCCGTCTCTTCTCCTGGGTTACAATGCTCATCTTTCCCACCGGTGTATTCTTGCTGAGCCACACCAGATCCTGTTACAACGATCCCATTCAAGGAAGAGTCGTTAAGAATATACTCGCTGATGGAATCACGGGGTTTCTCTGCAGTATCACTGCCGCCCGCCTTTGAGTAAGACGCCATTCCACCGCTAACTGTTGTGATGAATGAAGAGTCACCTCCACCTGCATCACCTAGACATGAAGACCCAATGGACTCGATACTGGAGGAGCCAGCGCTCAGGTCCGGATCTTGGCCGCCAACACTTCTGTTCTCTGGCAAACCACCAGAAGCACCCATTTGCAAAGATATCGATCTAGGGGGGAACTTATGGCTGCGAATGCCAGAGTGGGCGTCTTTGAAGAACTGTGAATTCATAATCCACCTGTGCACACACCAGCGCTTGTTGGTCTTCACTTCCTTTCAGCACCGTCTGATGTACCAGCTTCAGCTATTAGCCGCTGGAGTTTCTTCACTTCAGCACCAGTTTGTTGTTGTTGTTTTTGTGTCGTTTTTATCTTTTTTCGCGATGCGCGATGATGACAAAGATGGTTAAGAAGCACCGTGATATCAAAGCGACCAGTCCAGTCAACCCTTGACAAAGACACAGCACACAGCACAGCACAGCAGCACATATGGCACACGCCACAGACGTGTTCGCCGCCTCCTTTCTGGCCACATTACAGACAAAAGAGCCACTGGCGACCACACCCACACCCACACCCATAGTTATAGCTATCTGCAGCCCTTCGCTGCTCGTCAGCAGGCCACGAGTGATGTCCTACCGCCCTCTATCACCGAGACTCGGTATCTGGAGTGTCACAACGCCTACACACCGGATATACACTTCCTCATAGTTAACAACAGCGCACTCTGTTTTTCCGAGAAATGCGTGTGGAAGTGATAAAATCGGTGCCGACTCTCTTTTCCATACATCAAAATCACGGGAACGCTTGCTGCGTGTGTGCGCAACGTAGTGAGCTGAGTAAGTCTTTTACACTGCTCTGTAGACTGTAGCAGCCCAGTGCTTCACTCAACCATGGCTCCGGTCAAACAACCTACGCCATCTTCGTTCACCAACCCACCTGGAGTTGGTGCTAAACCTGAAAAGAACGGAGAGATGCAATGCAGCACCTGGGAAAAGAAAAGACAGTGAGTGTCCTTTCTCTCTATGGCGTACCACCCCTGGCAGGAAGAGAGCGCGGCGGCCGATGCTTCCAATTGATTTTTTCTCATGAAGGAGCAGCAGCATACATTTGAAAAGGAAAAAGGAAAAAAAGCCACCAGGGAAGGGAAGGGAAAAGAGGAAAAATAGTAAACAACTTACTTCCTTTTCACCTTGGTTGATACTTGTTTGAAAGAAACCAGCCACTGTCTTGTTCCTGACATATACACATATATATACCAGTATTTAGGAAATAGCTTAGATCACAGCACCAGAACCATATCCAAGATGCTATCCTCGAGAATCATTAGATCTTCCTTGTCCGGAACCAGATTTTACTCTAGCCAAGTTGCTAAGTTCAACGGTAAGAAAAATGCTAACGGTAACTACACAGTCTCCTTCATCGAGGGAGACGGTATCGGTATCGAGATTTCCCAGGCAGTGAAGGATATCTACAAGGCTGCCAATGTCCCAATTGAGTGGGAGTTCTGTGACGTTACTCCAATCTTGGTTAACAACAACACCGCTATCCCTCAAGCCGCCATCGATTCCATCAACAAGAACTTGGTTGCATTAAAAGGACCACTGGCAACCCCAGTTGGTAAAGGACACAGATCTCTGAACTTGACATTGAGAAAGACCTTCTCCTTGTTCGCTAACGTCAGACCAGCAAAGTCCATTGTGGGATACCCAACTCCTTACGAGAACGTCGACACTGTCCTTATCAGAGAAAACACTGAAGGTGAGTACTCCGGTATCGAGCACACTGTTGTCCCAGGTGTTGTCCAATCCATTAAGCTGATCACCAGAGAGGCCTCCGAGAAAGTAATCAAGTATGCTTTTGAGTACGCCAGATCTATCAACAAGAAGAAAATTTTGGTTGTCCACAAGGCCACCATCATGAAGCTTTCGGATGGTTTGTTCGTTGAGACCGCAAAGGATATTGCCAAACAGTTCCCAGACGTGTCTATTGATTTCGAATTGATCGACAACACTTCCTTGAAGCTAGTTGAAGATCCAGCCAAATACTCTGACGTTGTCATGGTTATGCCAAACTTGTATGGTGACATTATGTCCGATTTGGCCTCTGGTTTGATTGGTGGTTTGGGTTTGACACCATCTGGTAACATGGGTGACAAGGTCTCCATCTTTGAGGCTGTTCATGGCTCCGCCCCTGACATTGCTGGCCAAAACAAGGCCAACCCAACTGCTCTGTTGTTATCTTCCGTCATGATGTTGCAACATATGGGCTTGGAGAGTTACGGTCAAAAAATCCAGAGCGCTGTCTTGAAAACCATTGCCTCCGGTCCAGCTAACAGAACTGGTGACTTGAAAGGTACTGCCACCACCTCACACTTTACTGAACAGGTTATTAAGAACTTAGAACAAGATTGAACTATATATATAACATATACTAGACATGAGAGAAAAAGAAAAAAAAATCAAGAACAATAAGGAGACTAGAGCAGAAAGTTGCTTCTTTCTCTCTTGCAGTTCGATCAAGAAATTATGTGATGATGGTGCGTATGAAGGGTTTTATAGAGAATATCGAATGAATCACTGTGGTTATCGATAAATATATTTTAGTCAATAGCTTGTAACTCTCTCAAGTTTCTGTTTCTACTATTTTCTTCAATCGCGATGGGTTCATTCATGTGTTTTCCTTAGCTTTTTTACATGAAAAATTTATACAAGTGATAGAGGTGCTAACAAAAGACTTCTTGTGTGCTTGAGTACGGTTCTATCCATACAAGCTCAGGGTACCTTATCATACTATCCATCTATCATTGTGAAATGGCACCACCAAATATTACAGTCCTCATCTCAGGAAATGGTTCGAATCTTCAAGCGCTAATCGACGCTGTTGACAGTAAAACTATTGATGCCAAAATCATTCAAGTTATCTCCTCATCACCAACCGCTTATGGTCTGGAGAGGGCATCTAATGCAGGTATTGAAACAAAAGTGCACCAACTGAAAACATACTATGCTGATAAACCTAAGTCAGATCGCCCTCAACTCAGAAGAAAGTTCAACAAAGACTTGGCCAAGTTGATTCTCTACGGCTCAGTAGACGGAGAGGATTCAGACGAGCTTTCAAAGAACCATGTAAAACCAGACTTGATAGTATGCGCAGGATGGATGTTGATCTTGTCCCCAGACTTCCTTTCTCCTCTGGAAGATGATGGCATTCATATCATTAACTTACACCCTGCCTTACCGGGAGCTTTTGATGGGACACATGCAATCGATAGAGCTTGGAAAGCTGGTCAAGATGGCGAAATTGAGAAAGGAGGGGTCATGATTCACAAGGTGATTCAACAAGTTGACGCTGGGGAACCACTTCTTGTCAAGGAGATTGATATCGTAAAGGGGGAAACTCTGGAACAATACGAAGAGAAAGTACATAAAGTTGAGCATATTGCCATTGTGGAAGGTACCAATATAGCACTCAAGGAGTTGGTCAATAAAGAGTAAATGAACCAAATTGTTGCCTAACATAAAATCCAATAAAAATACCATGTATACTTATAGGAGGGGCTGCTCCTCTTTACGAAACTTTTGTAATCAATAATGTACACTAACGAATACATGTATATATACATTTCTTCTCTACTACTTAGTTTACATCAATTTCCATAGCATCATGTCCACCATACACCAATTCCTCAACAACTGTGACTCTAGAAGTGATAGACTCTTTGAGGATAGCAGTGGTCCCTCTTGCAAATTTATACGATCTCTCCTTTGGTGCTCTTACATTTGGTGTGATGTAGTTTCTGTGAAGTTGAGCATCTTTCCCAACCTCCATAACACAAATATCGACATTTGAACCAGATCCCAAATCGTTCCAGATACCGGCTTCAATTGCGTCTGTCGCAAGCTTAATAGCCTCATCCTTCGTGATATCTCTATGCCAGTCCTTTTCAAGGATAGCCATAGCGGCTAAAGAACCTGATCCCAGGGATAGATAGTAGCCAACATCGGTGGATCCATGAGCCTGCACTGAGAACAGATGGGCTCCAGTAGGATCCACACCTGCAACAATCAGATAAGCACCAACATGACCTTGGTACTTGAATAGATGTTGTTTCAAGTGGGTCAATGATGTGACGACTCGAGGCTCTCTTCCGGTGCTCAGGGAGTGCAACTCCAGATTAGATGCAATCAGCTGTGTAACCATCTCCGTATCCGCTGCTGTACCAGCACCAGCACACCAGATCTTTGGCGCAAGTCTATGTAACTTCTCACAGTTCTTGTCCGCTACAATATTCCCTGCTGTAGCTCTTGTGTCTGCCGCAATCACAACGCCACCATCAAACTTCACTCCAACGATAGTCGTACCTGTGGAGGTCGCATTTGGCATCGCATGGCCCTTGCTGGCAAGGTACTGGTTTCTCTGGAAGTTCTCAAAGCTGAGTCCTGCCATCTTATCCTCTCAATTACGCTCTGCTCTCCTTGGTGGCAAACAGCTCTACGTATCTGGAAGAGTAAATACAACCAGTTTGATTGTTTTTCATGAGCTTTTTTGGTGTGTGGTTTTTTTGTGTTGATGTGAAGGTCTTTCCCTCTACAAAAGCGAGCGGTAGTCTCTCTTTTCAAGGACAGTTGGATCTTGTGGCCAGGCAGGGGGAGGCACGCTACTTCTACACTGGTCTGCATTTGTTTGTGTGGGAAGGGTTTTGTACAGATAGAGGCTACAGGTGCAATGGATGAGCATTCATTCGCAGCGCCTGCTAGAGTCCGGGTGCTTGTTGTACCAGTGGGGGACATATCAGCCAAAGAATTCGAACAACGTTACCGGCTTCTCACTGGCTCAAACGAGGTGAGACTTTTAGACATCACCGGAACCAAATCTAAAGTGTTTAACCCCCAGGCGTTCCCGCAAGGAAGGATAGTATACGATTTTCATGTGGCTCTGACAGGCAGCGAAACACTGTTCCTCCAAGACTTCGAACCGTACAGAAAGCATTTCATCGTCATTGGGCTGGGAAATGGAGACACAGCAACAGAAGCTGTCATGGAAGAGTTGAGACGCACCTACAAATCCATTCTTGTACACGCCGTGATCATATTCAACTCAACGAAGAGCACATCAGATACCCCAATGCCAGCTACAGAAAATGTGTATAGTCACCCATCCACGAACATGGAAACGATCATGTGTGAAGTATCGAGGCTTTTCCTTCAAGAGCTCACAGAGTATTATCATTCATTCCAGTACCTCACTCTTCGATCACCTGGATCTGTGAGCGGCTCAGACCCACAGAAATTTATATCGAGACAGAAGAAGCGATTGAGCACTGGAGTTCCAAACATAAATGATCCTGCATTGGGAAAGCTCACAATCTCAAACACTAATGAATCAAGAGTTAAAGGCCGCCAACTGAAGATCCTGGGCAATCTATACCTACTAGCAGGAAACTACCAATCAGCATTGGCCGAGTTCCATGAATCGGTGGTTTTACTCAAAGGCTGCTATGACTATTTATGGCTTGCATCAGCGCTTGAAGGAATCTCAGTGACTATCCTTATGCACTGCTATGTCGATGCATCGTTTGAGCTGAGCCCAGCAGTGCTCAAAATATTAAAACAGAAACAACAGCAACAACACAAACTAACAGTTGATCCCAACTCTCCCTTGAATGCACAAACGCCGATATCCTCACCTCGTCCGTCAGTATCATCATCATACGGGGCAAATTTTGAAGCCCTTCTGAACTCACCAATACAAGATCTAATCTATCAGATCATGACGAAGGTTTTGAGTTATTTTGACAGATCAGGTAGTGACATGGATGAATACGTACCCAAAGAAGTTTACTGCGACTCTTTGTTGAGACTCCTAAAGTTCATGACCCTTGTTTATCTTTTGAATAACGAGCTAGGAAGTCAGTTTTATGATAACATCATACATGGCAAAAAACTACAGCCTTCATCATCGTCGGTTTCCAAACTGTCTCCAAATTTTGAGCGAGGGAGTATCTTGAAGTTATCCAACAGGCTCTTCCAAATTGATTTCCAGTCTTTAAGCCTCCCATCAAGAATACGGGTATATTCTGCTCTGTCAACTGTTTTCCAAGACCTATCGTATCAAAGGAAACGAGGGCTCATCCTAAGATCTATGATTCTCTCTCTACTACCCGAGATCATTACAAAAAAATCCCCCTTGAATGACCTGAATTCTTTTTTCAACTCCATTCTTTCCATTTATGGTATAAAGGGCAGTGTCGATCCAAGGCCTCAATGGATAAAAGTTCACAAATCTGTCATTATGTTATGTTCTTCCCTTTGTGATAAAATTGGAGAGACCAAGGGGTCCATCTTATTAAAGTCCATGCTTCTGAATAAGTACCTAGACTCGTTAACGGACAATGAACAGATTAACCTTATCAATGACTTGAAAGGGCTCATAAAGAAAGGAAATGAAATCGAAGTTCTCTTTTTTGACCCATTCATAGTCAGAGGCATGAAGCTAGCGAACTCTTCAAATAATCTGAAAAAGGAAGTAATAAGTGATACTGACATAACTTTGAACAAAGATGATAAGGATGGCCCTCTTATTTACAATCCCTACTCGCTGAAACCAAAGGCGCCTGAGATACCTCTTTTGGTTCAAGGTGAGATATCAGAATTACTAGTAACACTTCAAAATCCTTTTGCTTTCACTCTTGATATCAATGATATCAGGATTCCAGGATTCGAGGTTTTGAAGAAGAATTTTATAATGCCTGGCAAACGACTTCAGACAATTCAGATCCCAGTGAGACCAGTGAAAACTGGAAGAATCGCTATTGAATGTATAAATCTGAAGATAATGGAATTCTCACCCCATGATTTTTACATTATCAAATCTTTGAAAGTTGATGTCTTCAAGAGACAGATGGCAAAGGAAAAAAAGGCAGAGAACGCACTATCCGAATTTCAGAATATCCTTTCAAAGATCAATGTTGTCCAGAGAGCAGATATCGACACTTTGGAGGTGAATGTCATTGAAAGTCAGCCATCATTGAGGTTGACTTCTACAATCGATACCATAATTCTTCTAGATGGAGGCAGATCCACGGTTAAGATCAAACTGCTAAACAATACTGACGTTCCAATCAATCATATAAAGTTTTCAAGCTTCGACTCAACAGAGTCCCCATTAAAGTTGACTCTCGAAGACAAGTCATTGAATATGTCTGACATCAACGAAGTCGAGTATTTCATTCTGAAGAAATCTCTTGTCCTTCTCAAAGAGATTTCTGAAGTGAAACCCAACGAAGAAGTTGAACTAGAAATGGAGATTTTAGGAAAAAGAGGATTAAACAAGATCAATTTCATGATAGATTACGGAAATAGAAAGACAACAGCGAGTGAGCTCTACACCAAAAGACTCACAGTCATATTTCCTCTATCCGTAACCAACTGTATTGAACTCGCCAGCTGCGATGTAATCCCATTGAGCAACTCTCAAAGATCTTATTCTAAATTGAAGAAATGGGTGCAAATCGATTCCAGTGACTGTGTTCTGTTTATTGTGGATCTAAGAAACATTTCCAGTAAGTCCATTGAAACCGAAGTTGGGTTATTTGGGTATAAAGTGAAGAGCACTATGGTTCCACTACAAACCAAGAGGTTTGTGCTCCCCATCAAAAGATTCAGGTTACCTACAGAGAAAGATACTATGGAGATACCCAGTCTGCTGAACAAGAAGTATAGAACTCCTCCAAGCTCTAAGGCAGAGGAGATGCATCTGAGGAAAACCTTTTGGTACAGGAAAGAGATCCTCAACAACATTGAAGGAACCTGGAAAGTGGAGGATGAAGCAGGCGACATAGAGTTTAGAGCGATGCGGATAACGCAGAAAATGTTGAACCTGCTGTGTCTTGAAGATGTAATCGTTGAAGTGTCGATGGACACTGACGGCGGAAACGTCATCTGTCAGCAACCGGAGCAGCAGCACTTTAACTGCATACCTACAGAAACATTCTTCACGGTGACAGTAAAAGTCTCGAACCGTTCTCCGGCGCCAATAAAGGGCGTGTTGAGAAACGTCCCACTGTCCTTGTCACACGGCTCTATAGATAAAAGACTCCTTTACAACGGAGTGCTGCAGCAGGTTGTCGCAGATGACATCCTCCCCGGCCATACCTACGAGCATAAGCTTGGCTGCGTTGCTCTAGAGACCGGCTACTACGAGTTTGGCTCCATCTTTGATGTCTATGGGTCTGAAACTCAATACACCTCGCGCAGCCCTCTAAGGCTAAGGGTGCAGAGTCGTTTCCCTGGTAACTGAGCACCAATTCCGCGAATATTTCCGTCCTAGAGTAAACTCATACTAAACATCGTTACCCGGTGTAATATACACCCCAACACCAGATTCTAGTGCTCTGGGTCGTCGTTTTTCTATTTTTTTTCTCTTCTTTTGTAGGTAAAGCAAGTCGTTGCTCTCTCATTAGCAGGTTACAACGTCCTACCAACAGCCCCATAGGGATAGACGGACGAGAGAGAGAGAGAGAGAGAGAGTGTGTGTGTGTGTGTGTTTGTGTGGTCAGAGAGACAGCGAGTGCATAGGGATAGAGAGACAGAAAGAGACCAAACGAGAACTCCACACGGGAGGAGAAAGACAAACTAGCTGCAGATACAGAGTGATACAGTACAGATATGGGTAAAGGAGCGGCTAAGTTTGGATTCAAGTCTGGTACCCTTCCAGTTACTCGTAATATCCTCAAAAAGCCCTACAAGCCTGTTGTGAGACCTGTAAACCGTAATGCCGGGTACGCAGAAGGGATCCAGCATCCAAGAGGAACAAGTCGTGAACAGCCAGAGCCGGAGATCAAGAAAGTGGAGACACTGATCCAAGACACAGTAAAGGAGCCAAAACGCATTCCAGACCTACACACGCTGACAGAGATACAGAAAGAGAAGGTTTCCAGAGCAGCACTCCGTCGTGAGTACTTCAAGGAGTCTGTGAGATCCGAAGAAGCCAAGCTGGAGTCTGAGGAGATGAAAAGAGAGAAGACCAAATTAGCTGAAGAAAAGAGAATGAAGGAGCAAGTTCACGAAATATCAGAAGCCGCAAGATTGACGATGCCAACTATAAGTAGTCTGTTGAAAGGCCCTTTCATGAGGCAGAGAACGGAAGAGGAGAAGGAGATACTGCAGGCTAAGAGAACTGCAAACAGACTGAATAGTCAGTTGACTGGAGAGACCAATCGTGCGTCTAATCTACTTGAGCTATACTACCAATCTGAGAATTTCATTGTCGACGAGGCTGGCTTGGAGAAGGCCATTGAGGTTGCGTTCACCGATCAAAGACGCATCTATTCATATCAGCCAAATGAGAAAACACGCTCACACTCCGCTGCTTTGAACGACGCGTTGTTTGGTAAGATCAATGGCAAACCAGGTCTAGTTGAAGTCGAGGAGCAGCTAACTGGTGAAAGATTGAGCTTTCAAGAAAGAAGTTTGGAAGCTAAAAACAAAAGCATCACAGACGAGATGAACGCGGTGAAGAATGCCTGATTAGTGATCCAGTCCATCTAGTATCCTGCACCCACTAAAATAATATGTACATAAGCCTTGTTTTGCTTCAGCTCATTGCAGCGTTATAATCACGATAGCATCTATCTTGCTCTTCCTGCTGATAATCTCTCCATACTCTCACGATAATACTGTAGGTGGATGGCTGTGTGACGGCTGCGAATTTGTTGCCAATGTTAGCTTCTCCATTGGCTGCAGAAATGTTATTTCTGGGTGTCCAGTACTGGTTGAACCATCCGCTGGCTGGCTGCTGATGGGCAATGCATGTAAGCGGCTGTCTAGACAGTTTTAAATACAACCAGCTCGGTTGCTATTGGCCAACTCACTACAGTGCTTTTCTTTTTTTGAGGAGTATCCAAGCTAGCCCTCATTCCTCTCTCTCACTGGTCCATTCTCAGCCGTCAAAATGCGCAGCTGAGACTCCTCTAGCTCTGGGCTTGACTCTCAATCATTTCCACTGCACTGCTGCATGATTTGAAGAAAATAAATAAGCAGGAATGAATGAATGAAACAAGAGTTTATATTAGAAATTTCATTTCTTTTTTGGGGTCTATTATTACCGATGCCAAGCCGCCAAGAGAACCTGATGGGCCGTTGGTAAGACAGGACATTATCATTATAGCCATACCCGATCTGAGAGGTCACGTACGGTACGGGTTACTACTGTTAACGCTCACAAGCCCCCCAATGCTACCCGACCAACTCTGAAGTAAGCTACAGGCCACAAGAGAAGGGCGTCTTGTGATGGACGAGACGGATCGTCGGCATATTAGCGTTTTTTCAGCAGCAACTATATGCCCTCTGGGAAGTTATCTATTCGATCATTTTTGGTTGTTATGCACGGATACCAGCAGTAAGGTGAAATATGCTTAAATTTGCAGCTTGTTGGGCGCAAAATGGGGGTGAAATCGATGCAAGAATGCCATCCAGTGACTAGGAAAGAGGGGCGCATGTGTTAGGTGATAATGGGCCGCGCCAGAACACAGTGCTGTGATCGTGACCCTTGGTTTTGGAGCGAGTACAAAAGGGCACTGGCAAGCCCTGTTGGGTACGGCCATCTGCTGAGCTTCTGTGTGCACAGCCACTGTAGTCTTCTTCGAACAGGTGGGATTTACAGCTGTTGGAATGAGGATACTTTCAGCACTCCTTGGCCTTGTAGGCCTCTCCTCTGTGCTTGCGAGCCGTTATCATTACTACACAGAGCCTGAGCTTGCTCTACTCGCCTGTAAAGGCTCAGTTTTCAACACAGGGAAGTTCTGTTCAAAGGATTCCAAGGCTGACTTCACATGCAACTGCGAGAACCAAGCAGCTATGGGATCTGTGATCTACTGCTTGCAAGCGAAGCTGGCGGACAAAAGACACGAAGCTGACAAATTATTCATTCGCCACTGCGATAACTCTAACATCACAGTGACTGAGCAACAGCTACAGACCTCCCTCGATAACGCGACACAGTACATTGTCAATCCTGCTCAAGTCCATAATTTCAACAAAAGTGCGATCGGCTATGTGCCTCTGATGTTTGGGGAGAAGTCTTACACAAACTATTACAAGTCCTACAAGGCTAGATGGAGAAATATCTCAGACTCCATGTTCATGGGAGCAGGACTACTCGGATATTGGCTGGTAATCTTCGTCTTTGCAGCCGTCTACAACTTCACTGTCCGCGTTTCGTTTGTTCAAAAGAGCCTTAAGTCTCGTCTGGTTAACAAGATCAGAAAGCTAGTGACACTGCCTTCCCTGATTCCTAACAGTAAGAAACACACGGAGCCTGTGAGGCTCGTTAGCTTTATCGGGGAGGGCTTTCTCCCAACAAGACTGGAGTCTTTGGTGTTGCTTGCTTACTTTGGCTTGATTTGTGTGTTCACTGGTGTCAGGTACCAGTATATCGACAATAACACCATCTGGAAGACAAGAAGTGGCCAAATGGCCAGGTATGTCGGTGACAGATCAGGAATCTTACTCATTTACTCACTGCAGCTGACGTTTCTCTTCGTCGGCAGAAACAACTTCCTCCTGTGGATTACTGGCTGGAAACAGGCAACTTTCTACGCTTACCATAAATGGGTATCGAGAATGAACTTCTTGCTGATGATTGTGCATGCTGCCTCAATGCACGTGCAGTCTGTCGGCATTTCCAAGCTCCACTCTAGATTGAAAACAAGCTGGTATCGCTATGGTATTGTTGCTGGCGTTGCAATGAGCTTAATGCTCCTGTTCGCGTGCTACAGGTTGCGGAGAGTATCGTACGAAGTCTTCCTACTATCCCATATAGCTCTAGCTGCCATCTTTGTGGCAGCTTCCTGGATACATTGCAAGGCATTCCACTACCAAATGTTCTTCTACTCTATAACAGCAGTGTGGGTGTTTGACAGACTCGTCAGGATAGCCCGATTAGTCGCATTTGGTGTTCAGGATGCCCAAGTGACGGTCATGTCTGATGAAGTCCTGAAAGTTGTTGTACCTAAGCACTCATACTGGAACGCATTTCCGGGAGCGTTTGGTTATATACACTTTCTCAGACCTTGCACCTTCTTGCAATCACACCCACTCACTATTGTCCAGAGCTCACCATCTGAGATTGTCTTTTATGCTAAGATCAAAGGTGGAATCACATCATCAATTCATAAACATTTGACTTCACTGCCAAATAAATCAGGCACCATCAAGGTCAGTGTTGAGGGTCCTTATGGAAACCCAATACAGATGAGCAGATATAACACAGTTCTTCTGTTTGCTGGTGGGACAGGTATCTCAGCGCCCTTTTCACATGCTTTAGCATTGTGCTCTAAAGCTGAGACTAACCAAAGGATCAAATTGTACTGGACAATAAGGTCTTTGGACAGTTTCAGTTGGTTTCAAGAAGAACTTCTCAAATTGACACCCAATGTGGAGGTCATAGTCCACATCACTAAACCTTCGGCAACTTCGGTAATTGACTCCTTTACTAGGGAGAAATGCTCATCTTCCAACACCAGTACTAGTAGTAAAGGTGTGGAATTCGTTCCAGTAGTGAAAGGGGATACAAGGCTTTCCGATCTGGTTGAGTTCAAGTATGGCAGACCTGATATCAAGTCACATATTAAAGCAGACTTTGAACAGTCCTCAGGTACTGTTGCAGTTCTTGCAACAGCCCACGGTGCTCTCGTAGATGATGTCAGGGACGCGGTGAGAATGAATCTGGACCGGGCTAAGGGCAGAGTAGACTACTTCGAAGACCTACAAGCCTGGTGATTACACAGTATGTACAACTTAAGGAAAGATAAGCCATATACATGTATGTAGACGATGTAACTATTTCTCCTTAGATGTGATGTGCTTATTCTTCTGCTCAATTGCGCTCAATCTTTCGGCAAGAATTGGATGGGAGTAGTGGTAAGTGGAATACAACCAATCGGCGTCAGGGGAACTCAAGTTCTCAATATTCAAACTGATCAAGGCTTTGGTCAAATCCTCGGCATAGCCCAACTTGACAGCATACTCGTCTGCCTCGTATTCATGCTTTCTAGACAAGACATTCATGGCAAAAGTCATGAAATTGTCAAGTGGGGTCAAGATATCTGAGAATAGGAGGAATCCAATCAGTACAGGATGCTCCTTGAAGAATCCGAAAGACTGGAACAAGGATTTGTTGTGGATAAATCCTGCGAAGATTGTAAAAATGGACAGAATGTGCAACTGAGCAATGATCAAGGTCTTTGTTGTGTGGGAGAGAGCCCAGTGACCAATTTCATGAGCTAGAACAGCTGTTGTTTGCTCAGTTGTAGAAGTTTGGATCAAAGTGTCGTATATGACTATTTGTTTGGACCATGGTAACCCATAGAAGTAGGCATTGGAGTGGGAGGAACGCTTGGAGCCGTCAATGACGTATAGCTTTGAAAGTGGGAACTTGTTTTGGCTTGCAAGGTTTTCAATTGAGGTCTTCAATTCACCGGCTTCTAATGGTGTAAGTTTGTTAAATAAAGGTTGGATCAAAGTAGGGTAGATAGCAATGGCAATTACTTGGACACACATCAAGAATGCCCAAGTGTAGAAGATGAAAGCAGAGCCGTCCACCCAATCAAAGATCTTCAAGAATGCAGACACGATAGGGAAGCCAAGAGCAACTGAGAGGATCAGCGACTTGATGGTGTCTGTGACCCAAACGTTCAGTTTGAGCTTGTTGAACCCAAACTTCTCTTCTAGGACAAAGTTCTGATAGTACGAGATAGGGAGGGACAACGAGGTGCTGATGAGTTGGAAGATAAGGAGGAAGAATAGCGAGTGGACAATGGTACTGGACTGTGCGAAAGCTGGCAGGAATGGCGCAGCCTTCGCGTACCAGGATGCAGCAGTGGACCAGATCTTAGGCAAGACGTCGAAGTGGATGAAGGCGAAGTTCTGGACGAACGAGATTGCCCCAGTCACCAGTGAGAACCTAGCCTTGGCCCTGGAGTACAATTGCGACTGCTTGAAAGTCTTGTCGTCTATGTGCGACTCCAACGCCTTTGGCAGCGAGTCTTTGTGGAGCACTCTGTACTGGCGAAGGGTTAGCACTGATTCAAAGAGGTACTGGGCCGCTGTGAACCCGAGCACAATTGACTTCCATGGGATTGTGCTGTTGTCCAGCAGCTCTGCAAACTTATCAATGAGCGACATGATTGCGGGGCACTACACTATAGGGAACGGTCTCTGCGTGTGCGCGTAAGTCGGTGTATATATGAAGGGCCAGCTGTCAGCTCACTACTGTTTGCTGGTGCGAAAAGGTTCGGTTGGCTTTGTCCACGGGCGGAGAGCTGAAAAACACACGAAAAAACACGAATTGCGTAGCCGGTCGGAACTGGTCAGATTCCGGGGGTAGGTTCAGGCACAAGCCGGTGGAGAGAGGCAGACAGGCAGGCAGGGGAGCGCCAGGGGAATGGGGTGGGTACGTGGCGAGGTACGCAGAGAGGTGCGCAGAGAGGTAGCGTGTAGTGCAGGATACACACGTAGCAGCTAGCGGAAGCGGGAGGAGTGCAAGGCAGAATACAGGGCCGAGATGGAAGGAAATGCCAGTGTGGGTCTGGCGCGTATATATTTATATCACTGTTTCTTCTCCCTAGCAGCGCCAGCGTTCTTGGTGCCCTTGAAGGTACTGACAGCTATGGCGACCATCTTGGAGAACCAGAATAGGTTCAGCAGGTCCAACACCACGTTCAGAATTACGATACAGGACATCATCCAGACAGGATAGTCATCAGTCACCTTCATGAACTCAAAGGAGACGAGGTATATGGCGTAGAGGCCCCACACTATTCTCACGCAGAAAAAGGTGACGAGCAGCACCACACCATTGACTGCTTGCAACCAGACGGGAACTGTGCCTGCCGGCAGCTTGTTGATGAACCAATTGGCGTTAACAAAAGGCCCAGTGAGCTCAAAGCTCAGGAAAGAGGCCACCCACCCCAGACAGAACGGTCTTAGCGTCTGTGCAAAGACAAAGAGCGATGCGAGCGCGTGCATCAGGAAGCCAGCGCCAAACATCTTGAAGTACCGCAGACAGACATACAGGTCCCAGATGAAGTAGCCAATGGTGATGGCACTGATGAACCCGGCGTAGGGGGTGTAGTTTCTGATGCTATCGCTCTGCAAGTGCTCATCCCCAATCAGAGGGATGAACCCGGCAATCGACACGAGGCACTGCGCGGTGGCCACAATGTGGATGTCAAAGTTGCATCTCTTCTTCGCATCCAGCTTGGTATAGCTGCTCCCAAACAGAGCCCTGCAAATGAATGGCGACACGAGATATAGTGCCTGGTAGGCGATCGCTGCACCCACAATGTGCGGGAGGTGCACCCAGTAGTAGTTCACGTTCTGGTCCATACTGTAGAGCCCCTCTTCACTTGTCTACACTAACTGAAGTACCCAGCTGGCCTCTCAGACTCTTCCTGTTACGTTTGCCCTGCAGATCTCTACTTCCTTTCCCCAATGTGTATATGGTGGAGGCGTTTTCACTCCTTGCCTGTTTGTTTGTCTTATCACATGTAAAGAAAAACTTTTTCCTTTTGGCGTTCGGCTCTGGTATACGGAGAAGGAAGAGAAAATTCTTTTCTTGCAACTGGTCTAAGTTGTTAGGCAGGTTCTTACTTACGAAGGTATACAGCCACATCACACAGACCACAGTCACAGAGCATGTCATTCCCTTTAGTGTCCCTTGGTAACCCTCTTCTCGACTTGCAAGTCGATATCGAGCCAGAGTACCTGGCCAAGTACGGCTTGAAGTCCAACGATGCGATCCTGGCAGAGGAGAAGCATCTCCCAATCTTCGGTGAGGCCACAGCCAACCCAAGCATCAAGTTTGTCGCGGGAGGAGCAGCACAGAACGCAGCCCGTGGTGCGCAGTACTTGCTACCAGAGGACTCCGTAGTCTACTTCGGGTCAGTCGGCCAAGACAAGTACTCAGATCTGTTGTCTGAGGCAAACAAGCAGGCCGGTTTGAAGACTTTGTATCAATACCAAACAGAGCATGAAACTGGTAAATGTGCCGCCCTGATCTCAGGCCACGACAGATCCTTGGTTACTGACTTGGCTGCCGCTAACCACTTCCACCACTCGCACTTGGAGAAGCCAGAGAACTGGAAGTACGTCGAGCAGGCTAAGGCCTTCTACATTGGTGGGTTCCACTTAACTGTCTCTCCGGAAGCCATCGCTCTTCTAGGGCAGCATGCTGCTGACACCAACAAAGACTTTTCTTTGAATTTGTCCGCTCCATTCATCCCAGAGTTCTTCAAAGATGTCTTGGACAAGTCTATCCTGTTCACCAACTATGTCATTGGTAACGAAACTGAAGCAGAAGCCTATGCCAAATCACACGGTTTGGAGAACACCACTGATTTGGTTGAAATTGCAAAGTACATTGCAAAGGAGCCAAAGGTGTCGTCCAAGTCCAAGAGAACTGTGATCATCACCCATGGCTTAGAGCCAACCATTGCTGTCACTCACGACTCCACAAACGATTCCTTTGAGGTGAATGAATATCCTGTTCACCCACTGGACTCATCCAAGATTCAAGATACTAATGGTGCTGGTGACGCATTCGCTGGTGGTTTCTTGGCTGGTTTGGTTAGCGGTGACTCCCTGCAAGAGTCTATCAACAAGGGTCAATGGTTGGCTAAGATCTCCATCCAAGAAGTCGGTCCTTCCTTCCCTTACCCAAAATTAGCTTACTCTTCTGAATAAGCTAACTTCCTCCTTATTTCTAAATACTATAGATACACAGTTCCAAAGTACTCCAATACACATATCAACCTCATCAATAGTCTATCAATAGTCTGGGGTTTGTCGTTTTGTATCTCGTACTTAACGGACTTTAGGAATCGTTTAAAGAAGGAAAAAACAAATAATCGAAACACATCGATCTGTCTATATGCTATGAAAAGATTCTGAGACTGGATTGGTTGGGAAGCTTAGCAGTTTAGCTCACCGGACAGTAGTAGATTGAAGCTACTTGTACTCTTCTCACGTACTTTGGAGTTATGAGAATACGACATGGCACATTGGTAGTGTCCTTGGCGACACTGTGCTCTTCTCAAGTGCTCAACTATACCAATAGCTCATTTTCATTCACGATACCTGATCGCCTACAACTAGAGCATCTGTCGAAGGATGACGAGGTAGCAACTTCACTACCAGCGTTAGCAACGGAATCTACTGAACAGGCGATCTCGCCCACGAAAATCGCCATTGCTAAGCCCTTTAACGGAACTTTTGACGAGGGTGAGGAGAATGACGATGACTGTCACTCGATTCATTTGATCCCCAGTTATGATCAGTGTCAGTTCAGCTGGGATCACTGTGAAGACTACACCCTGGGGTTCATCAATTACCTGAACCTGTACTACTGTCATGCAAACTTTAAATTATTTACCCTTCTAGGGTTCTTGATCGGCCTTGTCTTGCTCTTCACTACACTAGGGCTCACTGCTTCAGAGTTTTTGTGTCCGAACTTGGACTCTATCTCTAAAATCTTTCGAATGAGTGAGTCCCTCACAGGGGTGACACTTTTAGCTTTAGGGAACGGGTCCCCTGATCTGTTTGGTACTCTAGAATCTATCAGAGCCAAGTCTGCGAGTTTAGCTATAGGTGAGTTGATAGGTGCTGCGCTATTCATCACTTGCTGCGTTGTAGGATCAATGGCAATTGTGAGACCATTCAGAGTTGCCAAGCGACCATTCGTTAGGGATATATGCTTTCTCCTTGGTGGTTTAACGACATCAGTTGCCTTCCTTTATAAAGGAGAGATTCATCTATGGATGGCCTTAGTTATGATTCTGGTGTACATATTATACGTGGTGTTTGTTGTGCTTTGGGACTTCTTCACTGTGAGGGAGAGAAAGAGACAACTGCTTGATCAAAGAATTAGAAATTCTTACTTCAACACAGATGACCTCATGTCCATTTCGTCAAACTACGAGCCTTTCAGTGTTGGTGAATCTTTAGAGCTCAACGATGAAGAGATCCTGGACTCTTTGAGGGTGAATAATCCTGGAGGTTATTCAGATTCCGGAATAGAGTTCATCAACGACCAACTACGCAAACAATCTTTCCGCAACTTTCAGGAATGGAACTCAAGCTCCATCAAACTTCTTAATCCACAAATTAGACCTTCATTATTCACTGCTATAGAGCTAAACAATCAGCTCAATGCAGCAGGATTGTCAAGTGGGGTCAACGGAGATGCAATATCTCTTAACACCATTTCTCAAAACACACCATCTGCTCACATTAAGCTGTCTACTGCACCTGAGTTTAGAGATATCGAGGATGGTGATAACATTAGTGCATATGAATCGCGTACATCATCAAGTGCACCAGGAATAATGATGTCAACATCATCGACGTACAGAGATGAACTGAACGATGATGATTTAACAGACCCTGGAACTCCAATCCTCCACCCACATGCACATATAGATGCCCCATTTTCAAGAATATCAGGGCTCATTGGAGTAATGGGGATAGAACTAAATGTGGTGGATATCTTGTTTCCTTCTCTGAAGAGCTTCCGTCATGTTTCTTTGCTGAACAAAGTATTTCTTTTGGCATGTCTTCCTTTGGTCACAATTTTAAGAATTACCATTCCTGTTGTAAGTACCATGGTGATTCCTGGATCAAAGTCATACAAAAAGTCTGTCGATCGTGATGCAATCTGGGTCAGCGGATTTCCATTATTACTGATACAATGCATTGCATCGCCATTCATTACGTCTTTCCTTATTTTCCAGGCCTACGCACCGGTTGCTTCTTTGTTAACCTCAATATTTTTACTTGCATTGGTGATATTTATTAAGTCTGCGTACAATTCCAACAGCTTATCATTTGCTGCCACCTCAGCTACAGTGGCATTGGCAATCATGGGATTTATCATATCCATAAGTTGGATCTCCTCCATCGCTACAGAATTGATTTCGTTGATCAAATTTTTCTCCATATTACTCAACTTATCAGACTCAATCCTGGGCCTCACTGTCTTTGCGGTTGGAAACTCTTTGGGTGATCTGATCTCTAATTTCACCATAGCCAAGATGGGATTCCCAATGATGGCCATTTCAGCGTGCTTTGGAGGCCCCCTCTTGAACATTCTTCTGGGCATTGGAATAAGTGTGAACTATGTCATCCTCTCTGGGGAGTTGACATCTGTAACCTTTGAGGTAGGTACAACTTTGGTAATCAGTTGCATCACCCTATTTGCCAACTTGTTGTTCCTGTTGATATGCGTACCACTGAACAACTGGTACATGAACGCAAACATTGGCTATGTAATGATAGGATTATGGGCCACTGCTACTTTTGTTTGTGTTATTCTTGAGATAATTCGCTGATGATCAGTATAGAACTAAAATCACGGTTTACTGGGTATATGTAGGTTCTTTATATCAGTATTCATTGCGGATGACACGGTCATATCTCTCTATACCAACACTCTCCGTCTAAAACTGCTGAAGCTTGGTTAGTTATGTGCCGGGTAACTTATGCTAGTCCAGAATCCTCTCTGGCATTGAAAAGGCCGCACCGCCATAAGGTCATGAAAAGAGAGAAAAGCTAAAAAAGATCAGTGTAATAGCACAATAACAGTGTGATAAAACGTACTCTGCGTGAACAGCTAGCTTTCCACACTTGTAGAGATGACCAGTGGTACCTTGAGTGAAGATTCTAGTGCTGAACTGTCGCAATTGATTCTTGCTCTTGACTCTACCTTACTCAAAGAGCACACCGACCCGTTTGCATTTGATGAAAACAAACTGCCTCTCAACCAGTTGATACCCAGAATTATCTATGAAAGAGGCTCGTTTTTGAACCTCACGGAGGAGCATCTTGAAAAGGAGCTTGTGGATGAGGAAGAGCAAGGGCGTCTCAAGTCTTCAAATCTGTCTGAAGATGAGGCTGGTCTGGGTTACAATGTCCCAACAGAATCTCTCACTGACGATGGTGGTGCGACAACACAGGCGAGCATGAACGAAGACTTCTTCAAGACGAAAGCTGAGGTTTTGAGCAACGTTTCGATGGCGTTAAATGAGAGTAATCTATCTTTGGACCTGGTGAGTTTGTTAATTAGTTGCGTTCGCCCGGCAGCTGGTACTATTTCTATGTCAGCTCATTTGAAGAAGTTCATTCCACCAGGAACCTTGAACGCAGACAAAATCATTAACCCATCTGCAGAGGATGAGAAAAGTCAAAGGCTGCAAGAGGATATAATCATTGGACAAGGATGGAAGCTTTCCAGCTTGGAAAATGCATGTTCTACTCTTCGAACTTCTTCTATTCGTCTTGTTGAAGAAGTTCTCAGAGAGAAGGTATTTTGGGACATTGTAATGAGAAACTTCGACAACAAAGAGATCATTTATAAGACGAGGGAGAAATTCACGGGGAAGAGAGTTTTTGGTGTGAAATATGGATATGAAGACTCTGGATCCGACTTTAACATCAGAGGAAATGCAATCTTGAAACAAATGGAGAACAAGGACCGTGTTGCGTTTATTCCGATAAACAATCAAAACGTCCCAATCACAGGCTCAAGAAGGATTCTCCGAGTGAGGATCTTAAAAAAATCTAGTGATGAAGATGATTTCACTATCGTGGGTGAATCACACCTTGGTGATTTCTTTCCTCAAGATGACTGCATCAAATCTCAGATTGACAGAGCGAGATTCTTTATATTTGAGGAAGAGCTGCTCACGAAGCTGATAGATGAAGCAGGAATGCTCACTCCGTATAATGTGAACGTTGAAAATGACGCCAAGATCACCATTGAGGTTTCAGAATCCGAAAATGTTGAGATAGAAGCTATCGACTATAACGATCACCTCTTGGATGAAGAGATTTTGCAATTTCAGAATAGAACAGAGAACAAAAGAGCGAGTATACTGTCAAGTTATCTACGGCTAATTCAGACTGTCAAGTTTAAGAAGAACCTGGAGCTCAAACAGAGGCCAAAGGTGCTGAGAATGGCAAATGGCGCACCTCCTCCACTACTGCAACAGAGGCCGCAAGCAACCAACCCTTACTCATACATATTGCGCCCCATTGTGGGTCAGTTCAGACATGAACAGCAGATTGAGAAGCTGTATTACACTCTGAAAGACTTGTTCACAGGTAGGCCCACAGTGTCTTTCAAGTTCAGAAAGCACTCGAACCTGACGAAAATAGTCTTGAACAACTATCCGCTGAAAAGGATCTCCACGGTCCCAGTCACCAAGTTTGTCATCGCGATAAACCAGATGCTAAATGTGACTATCCTGCTCGACTCGTTTGACTTTGTGAACCACGTCTACCACGTTACTGTGGAGAAAAGGGAAGAAATGTCGGCGAGCAGCCGGCAAATCGTGAATGTGAGCTTTGAGGAGCTCCAGCAAGTGACTGAGTTCATTGAATGGATATTCCAAGAGTACGACTAGGAAGACAGTTATTTCTCTAGAGGCTGTGGTAGGTGCTCTGCGGTATTTGCTCTATGTGTACGAGGCAATACATCTGTAGCTGCTCTACACGAAACTGGGGGATCATCATCTGGCCATCAGCGTCCATGTACATGTATGAGATACGCATCGTGGTCTCCTTGTACTAAGCACCTTGGGGCGTTTGAGAGGTCCTCAGCCCACAAAAATCACCTGTTCTCTTGTAGTTGGATGCTTCGTCTACTATTCCGCGCAGCCACAAACCACAAACCACAAACCAGAAACCACAAAAACGTCGCCGCCGTACTCTTCTTCTTTGTGGTGGTGACACATCGTACACTAGCGCCCCATCCCACCAGCCCGCCCACCACGGCGCTCTGTGCGCGTCTGGATGTACTCCAAGTCAGCACACTTCCACTCAGTGGTTCAGTCATACGCGCGGTCACACGCGCACACCCACACTCGCACGCCCATTCTTGTTGCGCGTGCGGATCGAAAACAACGAGGGATCTGTTGTCAGGTCGTGGCGGCACGAAAAAGGAAAAAGTGACACAAAACCAAACTCGATCTTCACGCCAGAAAAACCCAAAATGTTTTGATTTTATAAATGAAAGATAATGATCTGAAAAATCTGGCTTCCTCCCTTCCTTTCAAAACTTCTTTTTTTCCCTTTCCTTTTCGAATGCCAATCTTTAGTGTCAATTCTAAAAACGAAACTCCCCTCTGGAGCTTTTTGAATAGTGACTTGCCCTTCTTGGACTCTATCCTAATGTAAGTGTGAGAGATCAGGCCCTAGGGGGGCGCGGGCAGGGCAGCGGGAGTGGCCAAGTGCAAGGCACACTGACTGGTCCCAGGCGCGCGCTCATTACTGTGGTATATCGTATAAGTTCAGCGGCTAACTCTTTAGTTTGAATTTTTGATTAAGCGCCCTTGTGACAACCATTGAGAACATTATACCCAAGATGGTGCTCACATATACCAATTTGAGATTTGCAGCGTTCTCAGCGCTTTTCGTTTCGGTCGTTGCGTCAGCCTCAGTGTTCATCCTGCCACTTTTGATGATATCGCTAGTCTGCTCAGGGTTTGTCTTGTTCTTTACAGGCTTGAGCTACATTTCCTTCAGGGCGGCAAGCTCCCAATACAACCATACCGTTTTGTTCCTCAATAGAATCTTGAGGAAGATTGCCGATAGCATCCCGCCTTCTGTTGGATACTCTGAAATCAAAACATTACAGATCAAAAATGTCACTTCATTCGTTCCGGCAATTCCAGGGCTTGGCTTGTTGAGTGGTTGCTCTCGTGTTCTATCCATAATTACCACCAGTATCAAAAACGTATCGCCTTTCCGTCGCAGAACTGTATTGACAGGTGAAGAGACGCCAGCCGTTGCCACCTCCACCTCAAACACACCCTCACCTGACCAACTACTTGCTACATCTGAAGGCTCAAAACTAGACCCTAATGTGCCTAAAATTGTAGATGATCAAGAGGATGATAACACGGGAACGCACACTTCAGGCCAGGAGCTTACTGAGAACAAATCCACTGCTACCATGTTCAAAGGTATCCTATCCCCTATGAGTTCTGTTCGGGATTCACAAGCTCAACACGAAACGCCTAACGCTGTCAATGAGATTACTGTCTTGTCAGCAGAATCTAAACCATCTACTGAAGAGGCAGTAGGGTCTCTTGAGCTAACTGCGTTTGAGGAACATCACGTATGATGCCAGTTTGATGAAACAAAAATACTGCTAATCTTCACAAAGAAGAGGTAAGAAAAAAAAAAAAAAAGAGAGAACCCTGTCGAATTGCTTGCTTCACTATTTTTGTGAAACTCATACCCTTATCCGGATGTTGTCGTGCTTGCCCCTGCGTTCCCATGCATCCATTACTTTGGTTTCATGTCTATATTCTTCTACATCAACATCAGGCTGTCTTTTTTGCTTTTCTTTTTTGAGGTGGAAAATGTGATGAGCGGAATCACAATCACAGGCAGCTCTGAAGAGATTGATTATTCTCAGTGACTCTTTGTTTAGCTTCTAAACCGCCATACTAGGCGCTCTAGATTTAAGATACATATACATTTTGATACTATTCTAGTTTTGTAGGTAGATAGATCTAGGCTCTTTATAGAACTAGACTCTTTACAGAATCTTGTCCATAACCGGGATCTGAAAAACACAGATCAGCATCGTTCTCTTTCGTACCTGTAAACCCTCACCACCGATTTAGTGTTTCTTTTTATATAGGCATTTATTGGTTATGTTGACTGCACCTGTTTGCCCTTTGAGTGCGAAACGCCGTAGCACAGCACAAAGCTTACTGCGAACTGTTCATTTCTAGGTCGTACGTCTTTTTAAGCTTATTTCAAGAAAAAATAAATATATACTTTCCTTGTTTAACTTTTTGATGTTAATTTTATAGGCGAGGTGTTACCAAGCCGGGAGTTTGGCCCGAATTCTAGTATTAATGACACCTGAGTTAAGGAAGTTCAGATCGGTGCGGTGCGGTGCACAGCAGCAGCAAGAAAGTGTGTTCTCCAGTTCAAATTTCAAATATACACTGCTTGCTTGTGTCAGATAAACGACCAGGCAGGGCTCCTACCTACCTCTCTACCATTGGACATTCAGCGTGGTCTGGGATGAGATCAAAAAAATCTAAATGAATGGACCCAAAGAAAAAGAAAAGAAAAGAGAAAGCGAACAGAGACAAAAAAGAAATTACATTTCCTCATTCATGAAAAGTAACTTATTTCAAGCTGGGAGCCGGCAACCTATAATGCAACAAGACGATCAAATGTTCCAGGAAGGAAGCAGTGATATTATTTGAGAAGTAGAGCAAACCTTATTGAGCTGCTGATATTGTGGCTTAGTAGCTTGGTGGCTTGCGTGTAGAGGGTGTGGGTGGTTACCCACACGATCGTTACTCAGAACCATGATGTAACCTAACTTTAGCAAATTTCTTCTTCTCACTGGATGCTCTAGTGGGACGGACGTCCCTTGTACGGAGAGACAGTTCGGTGCTCTGTGCGGACAGTTCTGCACGCTCTCTTGCTTTTTTCATTCCTTTTTTTCTATAAGACATAACAAACACAGCACAGCAGAAATTTATTATCATCTGAGTGTATTTACACAGTAGGGAGAAGCTCTTGTATAGGCTTCCCATAATGATATCCAACGCAAAGTAATCTATACGGATGGACCAGCGGACAGGAAGAACAACACCCGAAACTGAGGCTCAGGCCCAGGCTCGGCTTCTCAGCAGCCCATACCTTCCAATCTTTTTTCAGCGAGTGCCCCAATCCATCCACTCTTTTCTTTTGCCTCAAGCTGCGTATGTTTGTTTTATTTCTTTTCCATCTTGGGCACTGTAGATGTAATAGATATGCATTCCAGTCTATTTCCTTGGCTATTAAACGGACAAAAGAAATTATTTATGAGGGGATAATGGAAGACTGGCACCCAAAAGTGTTTGAAGGTACTAACCGTACCAAGCGTACGCTGGTGTGATTTATAAAGAAAGCAATCACACCTGTTTTACAAAAATCTTGCAGAATGAGTGAGCTGGTGCGAGTGTAAGGCAGAGAGAAGTTTTTTCAGTATGTCTTCGGCGGCAAAAGGGGTTGAGACCACTCCTGGCAACGACATCAAGCTGGAACAAGGTGTGAACCAGGTCCAGGGTGACAAGCAGGTCCAGGGTGACAAGCAGGTGCAAGATGGCAAGCAGGTGCAAGATGCAAACCAGGTGCAAGATGACAAGCAGGTGCAAATGGACCCGCCTGAGTATAGTATGGTCGATCAGAATGGCCAAAAACTAGAAGAGATGGACCATTTCGCCCAAACTAAGTTCATCACCATCAAGAAATCAGAGATTCTCGCGGCTCAGTACAAAGGATCCTTGTTTTACAATATCATTCTGCTGTGCTCTGCATTCATTATCGGATACGGTTATGGACTGGACTCCAATGTGCGTTATGTATACACCAGTTACGCTGCATCTTCCTATGGAACCCACTCTCTCATCTCAACCATTGGTGTCATCAACGCAGTTATTGGAGCCGCATCGCAAGTCGTCTACGCTAGATTGTCAGATGTCTTCGGCCGTCTGGTATTGCTTATTACTGCCATCGTCTTTTACGTCATTGGTACTATTATTCAGTCTCAGGCTTATAATATTCAACGCTATTGTGCAGGTGCGGTGTTCTATAATTTGGGTTATGTGGGTGTTCTCCTTGTCGTCCTATTGATACTATCGGACTTTTCCTCTCTAAGATGGAGACTGTTCTACCAATTCGTCCCAACCCTGCCATTTATCATCAATACTTGGATTTCTGGTAACGTTACAGCTGCTGTCGATCCAATTGAGAACTGGTCTTGGGGTATTGGAATGTGGGCATTTATTTTCCCTTTGACGACTTTGCCATTCATTGGATGTATCCTGCACATGAGATACTTAGCTGGCAAGACTCAGGAATGGGAGCAAATTAAGAAACACAAGTCTTTTCTTCACCATCTCTCAATCAAGAGTTCTCTTTGGGAGTTGATCCAACGTATCGACTTGATTGGTGTCGTTATCTTGACAGTTGCTGTTGGGTGTTTGTTAGTCCCATTGACTTTGGCAGCTGGTGTTGAAGACCAATGGAAGTCCGGAAAGATCATTGGTCCTTTGGTACTTGGATTCGTCTTATTGCCGCTCTTCGTCCTTTTTGAATCCAAGTACGCTGCCTATCCATTGGCTCCTTTCAAACTTTTGAAAGATCGTGGTGTCTGGTCCGCTTTAGTGCTGAGTTTGATGATCAATTTCGTCTTTTACATGGCCTATGACTACCTATACACTGTTCTGGTTGTCGCAGTTAACCAGTCGACTCTATCAGCAACCAGAATCACATCTCTTGCCACATTCACATCGACAGTGTTTGCTCCATTTTTTGCACTCTTCATTGTCTACTTTAGAAGATTAAAAGGTTTCATTATGGCTGGTATCTCCCTATGGTTTGTTGCTACTGGTTTACTGTACCACTTTAGAGGTGGTGAGCAGTCCAAGTCAGGAATCATTGGGGCTATGATAGTCTGGGGTCTAGGTTCAACTATGTTCACCTACCCAGTTACTGTATCTGTCCAATCTGTCACTTCTCATGAGAACATGGCCACTGTTACTGCTCTGGTCTACGTTCTTTACAGAATTGGTTCCGCTATCGGTAATGCTGTTAGTGGTGCCATCTGGACAGGCTTACTGCCAGGAAACATCGCTGAGAACTTGGCTCCTTTCAATAATGAAACACTGGCATCTTATGCGTATGGTTATCCCTACGCCTTTGCCGTGGAATACCCATGGGGTACTCCCGAAAGAATGGCTGTGGTTGAGTCTTACAAATACATCCAGAGATTAGAAACAGTGGTTGCTCTGTGTCTGTGCTCTGTCTTAATTGTATTTTCCTTGTTCTTGAGAGATCCACCGCTGACCAATGCTCAAGCCCACGAAGACCTAGCTGAAGGTGATTTGATTTACAAGCATCAAGATAAAATCTACACCTTCATTAGATCCAATGTCTTCAGACGCAAGACTGATGAGGAAGCAAGCACTGAAAGCAAGTCGCTTTAGGTCTTGACCTCCTTCCCCATTATTGATTTTTGATGTATATAGATATCTTGAATGCAAAGCCCATGTATTCAGGGTGGCAACTATAATAATTTACATGTTCCTGATCGAGTTTCTTCGTAAACGCAGGCTCTACTTGCCCCCTTGCGCTACCGTCCACATCATGGTGATCTTGATGATACCAGCACGTGATACATCACGTGCGTGTTCAGCCCTTGTCTCGGCGACAAAACAAAAACAAAAAAAGCCACTCGCAGTGAAAGAATGAGTGGCAAAACAACGCCAGCAGGGTGAATCGAGTAGAGGACGAGTCAATCAGAGCATCACAGCTGTAGAGACTACTGTGAGGCAGTAAGGCACTAAAGGAGAACGCGCTGAGAGAATTAACAAACATGACAAGCGAGGAGCAGATTGTTGTGGACAATGAGCCAACTCCAGAGGAAGCCAACCAGGCGGTTATCTCCAAGATTGAGAACTCATTCCAGCTGGTCTCGAAGACAGTAGCAACTTTTGATCAGCGCTATGTGTTCAAGACGCTGAGGGACCTTGTCTCTGTAAGAAAAAACCTGAACGGTGAGGTGCTGAGATATCTGATTAGCATTTATCTCGATGGTGAAATCAAGGCGTACCTGCTTGAGTTCATTGGCGGAGCTCAGGAGATCAGAGTGGAGAAGCCCGATGATAGGGGGGAGGTCCTCCCGGAAATCTGCTTCATCATCCACTGGTTGGTCCAGCTGCTTCTCCTCGATGCAGGTAAGCTCAAGGAGCTAGACGATTTGAACATCAATTACATCCTGAAGTTGATGAAATCGTACAATAGACGTTCTCTGGATCTGATTTATGCTAAAATCTGGTTCTACATCAGCAGAACCAAGGAACTACTGAATGACCTGGTGTCAATCAGACCGGAGCTTATCTTAGCGTTGAGAACAGCCACATTAAAGCACGCAAACGAGACTTCAGGTGTGCTCATCACTTTGATCTTGAGAAACTTCATCCTACTACACGACTACTCACAAGCATCAAACTTTGTTGAGAAAATCGAATTTCCAGCTAATGTTTCCACTTCGATTGAATCAAGATACTTCTTTTACCTCGCTAAGATCAATTCCATTCAATTAAACTACTCAGATGCCCACGAATATGTCGTCACAGCTATCAGAAAAGCGCCGCAGACACAAAATTCCATTGGATTTCTGCAAGTTGCTTACAAGCTTAGCGTATTGATTGAAATACTAACTGGTGAAATCCCAGAGCTCTCTTTCTTCCAAAAACCTGGATTTGAGAAAGTTTTGAAACCATACCAGAGAATCGCCAAGGCTGTCAAGCTGGGAGATTTGAAAGTGTTCAATGAGACTTTGGCAACCTACAGAGAGCAACTCATTAAGGATGATAATTTCACACTGGTTTCCAGACTGAGATCCAATGTTATAAAGACCGGTATTAGAATCATTTCACTCTCATATACCAAGATTTCCCTGAAAGACATATGCATCAAACTTCATCTTGACAGTGAATCCTCTGCAGAATACATTGTCTCTAAAGCTATTAGAGACGGTGTCATTGACGCTGAAATTAATCATCAACAAGGTTACGTGGAGAGTAACGAAATTTTAAATGTCTACGCCACCTCTAAACCACAAGAACAATTCAACCAACGTATTGATTTTGTCAACTCGTTACACAATGATTGTGTTAAGGCTATGAGATATCCGCCAAACGTCAATAAAATCAATCATGATGTACTAGCTGATGAGGACATGGAAGCAGAGTTAATTGAAGCTTTAGAAGATCTAGATGGAGGTCTGTTTTAATCTCTGCAAATGGGAGATAATAACAAACCAGAAAACTAAATAAAAGAGCATCAAACAATCTGACTTGGAATATAGATGAGGTAAAGAAGACTCTATTTTCATACTTATGTATAAATATATATAGCCTACCTCAGCTTCTACAACTTAGTTGTTTGCTACCTTTAGAATCGGTGTGTGCGTAGCTACTCTCTATTTCTTTCCCACAGGTCTCAGTTCAGCCACATAATTCAGAGCTCTAGATCCAAACCAGATAGTTGGACCACCGAGTAGAGTCACCTTAGTTATGGTATCGAAGATTGAAGAGCCAAGATAGTATTGCACAAACACTACTTCAAAGCCAATGACAAGGCCAATAAAAGCCAGATTACTCAAATTCACCCTGAAATTTTGCAAGTTAAGGGAACCAGTACTAATCCAAGAAATGATCAGCCCTAAGAAGAGCAAGATAGATATCAAACTGAATGTCTTAGCAATAATAGGAGAAACGGTCTGTTCTGGTTGCTGGAAGATATGGTGAATCTCTGGTTTAGGACCATATCTTTCAGGAGGATTAAAGTTGGCGCTGGCGGCGTCCAGCAAGGAATCGTCGAGCTCGAGATACCCAATCTTCTCAAAGAAATTATCGCCATCAGAGTCAGCAGCAATTACATGGAGATCCAACTGCTTCTCGTTTTGGAAGGCTGCTGGCAGTTTGTGGTGGTTCAAAGTGGCTTTGCACTTGTAAATGCCATTGTTGAGCTTGACAGTTGGTTTGAGAGATGTTTCAAGGCCCCTTGAGTTGGATATTTTGATGAAGATTTGGTCTGGCTGTCTTGAGTGTTTGATATCAAATGTGATGTCAACGTTAGAACCAGGAGTTTCTAGCACACTGGCTGGCCCTGTTGCCTGGAATGGTACCGTCAACGCGTTAGATACAATCTTACCATTGGTCAATTCAAGGGCTGCTGACCCCGCCAACAAGGCAAGCACCGACATCCAGTAATCTGGCTTCATTCTGGTCGTTGTTTAGGTAAATAAGAGGTTGTCTGGTTCCAGCTTCACCAAGCAAATAGCACGACTCACCGTCACCTCCAAGTTATAAGAAATTGTCAACATTTCATCATCAACCAAATTCCGAGGGCTTGGAGATGGATGATAAAAAGATCTGTGAAAGGAAAGTGGGCGGGTGACGAAGAGAATGCAGAAAGGAGAGAAAAGAGACGTGACTACATATAACATTTCAATCAATCATCTGTTATAAACATTCTCTAAACATTTATATATTTTGTAAATCTTTGCATCATAATATGTCAAACACCATTCATCAAGGAATATGAAAACTAGTTTGGTAGTAGAACAATCTACTTAGCCTCGCTAGCCAACTTCTCAGCCTTGGCAATGACATCTTCAATACCACCAACCATGTAGAAAGCGTTTTCTGGCAAGTGGTCGTACTTACCGTTCAAGACGTCTCTGAATGATGTGATAGTGTCTTTCAATCTGACCAATCTACCTGGGATACCAGTGAAAACTTCGGCAACGGCAAATGGTTGGGACAAGAAACGTTGAATCTTTCTGGCTCTCTCGACAGTCAACTTATCTTGTTCAGACAATTCATCCATACCCAAAATGGCAATGATATCTTGCAAGGACTTGTAGGCTTGTAGAGTTTGTTGAACTTGAGTGGCAACATCGTAGTGCTCTTGACCAACAACAGAGGCATCCAACAAACGGGACTTGGAATCCAATGGGTCGACAGCTGGGTAGATACCCAATTCAGAAATACCACGGGACAACACAGTGGTGGCATCCAAGTGCGCGAAAGTGGTAGCTGGAGCAGGATCGGTCAAATCATCAGCTGGCACGTAAACGGCTTGGACAGAAGTGACAGAACCCTTTTGGGTAGTGGTAATACGTTCTTGCAACAAACCCATATCGGTGGCCAAGGTTGGTTGATAACCGACAGCAGATGGGATACGACCCAACAAAGCAGAGACCTCAGAACCAGCTTGGGTGAATCTGAAAATGTTGTCAACGAACAACAAGACATCTTGACCTTCCTCATCTCTGAAGTATTCAGCAATGGTCAAACCAGTCAAAGCGACACGGGCACGGGCACCTGGTGGTTCGTTCATTTGACCGAAAACCAAGGCCACCTTGGAATCACCTTCCAAGTTGATGACACCGGTCTCCTTCATTTCACGGTACAAATCGTTACCTTCTCTGGTTCTCTCACCGACACCGGTGAAGACGGAGAAACCACCGTGAGCCTTGGCAATGTTGTTAATCAACTCTTGGATGAAGACGGTCTTACCGACACCGGCACCACCGAACAAACCAATCTTACCACCTCTAGCGTATGGGGCAAGCAAGTCGACAACCTTGATACCAGTTTCCAAAACCTCAGCAGCAGTAGATTGCTCAGAGAATAAAGGTGGCTCAGCGTGAATTGGGTTTCTTTGCTTAGTGTTAATTGGACCACGCTCGTCAATTGGCTCACCAACAACGTTAATGATACGGCCCAAGGTCTCACGACCGACTGGGACGGTGATTGGGGAACCAGTGTCAACAACGGTTTCACCACGGACCAGACCTTCGGTACCGTCCATAGCAATAGTTCTGACAGTGTTCTCACCCAAATGTTGGGCAACTTCCAAGACCAAACGACCGGATTCGTGGTTCTTGATCTCCAAAGCGTTCAAGATAGCTGGCAAGTTACCTTCTTCGAATTGAACATCGACAATAGCACCGATAACAGCTCTGCAATAGACGTTAGTATGGTTGAACGAAACTTGTTAAAACACCCTCAGAGCTGCTTTGCTTCCATTTGATATGACTTCGTTTAGTTCCATTTCATTTTGTTTGAGTTGACCTGATTCGGTTCCGTTCGATTCCACTCGATTCAGCCTACTAGTGGTCTGTGGAACCAATTTACATGGAAGAGGGCTGGTGTGAGCATGCGCTTCACTGGCTGTGTCCCTTTCTCACGTTCACGTTTGTTGTTGCCAGAACAAAAAAAAAAAATGAACAAACCCGATCGAAAACCGACCGGTGGTGGGCGAAAAAAAATCCCGAGAAAAAAAACTTTTGACTGGCTGGTGGGCCGGTTGGGCAGCACATACTAACAAAACAATAAAAACTGTAGGGTGATCAGCACAAAATTGACATCGAATCGCGCTGGTGGCCTGCGCTGTTCGTATGGCTTCGGGCGTGGCTTGTAGTCGCGCTCAGTGTGGTGGGCAAATCGAGGTGTCTGGACGGCGGCAGCTGTGCTGTGTGTTTGCCGACCGCTGCCGCCAGTAAAACAAAACTGCTTCACCACAAAGAAAACATCACAGCTCCCGCACGCGCCACGCTGGGTTTGGCCCAGCGGCAGTCTGCTCAATTGAGCCCCAGTCTCGCTCCCTCACCACCCGCACCAGCCCGCCGCGCACCCACTCGCCCCCAAACGAAATCAAATCAAACCAGAGGAAAAAGAAGGCTCCGAAAAACGTATACATACCTGACTTTACCAGTGGAAACTGGAGCAGTGGCCAAACCCCTGTTAAAGATCAATTGGCTTTTGGCAGCCTTGAAGGCAGCCTTGGATGAGGCGTTGTACAATCTAGGCAAGACCATTTTGTTGAGGACAAAAGAACTTAGCAAAGTTTTATTGTATGGTTGATGGAGAGAGGAAAAGAAAAGAAGGAAAGTCCAAAGAAAAAAAACTCTTTTGTGAACAAGTAAAATTGGGTTTTTTTTCTTCCTCCGCCGTCCACTGTGCTTCGAGCCTGGCGGAGAGGGAGGAACGATTCTGGTGGTTTTTTTTCCTCGTTTTTCTTTGTAGTTGAGCATTTGGTGAGCGTTGGCCAATGAGAGATGCGTAATGGTTTTATTGGCTGTTGGTGGCGGGCGCGGGTGGAGTACATTCCGAGGGTGGATGGTGCGCTGGCGAACAGTGCAGTTCCGGGCGCTATGTACAGCCAGGGTAACCCGGATCTGGAGCGCGCTGTTCATTTTTGTGTCTAGCAGCTTGTGTATTGGCGTCGCGTGGACCGCGCCGCGTGGACCGCACCGCGGTAGAACATGTCAGTCGTCGGCCAGGCAGTCATTACGCGTCGGGGCCAGTGCCCAGCATATACATATATGGATATATACATGTACGTGTGTACGTCTGTACGTCTGTACGTCTGTACGTCTGTAGCTACATTACTATTTCTTTCCAAGCTCAGCGCTTCTTTCCGCGGCCTTGGTGACGCCTTTGATGATCCCACTCTTCACGCCAGCATCCTCCATCGCAACAAGACCTGCAATGGTGGTGCCGCCTGGGGTACACACCTTGTGCTTCAGCTCCGCCGGGTGGGTTCCGCTCAGCTCTGCCATCTTGGCGGTGCCCCCGAGAACACTTATCGCACAATCCTTAGCGGCGTCGTACGGGATCCCCAGACTCAGCCCCGACTCGATCAAGGATTCTAGCATCAGCAGAACAAACGCCGGCCCTGAACCAACAAGGCCAGTGGCCGCGTCCATGTTCTTCTCTGGGAGGGAAACCACTTTCCCAATGGGATTGATCAGGTCCAGAATCAGCGCGTTCTCAGACTCTGAAACGTCGGCTGAATTAGACACTACCGCTGTTCCATGTTGGTACTTGGCAGGCGTGTTGGTCATGACACGGGAAACTTTAGTGGAATAGTGAGAGAATTGGGCGATTGTCCATCCAGCCACTAGTGAAATCAGCAATTTCCCCTCCAAGTTCACGCCCGCAGCTTTCAGGTCCTCCAAAGCCTTCTCGGTCACGTACGGCTTGGTGCCAATCACAACAACATCAGCTTGTCTCACCGCATTGGCATTGGACTCTGCTCCGTAGCTGGTTTCGAGTGGAATCGATGAATGTTGGTAAGCTGCAGCCAGTCTCTCTGCAGATGACGATGTGTTCACACACGCAATAATCTTGGACGGTTGTGTGGCTGGTGTTGGCGATGCAAGGTACGCAGAGAGCATGGCCTGAGATATAGTACCCGCTCCTAGTATTGCCAGTGTATATGTCATATTGTCTAAGAGTGCAAGAGGTGTGCTGGAGGAGGCGTGCTGTACTGGCGAGCTGTACTGGCTCCCTCTCTACCACAAATTACGTTGGTGCCTGCGGTTTTTTTCCTCGCCTCACTTTTTCGCTGTCTGGCTTAAATAGCCCAAGATGAGCAAAGTGTATCTCTGCATACAATGGGTGTGCTGTTACTAAACATATATTCACTATGAGTTAAGTCTTATTCAACATCTGCAAGTTCTGAATCAGCTTCATTGATAATTTCTTTTGTGGAATCCAGTCCTCTAAGAATGATGATTTCATCAACATCAACTTGCCAGTCTGCTTTCAAGTAACACTCACCACAAAGGGTTCTGCTCGTCTTTGATTTAGTCATTAGTTTCAATCTCTTTGATTTTCTACCTTCTATAGAGGGGCTTGCTGGTGAATTCTGTGGTGTAGGAAGATGATTCCCTGCAGAGTCATCGTTGATGTAATTGCTCACAAAGAAGAATGGACAGAATCCTTTGCACGCCGTGCAAGTTACTCCCTTGTTATCTCCTTTTGCCTCATAGTTTAGTGTATCCTTATTATTTGTCGTGGGTATCTCCACGATATCAGCATTTACCACATTCTTCAAAGATCTTGATATAATATCAAATAGTTGGTACTCGATTGCTAACTTTCCCTTCAGCAACTCTAAACACTCAGTAGCTACGTCATCATCAACCCTTGTAGATCCTCCTTTTAAGTACTGGTTCAAAATATCCACAATCAAGTCCCATGTGTCAAACACAGAAACTTTACCTTGCTTGCGGTACTGTTCCTCAGACTCTGCTCCATATTTCAACCACGATAATGTGGTGAAGTTCACCGCCTCGTTGAAGTTAAATCCAGTATTGAACCCTGAGTGATAAACACGAGGAAACGTAATCACATACTCACCTGGGTGTTGCTCAATTGTATAGCACTCTACCCCTTTTTTCTGAAGAGCATAAGGAGAAACAAGTGTTACCAGTTGATGAAGAATATCGGGTTGTTTGGCAAATAAATCTGGTGCCATGTCCTCCAAAACTCTCTCAAATGTGGATGCAGAAGATGCAGGGATCCCATACCATTTTTTGGTATCCCCGAAGTGTTGATAATTAGCACTCAAAGTCCATTGGTCTTCAACGTGCCAGCAGAAGGTTGAAAATGTAGACCCCACATAAAGCCATGGAATAGTCATACCACTGATATCCCCTTTCAAATGTCCCAATAGAGATCCTGTGGTAAATGGGAGGTTATTAAGGTTCATCGGATGATAAGCATATTCTCTATAAGCCTTTCTATCCACTTTGGTAGGGGTATAATCAGTACTGGCGACAGAAGGAAAATATTCAAAATTAGGAAATCCTGTAACTTGACCTTTGGTAGTATTATGAATATCTGCTCCATATGCAATAGATATATCCTTAGTTGCAGCTACAGGGTGCGTAGCAGTTCCTTCCACCATTTCCCAGAATATTCGTTCCAAGCCATCAACTGGGGGTTTAGCTTGATTTTCGAAGAACCTTTTATCAAAGTTCAGGCATTTTTGTTTGAACTCATCTAGAGAATACTCATACGACGCGTCTTTAAACCCATATTGGCCTGTCCCTAGAAGGCAGTCATCACAAAACCATTCATCTTTAGGAATTTTTGTCAATGGTGGCTCTAAACAGAACATGTGAAATCCTTGATCGCACGAATCACACAGCAGCATCTTTTCAGGACGGTTCATCTGCATACAGATACGGCAACTTGTACTGTCGCTCTCCGAGTCAGAGCCTGAATCTGAATCTGAATCTGATTCAAATGATGTCTCCTTATCAGACTTTTTCTTGTTCTTTGAAACTGCACTGGTGTCCAAAATCGAACGTGCTTTCTGCGTGCTATTTGTTGAACCAGAAATTCCCTTGCTGGCACTGAAAGGCTTAGAAGCCAAGAAGTCAAAGTATTGCGAGAGCTCCTTCACATAAAAGTTATTGAGGTCTGGAATTGGGAGCTGGTATTCCTTCGAGAGGTGGGACCACAACGCAACATCTTCATTTATACGGCTGAAAGTGATGTCAGGAACTGCAGGGATTGATCTCCCTTTGGTATAGAATTTCATGACTGATACAAAGAAGTCGTACAAGAAAACTTCTTTCAGGCTAACCTTGACACATGGTTCCGTTGGTGGAGAAAGCTTTCTCCACTTGCAGAAATTCACGAGCTGTTTGAAGAAGAACAGTCGACATCTCCCTAAAAGCCCCAGCTCCTTCAGCCTCTGTAATCTAGGAACAAAGCGGAAGCTTCTAACATTCAGTGACAACGGTGGTTTGTACTCCGCAGGTGGTATCACTTTGAGAATCCCATACTTTTCTCCGAGTGCTACAACTTTTGGTGAGGAGAAGTATTTAGTTGGGTTGGCAAACTCATCCGAAGTTGGAGTCAAAGTTGGTGCAGTTTCCAAATGAGGCGTAAGCTGGGTCTGGGCGTCCATTTGCTTCTTCGACAAGGTTGTTTATGGGTATGTTCCGCCCCTTGTAGAACTTGTGGTGCATAGGGATAGTGTTTAAGAAGAAAACCATTATCATGTCCGGAACTTAATTTACCTAATGTCCTTGCTGTCAGCCAAAGGGATTGCTCCCTCGGAATAAGGAGTACACCCCGTTTCATAGGCTGTAGTGCCTATGATATGGAGCCCTGAGAGGTTACTGAGAGTTCTACAAGGACACAATCCTTCATTGCCAGTGGAGACGTGGATGGTTCCATAGAGAAAGGGAGACGCAAAGGGCGAACATTTGGATGAAATTCAATTAAATCTGGTTACAGAGAACAGAGCCGTCCGTCTCCCCAAGCAATCCATCAGTTCTCAGAGTTTATATACATGGTAGATTCCAGCACGCAGCAGTGGGAGACTGCATTTCATGTCTCCTAGATGCCTGCAGCAATTGCAGTGTTTAGCGCAACCTCGAGCAAACTGTAGCACCACACCATTACACCTTGCAAAGACTCAAACAGTTGGAAGTAGCTAGCGATTGCCAATGTGCCAAAGAGTAGGACGCGAACCTTGGAAGATGATCTGAAGTACAATCTGTTCCCTTCCAGCCACGGAATTGCGTCAGTGAGACCAAGAAGTAGCAGTAAAACCGCCGAGAGAGACGACTCAGACTCTGTTAGTGCCACTCGTTGCCCCGTAATTTGGTAAATGCGGTTGGAGAACAAGATCGGAGAAGTCAAGAGTAGATATGAAACATACAGAAGGATGGAAGACCGTACGAGAGTGGCGGTGGACATTCTGGATGGTTTATTGCAAAGTATTGTACGCTGTTGATGAGTGTGTAGTCGATGTTACGGTAGATTGACGAAGGGAGGAAGAAAAACCAAACAAATAAGGTGAAAAAAAAGGGCACTCTGGCTAAAAGTGAAGGATGAGGTGGCACCAGGGGTAGATTCTTGTACTTCGCGGTGGGAGTTGTAGACTAGTCTCTGCTCTATTGTTATTGTTACGGTTACAGCGGCTGTAGCTGAACTGTGAGGAAGCATGGTCTTTTTCTCATTCACCACAACCACATATCTACGCTGTGCATTCTTGCTGTACCTGTCTTTTCAGTTCATCAAGGATGCATCCCAGGTAACGGAACATCCGCTAATAATCGTGTTTGGGCAAGCTATGGAGCTAGACCATGCTGCGATCAATGAATACAACAGTACTGTGACGTCTCTGATGGCGCTAATTTTCGCATCGCTTTCCATTGTGGATCTTACACAGCTATTAATCAGTAACTCAAGTTATTTTGAGAACGTTGTGCCTGTCCGCTTGGTCATAGCCTTCATTATTACATCAATGGCTTACTTGACGGATGGGCCACTCTCGAAAGACGCGGTGTTTGTATGGGGTTTTGCAGAAGTCTGGTTCAACTTCTTGATCTACAACGTGTTGACACACGAGAGAAAAGAGAAGCAGCAAAAGCAACAAGAGAAAATGGAGAGAGAGATACTGGATGCTGAGCAGAATGGAGAATTGGATCAGCTGGCTGCTAAATATGGCGTTAGATAGGTATGGGCTTCGGCGGATATACCTGCCACAGGCAGACGAATGGGGCACTGGCAATCCGCCGCTTGCGCATTAATTATATATATATATATATCTCCATCATGTATCCTTGTATCTGAATGCATCAACACTGGCTGCCTACTTGTGTGAAATGTCTTATCTCGGCTCAGCAACATCGTCTTATCAGACGAGATTATCAGACGAGACCACTGAAAGACTCCTGCTTATATAACACAGTAACCAACAATTACTAATTTGTCCACACCGCGGTTTACTGATAAGGGCACCTTTGAGGCACTCCAATTGTAATTGAATGGCAGGACGCGAGGCCATAGAGGGAGAGAACAAAAAGCGTGGGATGTACATCATCTTCTAGTAGCGCAACATCCTTTACCCCAGGTTATTTACCTACGTGCCTAAAAACACCGGGTCGCAACCACCACACTGTTTTCACCGGGTCGTCGATTACCAGCCACCAGCGGTTATTGGAACCTAATCGGGATTGGACTTGATTGGGTTTTTCACTTCAGGCGGGAGAGGAGTGTCACAAAGAAAAAGGACTGTCCAGGTCTAAAGGAAAGGAGTTTTGTGTTTTGTGATAATAAATAAAGGGGACAAAAACAAAAAAAATCAGCCGTTCAAGTAATAATCGACCGATGGGCGAAACTCTGGCATTGGAGCAAACTTTCCAGAGAGGTGTAGCCAAGGGAGAAACGTGATGTAATCTTTGCAAATTTTTCTCCATTTCATAATATCAATCACTCGCGACATCATCTGTTGTGGTTGGTTTGACTCATATGATCACATTTTTGATGTACCCCGGATTCTGACTTTGTCCGTTGACAAAAGGACAAAATCGCACCCCCACGGATATTTCAATGGTCTTTTGTCCTTTTTCCTTTTTTTTCAGTCTCGGGCTAGGTCTAGGTCTGCCGACGGGGCGGGCGGTGTCTCCGTCCAGTCCAGTCCTTCCAGGGAGTCTAGTCTGGTCTAGTCTCGTGTCCGTTCCACCAGCCACCCCCACTCATTTCTATTTTCTTTCTCCCTTGCCCAGTGGACAAAACCGAAACACAACCGCTGCGGCAACTACTTGGCATCGCATACTGTCAGGACAAATCCTGGAAGGAAAAAAAGGTCCGTGCATCTCCCCCTCCGTTGATATCACTCTGTTTTTTGTTTATCAGAAGATTTATAAACCACTCCTTGTTCCCACCAATTTTTGCACATACTTCTCTCTTTTTTTCCCTCTTTTCCCTTCAAGATAGTTGCTTGTGGTGAGGAAATAGACAGTATGTCTTTGTCAGAGAACCTTGCAGTGCCAGATCATGGCCACATTGACAAGATCAGACACCACTCTGTCATAGGGGGCAAGACATCCAAAATTCTTGTGGCCAACAGAGGTGAAATCCCAATTAGAATCTTCAGAACCGCTCATGAGCTGTCAATGCAAACAGTTGCAATCTACTCGCATGAGGACAGACTCTCCATGCATAGACTCAAATCTGACGAGTCTTATCCAATTGGGGAGAAGGGACAATACTCCCCTGTACAGGCTTATCTACAGATTGACGAAATTATCAAGATTGCTAAGGAGCACGATGTGGATATGATTCATCCTGGTTATGGTTTCTTATCAGAGAATGCAGAGATGGCAGATAAGGTAGCTGCTGCTGGCATCATATGGATTGGGCCAACTGGTGCTATCATCAACGCTGTCGGTGATAAGGTCTCGGCTCGTAACCTCGCGGAAGCTGCAAAAGTTCCTGTTGTACCAGGTACTCCTGGTCCAATCGAGACCGTTGTGGAAGCTGAGAGCTTTGTTCAAGAGTATGGCTATCCTGTGATCATCAAAGCTGCGTTTGGTGGTGGTGGTAGAGGTATGAGAGTGGTGAGAGAGGGTGATGACATTGGTGATGCCTTTGAGAGAGCTCGTTCTGAGGCATTGACTGCTTTTGGAAACGGTACTTGCTTCATTGAAAGATTTTTAGACCAACCAAAACATATTGAGGTTCAATTGCTTGCTGACAACTACGGTAATGTCATTCACTTGTTTGAAAGAGACTGCTCTGTTCAAAGAAGACATCAAAAGGTTGTGGAAGTGGCCCCTGCGTTGACCTTGCCTAAAGACGTCAGAGATGCAATTTTGACAGATGCTGTGAAATTGGCTAAGACTGCCAACTACAGAAACGCAGGTACTGCTGAGTTCTTGGTTGATAACCAGAACAGACACTACTTTATTGAAATCAACCCAAGAATCCAAGTTGAGCACACAATTACTGAAGAAATCACAGGTGTTGACATTGTTGCAGCACAAATCCAAATTGCTGCTGGTGCATCTTTAGAGCAACTGGGCTTGCTACAAGACAAAATCACCACCAGGGGATTTGCTATCCAATGCCGTATCACCACAGAAGATCCAGCCAAGAATTTCCAGCCTGATACTGGTAAGATTGAGGTCTACAGATCTGCAGGTGGTAATGGTGTTAGACTTGACGGTGGTAACGCCTTTGCAGGTGCTGTCATCTCTCCTCACTACGACTCTATGTTGGTGAAGTGCTCTTGTTCGGGTTCTACATATGAAATTGCCAGAAGAAAAATGTTGAGATCTTTGATTGAGTTCAGAATTAGAGGAGTCAAAACCAATATTCCATTCTTATTGACATTATTGACCAATGAAGTTTTTATCAACGGTACCTACTGGACTACCTTCATTGATGATACTCCGAAACTATTTGAAATGGTTTCATCTCAAAACAGAGCACAGAAACTACTTGCGTATTTAGGTGATTTGGCAGTCAATGGTTCATCTATCAAAGGTCAAATTGGCTTACCAAAACTCACAAAGGATGCTACAATTCCAGCAATCCACAATGCGCAAGGGGATGTCATTGATGTTAGACAAGCTCCACCGAAAGGGTGGAGAGACGTTTTGCTGGCAGATGGGCCAGAAGCATTTGCTAAAAAAGTGCGTGAGTTCAAGGGTACATTAATCATGGACACTACATGGAGAGATGCTCATCAGTCATTACTCGCTACCAGAGTCAGAACTTATGACCTGTTAGCCATCGCACCAACTACAGCACACGGTTACGCTGGTGCCTTTGCACTAGAATGCTGGGGTGGTGCTACTTTCGATGTTGCCATGAGATTCTTACATGAGGATCCATGGGTCAGATTGAGAAAACTCAGAGCAGCTGTCCCAAACATCCCATTCCAGATGTTGTTGAGAGGCGCCAACGGTGTTGCGTACTCTTCATTACCAGACAACGCAATTGACCACTTTGTAAAGCAGGCAAAAGACAATGGTGTTGATATCTTCAGAGTCTTCGATGCTTTGAATGATTTGGAACAACTAAAAGTTGGTGTTGAAGCTGTTAAGAAAGCTGGAGGTGTCGTTGAAGCCACAGTGTGTTACTCTGGTGACATGCTGCAGCCAGGCAAAAAGTACAACTTGGAGTACTATCTGGATATCACTGAGAAAATTGTTGCTGCTGGTACCCATATTTTGGGTATTAAGGATATGGCCGGTACATTGAAACCGCAGGCTGCAAAAATTCTGATTGGTGAGATTAGAAAGAGATATCCAGATCTCCCAATTCACGTACATACACATGACTCCGCTGGTACTGGTGTTGCTTCTATGGCTGCCTGTGCTAAAGCTGGTGCTGATGTCGTTGATGCAGCAACCAACTCTTTATCTGGTTTAACATCTCAACCATCAATTTCTGCTTTGTTAGCTTCTTTAGATGGTGAGGTTGAGACTGGTTTGAGTGTAGCTCATGCAAGGGAGATTGATTCCTACTGGGCTGAGATGAGACTGTTGTATTCGGTTTTCGAGGCTGATTTGAAGGGTCCTGATCCTGAAGTTTATGAGCATGAAATTCCAGGTGGTCAACTGACAAACTTGCTATTCCAAGCACAACAGGTTGGTCTAGGTGAACAATGGATTGAAACCAAGAAGACGTACAGAGAGGCTAACTACCTTCTTGGCGATTTGGTTAAAGTCACACCTACATCGAAGGTTGTGGGTGACTTAGCCCAATTCATGGTCTCTAACAAGCTCACGGCTGAGGACGTTAAAAGACTCGCCAACTCTCTTGACTTCCCTGACTCTGTATTGGACTTCTTCGAGGGGCTCATTGGTCAACCATATGGTGGTTTCCCAGAACCACTGAGATCAGATGTGTTGAGGGGCAAGAGAAGAAAGTTGAGCGTCAGACCTGGTTTAGAGTTGCCTCCATTTAACTTTGTCAAAATCAAAGAGGATTTGCAATCCAGATTCACAAAGATCACAGAGACCGACATTGCCTCATACAATATGTATCCTAAAGTGTACGAGGACTTCAGAAAGATCAAGGAGGAGTATGGTGACTTGTCGGTATTACCAACCAGAAATTTCCTAGCACCACCAAAGATTGGTGAAGAGATCACTGTTCACATTGAACAGGGTAAGACTCTTATCATCAAGTGCACTGCTGTTGGTAACCTCAACGAAGAGACTGGTAACAAGGACGTCTACTTTGAGTTGAATGGTGAAATGAGAAAAGTTACTGTCAACGACAAAACGTCAAAGGTTGAGACTGTCTCGAGACCTAAGGCTGACTCTCACAATCCAAACCAGATTGGCTCTCCAATGGCCGGTGTTCTTGTGGAGGTCAAAGTGCACAAAGGCTCGGAAGTCAAGAAGGGACAAGCAGTTGCTGTCCTGAGCGCAATGAAGATGGAGATGATTATCTCTTCTCCTGCAGATGGGCTAATCAGTGATGTTTTGGTTAACGAAGGTGATAACGTTGACGCTGGTGATCTCCTTGTCGTAATTGACCCTCTTGACCCTGCCGTCGCCACTGACTAAGCTCTACAACTGCATGTGCTGTAAACTCCAAAGTTGATAATCACCGAACTGTACACTATCAAAAAACATAAACATAATATATACCAAGACGTAACCACCACATGTACTTGTTCCCTATACGTATTATACATCCACCGAACTGCGGTAGCAGCGGACTTTCACGTCCCCCATTAAGGTTAAAGTTCAAGCTATGTCTTGGGTTAAGGTTAAGGTTTGTGCCCACATGAGCCTCTTCTTCTCTTGCATATGAACCAACCTGGAACAATCTGGTGTTTGGATGTATCTGTTTGATTCCCGACCTGAAAGAAAAAAACATCACCATTCTAAAGAAAGGAGGATATTTGATTGGTGTCTCTCCAACATTAAGAAAAGAGAAGTTTTGGAAACAGAAGACTTGTTCATAATAAAACCAGAAAAGGACTAAAAATGGGTCACCATGGACACGGCCCAGAGCGTATGTTGTCTACATCTCGTTATGGCAACTCGCCACTGTTGTTCGTTTGCTTGTTTGCTCTACTAACTATGTGATTATACAGCTTTGATTAAAGACCCAGCATTCGAGAGATTCTACCGTAAGTAAAGGATTGATGCATTTCGTGTAAATGTGTATGTGTGTGTTGTGTTTTCTAACAAGGTATTTGTTCAATCTAGGTTTCAGAGAAACGGCTGGGCAAAGATATAAGGTCACACCAAAGGCTTTAATTCCTATCGTTGCCCTCTTGGTGGTGATTCCATCTGGTATAACTTGGCTAGCGTACAACTCTCAGGGTAGATACTTTAGAGGACCAAAAAGACGTACTGAGCCTATCAATGAGACTGAGTTCAAACTGCGCTGAAAATGAAACTGCGGTATTGGCTGGGCGGTAGTGTGTGGTCAGACACGCACCATATCCATCGGATATCTACCTATTTATTTATTTATTTATTTATCTAACTATTTATTCTATTTATTCACATTATTCTCCTTTTGACATCTACAGTATACTATTGGAGTTAAAGCTCATAGAGCTATGTCATATATTAGTGGTCTCTTGTGTGTGTGTGTGTCCCTTTTCGCACATCCGTAGTATATGCTCAATACAGTCAAGTGAAAGAAAATATTATGATTCTCGATATCGTTCCTTGGTACTAATTACTTGCCAGGATTGACCTTAAACTCAATCATTCCCATCTTCATCTCCTTCGAGTGGGAAATGTCGCTTCCAGCTCTCGTGAGTGAACCTCCTCCATTTTTGTTCTTGTGTTTTGCACTAATGTTAATATTCTCAGTGCTGGAGTTTGCAGACACTGGGTAGCTTTCGGGGCTTATCTTCTGTAAAGTAAGCGGCCCGGGTGATCCGTGTGTTGCTCCCTGGCTCCCATGCGCCCTATTATTGATGCTAGTCAGTGGAGAAGTACCAGAAACTTCAGAGTTCGTAGGCGAATTTGAGTTTGGTGAATACAGAGATGTATCCACAGATGGAGGTTTGAAGAATTTAGGCACCTTGGCTGTGGATGATGTAGAGCCATTCTGAGATCTCTTCGGTGTGGAGCCTCTTGACGACTTTTGCTTCTCTAGTTCGCCTGTCTTTTCAAACACAAACTCATAGTTAATTTGAGGTGTCACCTTCCTTGATCCTCCTTGGGAAGAAGACCTCATCGTACCATCTTTATAGTTTGCAACAGATGGTGAATTCAAGAAATTGTTGAAGTTTTTCGAGAAGTCCAAGGTGCCATACATCGGTCTTGACGAAGAGGATGGTGTTGAAAGGAAACTTTTGGACTTTTTGAGTAGAAGTTTAGATGTGGACCCGATAACAGCATTATTGGGGAGAACTGAAAATGAACTCTTTTGGACTCTATTCAAACTGGTGGCAGAGCTTGACCTATTCATTGGAGGTTTTGTTCCACTTCGTTTAGCTGAAGGGGGAGGTTTTGAGGCGATCATTTTGTTGAGGATTGGCGTTGGTGGTGAGCTGGAAGAATGTTTTGAGACTTGGCTGGCTGATCGTATTTTCTGTTCTTGGTTTTGCAGAGTAGACTGTAATGATGCTGATGTTATGGAGGAATTAATACTATTCACTGGGGCAGATAATGGCCCGTCTTGGTGGACAGGGGAATAAATCAGATCTTGTTGCTGCAATTGAGGGTGAGAGTGCTGATGTGTCAAGATCTGTGGTTGATGTCCCACAGCTCGTCCCATTGGACGCATATTGTTGAACTGATTGCTATTAACATCAATACTCAGATCGGGACGTACTGCTGCAGAGTATGGATGAAACATATCTTGGTTTTGGATCTGAAGTTTCAGTTGATTCGCCAGTTCTTGCTGCTCGAATTGTTGTGACATATGGAACTGTTGTTGTTTGATAAACTCATCGTTTTTGAAGTCATGGTTGACGTAATGTTGTTGCTGTGGGGGAAATGATTGCTGTTGCTCACCATAGAGATTATTTTGATGTTGTTGGAGATGTGCAGCTGATAATGGAATGCCAGATTCTAGCTGTTGCCCATTTTCTGAGGGAAAAGGTGGCGAAGGATACACCACGTGTGAGTTCGGCTGTACTTCTCCTTGTAGGGGTAAGTTTTGGGGGTAAGGGGATGGACCATGGTTATGATGTTGATCTGGTGGGAGTTGGTTAGGGATGGGTAAATGCTCTTTCAATGTCAAAGCCTCCACAATCTTCTCTGGTTCGAAATTTCCAGAGAGAGGTGAGGAATTCTGAAGCACAGTTTCGTTTGACTCAACTCTACCCAGATTAGAGGTAAATGAAAGAAGTGGATCGTCCTCCAACAAACTCTCAATCGTCACTTCCAAAGGCTGTGCTTCGTGATGCTGTGCTGTATGTAATGGCAGTGGAGTTCCTGTACTTTGTTGCTGTTGTTGATTTCCTCTGTGACCTTCATCAACATGGACAACAGAATCTAGTCCTGCAAATCTGTTACTTGTAAGAAGATCATTCGTTGCTTGTAGTCCTGCCACAATGTCCTCTGGACTTCTGTTCAGTAAACTGTTATATAGATCATCGTCTGTGAGCTGAGTGTGCTGTGGATGGTCCTGGGTGTGTTCTGGAAAGCTGGAAAGGTGGTTGTGCATATGGGACTGAACCTGCTGGGCTGAATAACTATCACTCATACTATCTCGCGAGTTAGTATCGAAGCTACTGTGTAACATGCCCCAGAAGAGGCAAACTGTGCGCAAAAAGGCCAAAGTACGCGTCTCTAGTCCAGAAGAAGGGACCAATGTGCAAAGCGAGAGATGGGCAAGGATTCAACACCGTTCTCTACCTGGTAGGTACGTGTTTGAGCTTTAAAATCTCACTAATTTGCCTGGTCTTTGCTATCTCTTAGCAGACGGATCCCGCTGTTGGTAGTTGAAGTGAGTGAGGTTGTTGATGGGGCAGCCTCGCAGACACAGAACGCTCTCTCTCTCTCTCTCTCTCTTGAGGATGGCAGTAATGGTAGACAAGAGCAGCAGTCACCAAAGAACGAACAAGAGAAGCTGTGGTTGGCAAAAGCGATGGGCGGATGCGTCAGAAGGTAGACAAACGTAGTGGTGGAAAGCGAGTGACTATATCGCGCTCTGCTGCTTCTCCGTATAGTTGACCAGCACACGACCTCGCTACGTTGCTGAAGGGCTATCCTCAATTACCAATTATGTATGTTAGAAGAGCACACTGTCAGCCAACCGTGGTTCGTGATACTAGAGGAAAATCATATCTCTAACAACCTTACACAAAACTCTCGTCTCGCACCACATAGGCAATCTCCCAGCATTTCGCGACTTGCTGTTTTGTGTTTGTGTTTTTTTCTGAAGGAGTCTGGTCTAGTCCCGGTCTAGTCCCGGTGGTCTAGTCTGGTCGGAATTGGTGTTGGTTTTTGGCGTCTGGCAAAAAGCGCGGGGGCACAACATGAAGAACATCGCCAGAAATGTGCGAGGCACTCACTTTACTATCTAGAGACGAGACACTACCAGAAGCCAAAGTGTGTCTGCGTGTCCCTCCCTGTTACACCGCGTGTGTGGTACACCAATGAGCTTCCTGGAATTCGTGAAAGACCAGTTCAGCGTGAGGTACAGCTTCCGCGCTGCAATGACGTGTGTCCATGTGGTGCGGTTCAACCTCTTCAGTATATACATTGTGCGAGACCCAAGGGGCGCGATAAGCAACCTGTCGTCCATAACTAACGGCCGTTTCCAGCACTTCAGATCTTTCCTAGCTTCCGCAATGCTGTATGGCCCTCACCTCTTTGCAAGAATGTACCCTCTCTACTTCCTTTGCATCTAGGTGCGGCCCACACTACACAGTTGGTTTCTACGCTCAATAGTTGACTTTAGAATACCAATGGTATTGAACCCAATATAAACAAAAATATACCAATAAAACCCCGTAAACCTGCCGCTTTTTGCTTCCCTTCTCTTCTATGTTCACTGAATAAAATTATATAACTAACCAAAAGTGGCGGTGCTAGTATTACTGACTTCCTTCCCAACCATTTTCCTGTACTGTTGAACCACCATATCCACGTCAACTCCCTGATTGAGCGACCTGCATCCTCATTAAACCCTGACTATGACTAAACTAACTAACACCGCCCACCACACAACAATATATATACAACAAAAACAAAACACCAACATTAGAAAATTCTCAATACCGTACCAAACTCACAAGTACTCAACAAATTTGTCATCTGACAGCCAACCGATTTTCTCAAAAGCTGCAAAGAGTCGACTAGCCTTGTTGACATCGATTCTGCAAGATTTCTGTGCGTCAGTTCTTCTGAATGGAAGATCCTTCTTCAATCGAGCAACCTTCTCCATGAACAATCTTCGCTTAGAGTCCAGGTAAAGATTACATGGTAATCTTAAAATAGATGCCAATATAAGCTCCGCTGGGTGTAACTTGTCTGCAAGAGGATCTGATGACAAGTCCATAGGTGCTCCTTTCCATTCAACTTTCAAACATCTAGGATTCTTAGGTAGAAGTGAAATATCTGGCGAATAGTCCGGAAGTGATTCCCAGTCGATATGCATTGGAGCAGATGGTGAAGACGTGGCAGCCGGCTTTCTCTTTCTCACAGGAGTGGAGGATCTTGATGATGGAGCATCAGAATCGATGCTTGGGAATTGAGGTTGAGACGATGTCTCTCTGACAACACGACGAGTCCGGACCTTCTCGACTTGAGAGTTGTAATCAGAGTCAGAATTGTAATTGTTGTGAGTTCTGAGTGGTCTAGGACTGGAGAAATAAGAGGTTGCAGGAGCGTCCTGGTATGTGCTCTTCACAATTCTTCTAGGAGCAAACCTTCTTGAGTTGTATGCTTTACTAACCTTCAAAGGTGATGTGGAAGTGTGTGCAGCATATTGTCTCAGAAAGTTAACTTGCGACTGTTTGAAACTCTTCGTTCCCGCATTAGCCCACGCATTGATGACTAAAGGGTAGTTCTCCTGATCACTCAAAGGAAACTCGTCTGGACAAGTCAGTTTGCTTTTTAGTACTATCTGTGGTTCGATTGGCTTATCATCCTTGCTATTTGCCTGCTGTGCCTCTCCTGACTGAATCGCTTTGAAAACGTTGGTACTGACAGATGAAACATCACTGGACAGGTATGGCGATAGTGGTGGAGAGAGGATGGATAGATCAATTGAGGCTTTACTCATCTTTCTGGAGATTGATATCGTACTCTCTTTGTGAGGAATGACCCCTTGGAACAGCTCAACACAGGGAAGATCGGGTGTCATAGACCCAAATGAAAATTCGTGTATTGATGATGACATCTAGAGTGTGTTACTGTAGGTGACGATGACTTGACAAATTGATTAAAAAAGATTCTGATAAGAAGAAAAGTAATTAATTGTTACAAGTGATAATGTGACTAGTTCTCTGTGGAAACGGGAGGGTGGCTGCGACTGAGATAAGGATGTGTATAAAACTATAAATATATATACTTGTGATGAGAAGGGGAAAAGAAGAAAAAAAAAAAGAAAAGACACAAAAATTTTTTTTTTTCTTCTTTGTCTTTATCAGGAAGTTTGGCGCAAAGAAGAGCCAGTTGATGCATATATCTGCAGGAGAAGAACTGTAAACACAGAAAAATGAGTGACTTTCATGAACCTTACTTAGTGGAGCGTTTTATTCACAGAGTCATTTAAGGAAAAGGAATTGAGTTGGTCCAATAGACTCTGTGGGCTCAATTGGCACAATTGAGTGCAGTGTGCTCCAATTGACTAGCTGAGGGCACCTGCCATCGACCCAAAAGCAGATGAGCTTCTTTCTGGGGAAGAGAGAGGTGGTTACTCCGGTCTTTTCTTTTTCTGCTTTTTCTTCTGTTTCTTTTCTTTTTCCCCTTCTATTACTTCCTTTGTTTCTTTTTCTTCGAAATTTCTAATCGATTTGGTCTGGAGAGCTGTAAATTTCTTTATCGCGCTGCATAATCGTATTTTTTACGTATTTCCTAGTGCGATGTGGCCGAGGTAACGGATTTTGGCGAAAGGAAGGTCCGCAATTTTTCGTTTTTGATGGTCTTCGCTTACACTTTTGCGAAAAGTGCGGGATTCAAAATAACAAGCGAAAAAAATCTTTAAGAGTATAGCGGTCTCTTCCTTCGTTACTGAGCTTGGTCGAGACGGAGAAGACCATGCTGGGGCAGTTTGAAGCAGCAACAGCGATGAAATGATAGAGAACAGAGCCCAGTGGGCTGAGCTTGCGTCGCCTGTACCCAGCTAGGTCTACAGAGACCAATGGAATCAAACGATGTCAAGGACATCTGGAAAAGGAAAACCACAAAACGTAGCCAATGAAATGTAGGGCTGGCGCAAGAACTTTCATTTTCGTTTTATTTTTTGTGTCTTGTGTGTTTTGAATAAATCCAAGTAGCGGAAGCGTAATACACATTTCCTCGATTATGACAGGCCAGTTCAACTTCTTTTGCCTGTTAGAATATGTTTTTCGCCAAATGACGCAAGACCTCTTTGTTTTCCTCATTGGGATGGATTCAGTGGAACTGCACTGAAGATTTGAAGAGCTGAAACATGAACTGGACCTTCCCTCCAGGAAAGGCAACTCCCGGCAGGCTAGTGGTCAGTGAGTCATTGTTGTTTTATGTTAGATAAAAAACTTGGTAAACCCCGATTATCAAAGGGAAGGTCTTTTTTTGACGTGTATCGTAGCTGTACAAACCAATGTGCAGCATAAATGAGAATGTCATTGGGGGAGTGCTGACTTGATGGCGACGAACGCAGCCCAGCAGCAAGCCTCTTCTTCATTGAACAAACTTTCAATGGAAAAAAGGAAGTGACATTTCCCATTTTCCTCATTTCCTCTCTAGAATTGTGAGCTGACCACAACTCAGTAAAACTAAGAAAGGGACTTTTTTTTTCTTTTTTTTTGTGTCTCTTTTGTCCTATACCGTTTATTTGTGTCTTTTCGTGTGTAGTGTCTTTAGTCATGTTTTCTTGGAGCGGAGTAGAATCCAATACAGTTGGGTCTCTGATGAGGCCACTGAACTAGCTGGCTGGGTCGCAAACACGAGTTCAAAGACCTACACGGATAACTAGATTGGTTTATACAACTTTTACAAATAGGTTTTGCTAAGAGTATTCGTCTGAAGTGCCTTCAGAGGCCACATACTGTCAAAAATGAGTCTCGTGTCTGGTTTACATTAAGTCAGATTGCGCAGTAGACCGTTGTTGGAGCTCCACGTTTTGCCGGTTCCTTGGTTCGCATTGCTGTGCTGTGGCAATCATCGCTCTCTATCCATAGTCGGTGAAGGAGATCAATTATTGCTGAGCACAGTCTATCTCTTCCTCTTTAGGACCCCACACATTTATCGTACCGTCCACTGTACCCGAGTAGTACGTTGCGGTGTTATCCCCAGGGTACGCTAAGCAACAACTTCTTGAGTTAGTCTGTACACTCCTGCGTAGTTTAGCTACCAATTTCCCATCGTGTAACCTGAACACCAGGACCTCACCGCTGTCCGATGGATACCACATATACTGAACTTCAGTCTCCTTGATAGGACTCAACAGGATTGACTTGAAACTCATAAATTTATTCTTCACAAAGGGACCGAAATTCAACAAAGTGTTGACACCTTTCAAATCGTCAAGATCCCAAACTCGAATCTTGTCATCATGGCCTGTAGTTATTAAGGTTTTGCCGTTTTCCGTCCAACAGAGTCCATTTGCCCCATGGGAATGAGCCTTTACATCACTTTTGATTATCCCAACCTTCCTGCTCTGGTTATGTAAGTCGTAATCTGCATCTTTGTCTGCTCTGTACATGTCTAGCTGGGTAAGGCATGATGAAGTTTTGCGTATATCCCAAATTCTGACCTCTCCGCTGCTGGTTCCCGTGGCAAGAATATTGGAATCGTTAGGCGACCATTTGCAACTGAGGACTGTGAAATCGTGCCCTGTCAAACTATGTGCTGCACTGGTTGTGTTGAGATCCAGCAGCCTCACGTGTGACGAGTCGGAAGCTACCGCTATCAAAGAGTTATGACCTGTAGCGTTTATATCTATGCAATTGACTTGGGAGTTTAGAGCAAAGCTAAACGCTTCCTCTAGGGTGTTTGAGTCCCAAATCTTCACAGTAGTGTCATATGACCCTGATACAAACATTCCAGTGTCAAATGGCCACCATTGAACCATGCTGACTCCAAAAGTGTGGCCACCGTTTAGTTTGTTTAGGTTGCTCACCAATCTCGCCCGCCCGTCCCCATCGTCACAAGTTTCAAATATCTTCACAGAGCTGTCACTCGACCCCGCCAGGAGATACCTCCCTTCTAATTTGTCGAAATCCAAGGAGTTGATGCTCGCTGCTTGTTTCTTCAAAGGAAACTTGGGGTAGTCTAAAGCGTCTAAACTGTAATACAACGTCTCCGTAACAATTCGCTCGAATTGGAAAGGTGACAGCTTCCCTAGAGAACGGTCGAGAAGCAGTGATTGCATATGCCTACTGTTTCCATCGATACCTACTTCAACAATGCCGCTCTAGTCTTCCAGATACAACACAGTTGATCTCAATCACATATAATCCAGAGTACAAAGGAATGAAAACCAATTGAAAAACACCTCCCAGTGCGAAGAGAAAGAAGAAAGATAGTGTGTATATAAAAATCGTTACTCACAAACAAAGAGTGTGCTGACTCACAGACCGACGGATTCCCACTTGATCAGGTCATATCCTCGCCCTATCCACCAGGTTCGTAAAGTGCACAAGAATAGTACGTTGTAAGCTGCCCTTCACGAGCTTTGTCCAAATAAGGTTCACTTTCAATTCTTTTCCTTTCATGGGCCTCGAAGAAATCAATGAACTCATCAATCTCCACATCATCGCAGTACTGAGCTCTTAGAGATTCAACGTCCGCATTTTTGTTGCATTTAGATTTGAGGATGGGCTTGACTTGGTCGTAATTCTCGGTGTGGAGAGCGAGTGAAGAGTGATGGGAACTTATCCTTGTCTTCGCTGGTGTTTGTGCCAGCCTGATGGGACCAGAGGACAATGTTGCTGCTTTGGACAGTGTCAATCTCACCGTGCCATTGTTCTTGAACAAATCGGCTTTACGCCTGTTTCTATTCTTCTCGTCTAGACGAAGTCTTCTGATTCGCTCCCGGTTGCGGTACTTCAACCGTTTAGAGCCATCATAAAATAACAACTGCGCAAACTTATCGAATTTGATGGTTGTGGGATAGTCTGCTACATCTTCGTTGTTCATTACATGGTGTAGGGGGAAGTTGTCGCTCTCACGGCCGCCAGTTTTACTGTCAGGCCTCTTCGACGCGGAATAAAAGTTTGGATTCTTGATATCAATAGGAGTATTCTCGTCTGTTGAAACAGAGGACAGCACATTTTGGGTAGGGAAGTAAACAGAGTCAATTGGGTTTCCTTCAGAGATCTCCTCACTGATGTCGTAAACCAAGCTCCGATTTTTCAAGGCAGGGATTACTATCGAGACTGCGGAGTAGTTAGACGAGGAATTGCTTGCTGATCTCGAACTTGGATTTGACGAATCGTTACTTCTAAATGCTGACATCACCTTGTGTATGACCGACCTGGTCCGCTTGACTTGCCCTGGCCTGTGCAGGAGCTCTTCTTCGGTTTGTCCGTCTTCTCTACTATCATCTCCTTCCCCAAGAGTGAAAGTCTCCTTATGAAACTCTTTATCTTCCATTTCCATTCTCACATCATCTGACTCCTCATCCTGGTCTAGGTCATGCTGCTGGTGCGCATCTACGTCAAAATCGTCAGTGAAGCATCCTGTATCCACTCTTTGCCCCTCCTGATTCTCTTCTTCATCATCACTTACAAACAAGTTCCTAACAACATCTGGGGTAGGACAGTTGTACTTTTTAGCACCGTCTTCAACTCCGCTACTTTCCTTGGCTTCTTCCCCTCCAGAAGAGTCTAGAAGAGTTTTATCAGAAGAAAGAACATCATCAATCTTCTGAAACTTGATGTCGTCAATGAAAGCATCTTTGATACTGTCAATTTTGCCACAGATCGTGCCAGTTCCTTCGTCTCCGCCACCGGCTACTACATCACCATCCAATACAGAGACTGAATAACCATCATCGGAAAACTCAGGGTTAACTGCAAAGACTTGATTCTTCAACTTTTGGAGGTTTTCAAAGGTCAATTCGTTCAAAGGGCTGAAAACTGGAACACTCAAGTCTTTAGTGTTTTGTGCATAAGCATCTAAAACATCCATAGACTGTTTCAATGTATCAAAATACGTACTGAAATTCTGGGTGCGGTATTGGTTATAGCATGAAAACGCGTCGTCTGGGATGTCATCCATGGGATCCCCAAGATGACCAGCATTCTTACTTCCTGTATTTTGACGTTTCTTATGGTGCAGCCCAAATATTTGCTGAAGCTTTTGCTTTTGATAGAAGTGGACTTTATTCACCCAGCTGTGAAAACCTTTATGCGTTGAACTTCTCTTGGTCTTGGACAGCGGTGTCCCATCCTCTTCAAAGCTGATGCATGGTGACGATATCTGTGACTCCACCTCCACTTCTAAGGTATCGCTTTCCAGTTCATCACCGCCACTGGTAAGACTACTGGCACTGCTCGCAGCAGTTCCAGCGCTGTTTTGGCACCTCAACGACACAATCCCATCGCACTTGTTCTCTAGTGTATGCTCTTCCTCGCTTGCTTTTGGGAACAAGGAGAAGAACCTTGTGCGAGTGCTTGCTGGACCCAAGCTGCGCCTATGATGATGGTGGCGGTGACGCTTACGGTGACGCTGATGGTGGCCCTCTGTAAAAATAGAGGATATTCTTCTGATTGTAATTCTGCCTCTATTATTCGATCCTCCTGCACTATGAAGCGAACTCTGTCTCAACTCATGCAACTGCTGTCTGACGGACATAATATAGATAGCTAAAAAGAACGAACAAGATGAAGAAGAATAGTAACTCAAGCAAAAGTGGCCAGGTAAACCAGTGAAAAGCTATTGATATGCGATATTACCCCTTTTCCGTCTCTATCGTTTGCTCCTCTGGTTCCTCGGTTGCCCTTCCTTCCTTCCTTCCTTGCTTCCTTGCTTCTTTGGATTTTAGCACAAGCTCAACAAACAAAAAACACTAGCCAATAGAAGTAACTTCACACTTGTAACATAAAAGTACTATCCCTTCCTTCTTTCCTCCTATTGCTGCCAAAAGAGAATAATACTATATACGGTACTAGTGGATTTGGTGCTTCTGGTGATCTTGATCGTGGTCGTGATCGTGGTAGGTGTTCACTTCAGCTGCGAAGTCCAAAAATGCCATACTAACACTTGATGGCGATGCTGCTTTGTGGCAAGCCACAATGGAATGAGTGTTGTTTCCAACACCATGCCACTTTTTGTGCCACCATCACACTCCACAAAAGAGATTTCTCGCGTGTGCGGTATATTCCTCATGCTGCAGAGCAGTGAGTATCGTGTACGTAGGCTGGTGGCGGGACATCGTGTTTCATGCCCCTTGTGTGGAGTAGGCGGCTCTGTATGTAGTCAATAAAGAAAAGAAAAAAAAACATCAACACTTTTGGTGTCAACTGGTGGTGGTTCCTCAGTTTGCATTCGCAGTGTAGCCCAAAACTGACGGACCAGCGGCACTTCGAATGAGCGAGTGGAGGAGAAAGCAGCGCGTGCGAAGGTAGAGATAAGAGGCAGAAGAGCAGGGCAGTCCTCTGCGTACCATTAGATGATGGGCTGCAGCTCCGCAGACAAGAGGGTTCGCAAGAATGAGAAACAGCCGCGCAGAATGTACACTGGCACGCATATAGATAGGCAGGCTGAGGAGCCAGCGCATCTCTCGTCTGGGTCAGGCAGCCACACCGATAGCTTCAGCACTGACAACAACAGCAAGGGTGATTCGCCGGCAGATGGCAGTGATGATGATGATGACGACGATGACCTACCGCTTCCGCCAAAGAAGGACTACATTCAAAAGGCGAAGGAATCAGATAAGCGGAACCTGCAAATCAGCAAGTACAAAAAGAACCTCTTGGTAGAGATACGGCAGGAGAGAGCCACTAAGAGAACACGACTAAGACGAAATGCTGCAGCATCAACGACGGCGCAGATTTGTAAACCCGGGAAAAAAGTACGATTCAACCTACATGTGTGATGATGATAGACGTGTATATGACTGTGTTACCCAACTACCTCGTTTTGGTTGCATCTCTACTTCTTCTTTTGGGAAGTGGAGTTCTTTGGCAACTCCTTCATGAATGGAATGAAATCTGGCTCCCCTGGAATGTACTTTCTCAACACCTCTGGGACTACCAACCCATCCTCTCTCTGGTAGTTCTCTAGAATACAACACAAAGCACGTTCAGTGGCACATAGGGTGGAGTTCAGGCAGTGAACGTACTTCTTTTCACGTTCGTTCAACTTCTTAATACCACATCTGATTTCCAAATTTCTGGCCTGGTAGTCGGTACAGTTGGAACAGGATACTAGTTCCTTGTACTCCTCTTGGAATGGGAACCAGGCTTCTAGGTCATACTTCTTTGCAGCAGCGTTGTTCAGTTCACCAGAAACGATACCTACAACTCTGTATGGCAAGCCTAGTGACTGGTAAAACTCCTCTGAAAGACCAATCATACGGTCAAACTCAGCCCACGACTTCTCTGGCTCAGTCAAGCAGAACTGCTCGATCTTTTCAAAAGCATGCACTCTGAAAATACCCCAAGCATCTTTACCATGAGAACCAGCTTCTCTTCTGAAACATGAAGAGTAGCCTGCGTAACGAACTGGCAGTTGCTCAGCAGGGGACTCGAACCACTCGTTCATGTGGTAAGCAGAGATTGGTTGCTCTGAGGTTGCAATCAAGTACTTCTCATCATCTCCGTCGAGAACCTTATATAATTCTTCGTCAAACTCGGAAAGTTGGGCAGTCTTCGCCATGATATCCTTGTTCATCATCACTGGGGCTTGCAATGGAGTGTAGCCGTTCTTACTCAAAAAACTCAAACCGTAGTTGATCAGCGCTTGGTTCAGGAAGACACCATAGTTTCTCAGGAAATAACCACGGTGGCCAACGATACGAACACCACGCTCTGGGTCGTAGCCGTCAAGACGGAGCAACACCTCGTGGTGTGATAGCTTAGCTTCAGCGCCTGTAGCAGTTGCAATTTTGGCAACGTTTTGCACTCCATTTGGTTTCCAGTCCTTGATGAGCGAGTTGTTCTCCTCGTCGTTAGAGATTGGAACGGACTCGTGCACAATGTTTCCGACTTGGTTAACTTTGGCCTTGAGAGCTCTTTCAGCTTCTTGCTCCTTCTCTGCAAGCGCCTTTTTCTTCTCAACGATCTCGTCCTTGGTCTTCAAAAGCTCAGACGCGTCCTCCTTAGCCTTGAACTTCAATCCAATCTCTTTCTGGATCTTGTTCTGGTCCTTGTTCAACGAGTCCAGATCGAATCTGATCTTCGTCCACTCCTTGTAGTCGGCGATGATCTCATCGACGATTTCGACTGGCGCGTATCTGGCCTTTTGGGATCTTCTGATTGCCTCTGGGTCTCCGCCCTTCTCTTCAATGAACTGAGTGATATCCAACATCGTACACCTTTTCCTTAGTCACACTAACCACCGCACACTCTCCAAGAAGTCGCACGACGAGCCGCAAGCAATACACAATTCCACTAACTGAAGAACAGCACTGAGCCCACCACAAACGACAAAAAAAGTACCTGTACCGCTATATTGCGTGTGTAGCCAACTAACAAGAACCCAATCAACCACCACGATGAGCTGTTTTTTTGTAAGGAATTTTTCACACACAGTGCGGGCGCTTTTGCGCAACACGTCACGACGCTGTGCAGTATGTCTAATGCGTAAGTCATATAAGCAGATTGAGTATGGCAACGACGGTAAACGGACGGCGACCATTGCGCACGTTGAGTCAGTGGCTGGGCCTCCACGACAGCTAGCTCTGATCATTGGCTACAGCGGGCAAGCCACCAACCGCATTTACAACACAAGTATCGGTTGTAGGTCTACTTTAAAAACAGCAGTACCAAAACCTCTTCCCACTCTCGGTCCGTATCCGAAGGCATCCCGTCGGTAGAGAAGCATAAGTATCACGTGATATATACCATGATATAAGTGCATTTATTCTGAGTTTCGAACGTAATCGGACTGATGGTCCAGAGGTTAGGACGTTGCCTTTACACGGCAAAGGTCACGGGTTCAATCCCCGTTCGGTTCATTTTTTTTTTTCAATCTCATTGTGGAGATTGCTGAGAAGAAGTGGGAACAAACCCACTGATACATACAGACATACACAACACCAGCTGTACATCTGCGAGTGTGAGTGTGCGAGTGTCATGGTCCATTCAGTGTCGCTCCATCCGCTGACACTGCTCAACCTATCCGACCAGTATACCAGAGAATTACAGCGCCACCGTGGCAAGCAACGTAAGTACAGCTACTACTACTACGCTACAAAGACAACTTGTACTGGGCCAATGTCTAACTGAAGAGCCTGTTACAGTGATCGGAGTTCTCCTTGGGTGGCATGCAGATGGAGTAATTCATGTCGTGAACTCTTTTGAGCTTATAATGAAAGGTGATGGAGGCTTGGACACTCTGTACCTCAACGAAAGGCTGGAACAACAACAGACCATACTGCCGCAGGAGGAAGTTGTGGGGCTGTACGAGATTAGCAACGCCATGACCCGTGACGCGATCTCGCCCTTGAAGGGCGAGTTCAGCGAGGGGAAAATCATGATCAATCTAGTCTTCAGCCCACAGCTTGCCTCTCAGCGTTATTCCAACCAGAAGTTCTACAAAGTGTTTGACGCTTCTACAGGCGACGAGGTCAATGCAATCGAAGTGGCAACCAAGACAAGTGAGAAAATTGCGGTAGACACTGTGCTTGATATCAAGGAGACCAACTACAACGACCTCGACAAGGCTAAAGACCAGGTCAATGATCAGCGATTTATATTGGCTAACCTCAGAGACAAGATTGAGATGATCAGCTCGCTTTTGGCCAAAAGCGAACAAGTCTCAGATACAGCAGCTCCAACTCACTATTACCAGTTTCTGAGGGACGTCAATTCACTGGTGCACAAGCTGCAGTACAAACAAAGCGAGGAAACCAAAGAGGCACTCGTCAAGCTCGAAAACCAGTACAATCTGCTGTTGAATTTGGGCCAGATGAGTGACAACGTTGTCCACCTGAATTCAATCAATGCCGATATCAAGAGAGAAGAGGCTCTATTTTCTGTATAGTTTTATCGGTTTCGTTATATTGGACACAAACAGTACATACACTACATTCCACGGAACACATTCTTGCTAGCTCTTCTACGGCCAGCATATCTCTGGCGTGTTCTCCCATGTGTAGTCTCGTCCTGTTCCTCGTCAGAGCCAACATCCCGTTTGGCAAACATAACCTTTTTCTTCTTTTCTGGCTCGCTTGGTATGAAGGTTAGCTCTGCTTCTCCACGAGCATGTCTCCGCAGAACTTCACCCTGGGTCAATGCACGTTCATCTTTCTCCTTCTTCTTCAGCTTCTTCAGCTGCTTGTCAAAAGATACCTGGTTCTTATTGATAGCATTGCTTTCCGAAGAGTATGACTTCATCTGCTTCAAAGCCTTGCTTGCTTCGGCCCGTGAAGCTTCTCTTTTCCTTTCGGCCTCTAGTTTCTTCTTCAATTTCAGCTGTTGTAGCTTATCTAACTGGATTTTATCTGCGTCATCCTCACTCTCACTCTCACTCTCGCTTTCGCTCTCACTCTCCTCTTCGTCTGACGACAGCGTGTTCTTCTTACTGCTTATTCTCTCTTCATCCGACTCCTCCGCAGCAGTCAGTGCCCTCACTCTCTTAGCATCAGTACCATCCGTGGTAGACTCCACAGGGTTAAGCTGTCTATATTCGTGAGATTCTTTATCAATTTGGAAGTCAGGGTTCTCAAACATCTCCTTGAAACGGTCATCATTGACAATCTGCTCAGTTGTAGTTGATCCGCTTTTTCTCGACAGTTTCTCCACAAGGTCTTTGTTAACCTTGACCTTGGTGTTCGTGACAGCACCTGTGCTTCTGATTCTTGATTCTCTTTCCTTCTCAATTCTCTTCTTAATCTCACGCTCTCTTTGGTCCTGGTAGGAGTTTGGATTGGCAATCAGATTGACTTTATCGTACAGTTCTGTATTGATGAAGAAACCATGCATGTAACTTCTGAGCACTTTTGTACCAACCAGATGTGAGATATTGAGTTTCTTGACGTCGTCTCTGGTGATAAACCTATAGTTGGAGTACACTGAGTCCGATGGCTTCTCTTCCAATTCTTCTGTGATGTTGTCCAAGAAAGAACACCATCTCGGCGCTGGCCCCAGGTTAGGTATATAGTATGTATGCATCTGGATTCCTTCATTGGCCAAAAAGAACATTCCTGTATCCGGGATGTGCTCGATATCATTAATGTCAACACTAGGTTCCATTGAAGCGAAAAGTTTCCCCCCGTCATTCACGTCATATATCTTTGCAATTCTCTTATCGCATGAGAGAAATTTGTTGTCATTCAGGTATATGATCTTCTTGATGTCGAACCCGTATCCGTGGTCTTTGACCAGCGTTGGGACAGAGCTTCTCAGGTCATAGAGGTATGTGTATCCATTTGAGGTACCACACGAGAACCCTAGTCCGTCATTCTTGAATGCGGTGGTGGTCACCTGGTAGCTGGAGTTGGTGGTTCCGGGCTGATCTGGAAGTGCGAGTTTGGCTATTCTTGACTTCGCCCGAGAGTCCCAAAACTCCACAGTTCCATCCTCCAGTCCTACAGAGAGTAAACCGTTCACCTTATTGAACCCAACGTGGTTGGCACCTTCGCCTTTCTCCGTGTTTATGTCCAGAACAAAGGGGTTCAAAAACCGGCCTTGATCAAGGTTGAGTCTGTACACTTCGTTGGAGCTTGAAGATATGTACAAGTCACAATTGACAGGATTGTAGGCCAAGTTTCTCCCAAACTTTGGAATCCTTGTGTGGTGGTAGATGCCTCCTTTGTTGTGAAACTCGATACTTCTGTCGTTCTGCAGATGGACTGATTTGGTCCAGTCACGAGAGATAATGTCGAAATCAACATTCTCAGCGTCAGTGTGCCTCTCAAACTTCAACGAGAGATTTGCAAAGTCATACAGATGGATCTGCGGCTTGTAAGTCCCCGTTGCCATCACGTACTGTCTGTCTGGAGTGACTTTGATCTTATTCGACGCCTCGCTGAACTCAAAGTCTTGAATCAGCTCGATTCTGTTCGCATAGTCAGCATCGTTCTTCAGTGATTTCCTACGTTTTTTCGCTATCCAGTCCGGTAAAGACCGTGATACATTAGCTCCTGAAACTTGATACACGGAGTTGTCCCCTGAGAAGGTTGACTTGAGTACCATCTTCCCGTCTCACAGTTAAAACCACGCCCCTACCTACAATCTTACACTAATGACCCACGATGAGATGAGCTTAAAATTTTTTTCTTCTACTCAAGAGAAAACCTTGAAAACGTACCAGATACGGTAAATTACTACTTTCGCACAGTCTATATATATGTGTCTGAGTGGCCATCTGGACCATTATGCAATTGATCGGTGTCTATAGGGTGGGAAGAGCACGGAGGCTATAGAGGTGCTGGTTTCAGCGTGAGCACTGGATGTCTATGTACGATTTCAGGGAGCTTTCTGCTATTTTCAGGGTTTGATGGACTAGATTGTTCTCTGAGCCAAGGTCAGGGAACAGATGGTCTATGAAGATCTGGTCCACTTGACATAGCTCGCCCATGGTGAGAGCGGGTGGCGGGCCGTGCTGCTCTGAAATTGAAGCGGAGGTGTTTAGTGGCGAGTTGTGACCAGTGTGGGGCCCAGTGCGTGTGTCACGCGCAAAGAGCTTGGAGAAGGCCTCCGCTGTTCTTTTAGTGTAGTTGTGCTCATGCCCACTGCCATCGCCCCCGGTAGTGGCCTCAGGAAGCCGGCTGTCCTCAAAAAGAGACCGGAGCCTTTTGATGTGTAGAGGCAGCTCCTCAGCCGTGTTGTTGGATTGGTTCGTGGCTTTGTACCAGTTGAGGTAGTTCTGGGTTTTGCTATCATCCCAGCCCAGAACCTCTGTGTAGGCCCTCTCATCAGCGGTCATCACAGTTACCAGGAACTCATCAAGCCACTCCTGAGAGCTTTGCTTCTGCTTCAAAACTTGTAAAGCAGCACGCCATTTGTCCAGCGTGAGGTTCGAGTTGGAGCGTGCGTTGCTCAGTGCTGGGAGAAAGAAGAATACTTTGGCAGTGAGGAGAACAACAGTGATGAGTTTGATGTCAGGCAGAACCGGACGCTTGAAGTTACTTGTATTCAGCTCATCTGAAGGCAGTGCCCTCAGGTTTATGCCTGTCAGTTCAGCCACTTTGGGAACAGCTTGGAAGATTCTTGGAGGGAGACAGAGTTGGTTTATAGTCCGCACAAGCAAAGGCTCGTAGTTGAACTGTAGCGTATTCTCAAGACCAAGGTCTGACACCAGCTTACCGATATTCAGGCAAAGAGAGTCTATAGAAGGTGCAGAGTTTGGCTTCAACAGCCTCACTCTGGTCAACGTCAGTTTCGCTCGCAGTTTGGCGGGGATCACATGTGAAGCGGTCACGTAGGGAATGCTGTTACTGTTAATCCATCTGACAATATCAGTGATGTATATGGGCAGTTGCAGGAATCTGAACGCCGCGTAGAGCAGGCCCACTGCGTCTATCATACGCGGGAGCCTTTTAATCTTCAACGGTTTATCGTACAGTGGACCCAGCCCGGTGTCAGTCTCTTCACCTTCTGTTTCAGGATCGTAGTTCACGTCACCACCTTCCTCTGCGCGTACATGAACAATCGTCTTCGAGAGCAGAATGCTCCAGAAGCGTCGTACTACCGGCTGTAGCACTTCGGGGAGCCCTTCTTTCCGGATAAGGGTATGCACCTGGGCACGGAGGATGCACTGGAAACAGGCCAGATACACAGAAGACCCCTTCTGTCCATAGACACGTTTGTCTTTTACGTTGCTGCCCTGCCCGCTGGCCGCGTTCGCCTCCAGAGAGCCTGGGATCCTGAACCTCTTTGTCGTGATGCTCTGCTCATCTTCATCGTCGTTGAACTCAATATGCCCTTCGTACACGTGTCCAAACTGACAGATCCTCTGTCCATCGATGATCTGGTAGTAGTGGGTCCGGCAGTTGTCGACATTACATCTTGAGCCACGAATCCAGTTCGTGCTCATCTTGCCTTTCCTCTCAGTACCGGTGGGTACCTAATAATGTAGAGAGGGTTTGGTAATTTTTTTTTATCTCATCACCATACCATATCTTCACTATGGGAATGGGCTGTTAGTAGCGCTGGCTGGTGTTACCGACCGGGGCTGTTATAGGTTGATTGATTGAGAGAGAGAGAGAGAGAGAGGACAACGGTGCTGGTACAACAAAAACGAGTCTAAAGCTGTGTATTTCTCTATTCACATAACTTACACTTGGGTATGGTCATGTCTCAGTAGGCCTGTTTGCAGTTCGATATCTTGGTTAGGAGACCCAGAATGGGCTGGATGGACCCCAAATACGGTTTTGAAACTGCTGCTGTGCACGCCGAACTTCCACTTTGGTCTCTTGGCAAGTACTTCGCCACCCAGCTCCAAGTCGAGGTCGTCTGCCGTGTCCTGGCTGGCCTCCGAATCGTCCAGGACTTTAGGAGTCCATCTTTTCAGCCACAAAGAGCTCAGAACCACACTCACAGAGCTGAAAGCCATGGCTAACGCAGCAAACATTGGACTCATTTGGATCCCCCAAGGAATCAAAACACCCATCGCAATCGGAACCATAGTGACATTGTACACACTAGACCAAAAAAAGTTCCACTTTATTCTATTTAGAGTATTCTGTGATATCTCAACAGCATTGAGGACATTTTGCAGTTTACCTTTCGTTTTATCATTTCTAGAGTTGCTCGTTTGACCAGGATGGCTCAAGATCACAATATCAGCAGCTTCAATTGCAATGTCAGTGCCTGACGCAATAGCGATGCCAAGATCAGCTTTGGCAAGAGCAGGTGAGTCATTCAAACCATCACCGATGAAAGCGACTTTGAGGCCCCGCTTCGCTTGAAGATCTGAAACTAATTGTTCCTTTCCGTAAGGGGATACCTCTGCGAATATGTTTCTCATCGGGATACCAACATCGCTTCCAATTTTATTAGCAGACTTAGATGAGTCTCCTGTAACCATTGCCACATCGTAGTTCTGATTTTTCAAGTGAGCTATAACCTTGTGAGCATCAGGTTTCACAGAATCAGTTATCTCCATGAATCCAATATAATCATCGTTTATCACAACATGAGCCACGGTGAATTCGGAATCTGCACCCATCTTCTGCCAGCTACCAGATTTTGATTCATGTTCAAACATTTTTAGATTACCAATCTTGGTATTATAAACTTCACCATTCATTTTGATGGAACCAGATAGACCTTGACCAATCAATACTTGGAAATTTACAATTTCTGCATCCCAAGAACCAACACACTCCTTTGCAAAAGACGTAATAGCTGCTCCAATAGGGTGCTCACTGTTTGCCTCAAGACAACCCATGAGACTCAAGACAAGGTTTCTGCCATAGCTCTTGTTGACTTGTTCAAAATTTTGCACATTCATTTCCCCTAAAGTTAAAGTCCCTGTTTTGTCAAACAGGAAGACGTCAATATCACGACAAGACTCAAGAACATCTCCTCCTTTGATCAAGACACCATTTGTAGCTCCAACTCCTGTTCCAACCATAATGGCAGTTGGCGCAGCAAGACCTAACGCACACGGACAGGCGACAACAATCACAGTGATTGCAATCTTCAAACAAGTTAAAAACTTACCAGAATCATTCTTGAAAATGTCCGGTGGGTTATCCGTGATATTGCAAATAATCAACCAGCAGATGAAAGTGATTAGTGACAGAATCAATATAGTTGGCACGAAGATGGAGGCGACATAGTCTGCGTAGGACTGAATTGGTGCCTTTTGCAGCTGGGCAAATTTCACCAGCTTGATGATCTTAGCCAGCTGGGAATTTTCAGATGTAGTTTTTATCATCACAAACAGATGACCTGGACCGTTTATAGAACCTCCAAAGACTTTGTCATTTACCTTCTTGTATATCGGAAGGGATTCGCCCGTCAGTAAGGACTCATTAAGTTCAGACTCTCCACTAGTTATCACACCATCAGCAGGAACCTTTTCACCTGGTTTGATGGAAACTATATCGCCAATTTGTAGATAGTTGATAGGAATAGATGAAATCTCACCAGGACTCTCTGTAGTGAAATTTTCTGGAGATGTAACAATATTGCAGTCACTTGAGGTTAGGCTCAGCAGTTTGGAAAGAGACGAGGATGTTTCAGACTTTGCTTTACTTTCCATCCACTTGCCTAGACTGACAAAGTTCATTAGCACAACAGCTGTCTCAAATAGTACGTGTGGTGGCATTGTTGTATTGTTTTGGAAGAAGGAAACAAACATGTACAAGATTGAGAAGTAGTAAGAGATATTGGTGGAGACACAAATCAAGAGGTCCATCGTGCCACTCCCATGTTTGAGAGACTTTTTCGAGTTTTGAAGAAAGTAGTCACCCACAGTAAACTGGACATATGAGCCAAGGACTACTTCAATGAGAGTGTTGATGTATAGACCATGCCAAAGGTGTAAGTTGATACGTTTGCCTGTGAACGCTGGATAAAGGTGATCAAGAACAAACATTGGATAGCCTATAATGGCTGTTATGGCAAAATTTCTTTTCCAGAATGATATCTCTTCTAACCTCTGTAGCCATTGTATCTGCTCGTTAGGCGATTCTGAAACTTTCTGAGGTTCAATGTCTAAGCGAGCCTGAGAGGCCACTTCCTTGATCAGTGTTCGTACACCAACTGTTTCTGGATTATACGTAATGCAAATCACATTATCAGAGCTCACACTTATAGAAGTTACACCCATGATATTGATATTGTGTACTAGGTTTACATCACCATCGTACGTCTTCACCTTGAAATAGGTCCTCTCAAACTCCTGCAACTTTTCTGATTGGCCAGAAATTTCGATATTGTCAATCACTTCGGCTGAGAATCCACAATCTTCAATGATGTCTTTGATCTCCTGTGAAGAGATAGAAGGTGTATGAGTGACGATAGCTTGTTCAGTCACGAGAGAGACTTGGCATTCAATAACGGCTTCATTGGCGTTAAGCATACTTTCAATAGATGAAGTGCAAGCCCCACAAGTCATTCCTCCAACCTTCAAGACTGTTTGAGAGTGACTGGCAGTAGCACTACTATTTCCCAAGCTGTCCACAGCCATGGGTGTTGACTCCACAAGAATAGCTTCAAACCCACAATCGTCAATCATCTCCACCAGTTCATCTTTGGAGACTTTATCACTGTCATGGTCAATCACTGCCTCCTCAGTGATTAGGCTTATTTCGAATCTGATTACCTTAGGTTCTACTATGCTCTGGATAGACCTTGTACAGTTGGAGCATGTCATTCCGTGCACTTTGATTTTTGTCCTCGTCAGGGGAGACGAAATCGCCACGGCTATCGTTGAGGGTTCTGGCTGTTCCGCTGCAGAGTGTATGATTGTGGCATCAAATCCACAGTCCTCAATAGTTTCTCGCAGCTCCTCAGGCGTGACGTCTGGCCCATGCCTCACAACGGCTTCTTCAGTTATAAGGGAGACCTGGGCGTCCTCTACTGATGGAACCTGCATTAGTTGCGAGGTAATGCTAGACGTGCAGGCCGAGCATGTCATACCTTTGACAGAAAAGGTAGTCGTGGCAGCCATCGTGCTTACACCCTAGCTTTCTTCAATAAACCGAACCCAGTGTCTGTGCTAAGCGCTGTATATATGTGTTATATTGAGAAAGGACTAAAATTGCCTGCCTGCCTGCCGCTATACCTCACTGGATATTCTGCTTCACGGCTATCTTGGAATATCTCAGTCTCTATAGTCGAGCCACAGAAGCCTCCTGCCTTTATATATAAGTATACAAGGTGTGCAGGTAAGAACAAATGGGGGCAAATTGACATCAAACGAGGTGTTTTTTTAGATTTTTTATTTAAAGTGCTCATCTGGTCTATGATGACAAATTTATTGGTCGACAGGTCAGGAGGAGGGAATACGTGGGAAGTACAGCGCTGTAGATCCAACCAGTCATTGTGTATAAGTAGTATAGCTGTATATATTGTTTACCAGAGGTGGCTCTAGTCAAGGGACGTGAGGATAAAAAGAAGGATAAAGATAGGGGATAGATAAAGCCATGGGCGATCACTCACAACTTGGCCTTGGTGGTCTCCTTCACAAGCAGCTCATAGACTTCGTCGGCAGCCTCACTGATGTAATGGGCGAGCAGATCAGATCTGTTACCACTCGACTTTCTAGTACAGATGTTGAAATGTAAAAAGTCGTCAGTGATGGAGTAAGCTAGACCCCAACCGATAGGGTTGACTTCTGCCCAACCCCAGGCGTCGATGTAGTTGGAACTCAATTGGGAGGTCGACACCAACCAGGTACCACTGTAGTTGAACAGTGGGTCTGTCAATAGCTCATGAGGGGCTTCACCATCTTTCAATTGCAACTTCATACCAAGGAAATGGCGGTCAACACCTTCACCGTTGGTGGCTGCCTTGATGTACTCAACATGAGCGTTCAAAGCAGATCTCAAGTTGGCTTGTTGCTCGACATCGGAGACGGCTGGGTTAGTCCAGTTCGTCGCCAAATGAGCAACTTCTGGGGTGACTGATCTGGTTGCTTCGGTACGACCTCTGAAGAACTTTCTAGTAGAGCTGGCCTCATAAGTTGGCCACAACTTGTTCTGCAACTTGTAAAGACCTAATTGCATAATAACTTGAACAAGGGCGTCTGGAGAAGTCTTGAACTGCTTAACGTCCTTCTTACCAAATCTTGAATAGTGCAACACCTTGACATCGTGGTTCGCCATCTCTGCAGCCAAGTTGGACTTGGCAAACTCGATTGAGCTTTGAACGCTTGGTGAGATATCGAATCTCAACTTTGCTGGTGCAGGGACAGCGCTACTTGTACCAGACAAGTCGAATTGCAAAGATGTCAAGAATTCGTCAGGTTGGATTTTCAACAGTTCTCTGTTAACGAACTCGTTCAACAACAAGGTTGGAGTACCATCCATTCTGGAATGTTCACCTAGGAAACCGACGTATCCATTCTTTGCAACATGGAACTGCAGAGCCTTGTCAAAGAATCTGTTCTGACCATTTCCATGCCATGCAAAGTGGGCGCGGTCCTCATAAGTGACTGGGATGTCCTCGTCCAAAGTCAACACGAAAGTTGATCTGAAAATGTCATCTAGAGACTGAACGTTGACAGGGGATTTGGTCAATTCTTGATAGGTTTCGTAGTACTTTTCTCTTGGGAGAGAGGTCAAAACACCAACGGACTCAGTGTTTGTTGGGATGGAGTAGGCTTGTTCATGGACTTGCAGCAATTGCTTGTAGATTTCACCGTTGGATAACCTTGCACCAGAAGATTGGTCATGAGTGAACAGCTTGAAGAAATGGTTGTTGATGATAACAATGATGAACTGGTTCTCTATAGCGCCAATGTCATGGAAAACGTTGGAGTCCTGTCCTGGAGCAAGTGGGTACCTAGAGGTGTTGAACATCCACTTGAAAGACTCCATGCAGAAGGGATTGCCCTTGATTACTTCTGCAGGCAAGGACTCGCTCTGCAACAGTTCACTGAAAGTCAGGATTTTGTCAATCAAAGCAACAGATTTGATCAACTGGGACTTGTCAATTGTAGACAGCTCTCGTGGCAAGCGCTTGTGGCCAAAGTAGTAGGAGACGTATGGCACAATTGGGTCCGTGTACTGCAAGTAGGCGTAGTCATCCCAGTAGTTGCTCAGCCAGTTTCTTGATTTGGCTTGCAGCTGGGAGAGTCTCTCGTGGAGATCTTTCCCTTGGGTGTTGAAGAAGTCGTTGACGAGCTCGACCTGCTTCTCGTACTCGGCCTCGTTCTTGACAAACGGTCTGATGGACTTCAAGTAGCGTGCCTTGGTCTGCTCAATTGTTGGCACAGGCAACGATGGAAGTGCATCCTGGTGCTTGTATGTTTCGCCTTTGAAGTTCTTAGCACTCGAAGCAAACGTTCTAGTCATTCTTTTTAGCATCGTCTTTCAAAGCGCACACTCACGAGAGGAACCAAGGAAGAGAAAGAAGGAAAGGAAGAAAGAAATAGGAAACGGGAAAGGAGGGAAAATTATCGCTCAAACCGATGGATACACGACGATGACGTTACCGACGCTGATGGCAGATGGAGTAACTAGCCGTGAGTATCGAATACCAGTGGCAAAAAACGGCGGATTTGAACGGTTGGTTTCGTTTCGTTGTTCAACAAAAGGTTGCAACTAAGTACCAAATGGGAAAACGGAGAACGAAAAATAAAAGATGACAACAAAATTTCAGGTGGTAGAGGCAGATAATTTGGGGGGTAAAGCTTGTCTTTTTAATCTGGCGGCGGCGGCGGTTTATTATTACCCTTAGTAGTGGATGGGTGATGGTCTGGTGGGCCAAAACTCGCTTTGTTGGTGTGATTATTATGACCTCTCGTCGGGTCCTACGTCCTCTCTTGTCTAGTGCCCATCATCTTTTGTGGGGCACATCCCAAATTTGCTGCGGATAGATGGACCTCGGTAAAAGTAGGAATGACCCCGGCCACGGATGAAGAGACTTTTTTCCCTGGCTGGTCTAGTCTGGCTGGACTAGTCTGCAGTTTGCTGGACTAGTCCAGCGTTTGGGGTCCAGTCTTGGTACCAAACGGTATGCCGAGGAACCGTTCAGTTGGCCGGCTTGCACGCGCACGCGCGCTGCTAACTAGCGGAGCGGAGCAGCCGATCAAAGCTGCTAGGATGGTTTCAGGGTGTAACGGTTTCATTGCTTGGACACCAACACTGAGTGTCACGCAATCGGGGGCATAGCCGTCCACCGCTGGCTTTCGCGTGCGGGACGCTGGTAGATGGAAACCTTGAGCGCCCACACGTCTTCCACATTGTATGACCATTCACCATGAATATAGAGTGCTCGCAACCACACCCTTGATATCCTACCGACCTTGCAGGGTAACCGCTCCGTGCTTACTACTGATTACATAAATAGCTTGCGTATTGTACGGATACAGAAAACTTCCAGAAGAGGTAAGTACAGAGATACATCAACAAAAAACCATTCCCAGCAGTTCATCCCGATTCGCACTGCGATGAACACCGTTCAGCGCAGAGCGCAGCACCACCGGCTCCATGACGAAGACACACCGCGTCCACGCCCATCCTCATGCGTATGCTCAGCCAGAGGAAGCCCAACTGAACAAGAAAGACCAGCGGCCGTGCGGCCGCTGTTCCTACTGCTAAAACCAATGTGAAACTAACACCAATCATTCACTATAACCATAACAACATGGGCGCATTTTTTTTGGCCCGTCGCCCTCGTCGCCATACGAGCTGAGCTGCGCTTTTACGGTTGCTCTCACCTGCCGTGAGTCCTAGAGGGATTGGTAGTGGTGGGAGGCGGTGGGGAGTTTTTTTTTTCATCACAGCACGCAACCACCCCCCCTTTCCTTCCCACTATGCGTGGCCTGAGGTCTCTCTGTGTGTCTCTCTGTGTGTGTCGATAGACAGATTTTCTATTAGCCGCTGTACTAGGGCAGATAGCTTGCTCTACACGCGAGGAGGGACATGACAAAGACAACGAATAATGAGGCGCTCGGTATTTCCGTTGAACACCATAGCATGTCTAGCACTGTGTTTGCACAGAAACTGGTCAAAGAGTTCAAAGTTGACCCTGCACAGTTCACATTTCTGAAACTGTTAACCGCTCACTGTGTTCTCAACCTGTTTGAAGTGTACAGCGAAGATGAGTGCCCGGGGTACTCCAAGGAGGTGCTTCCCAAGCACCAGGCGTACGACTGCTACGTCGTGTACTTCACAACCTTCTATACACCCGTGTTAGAGCAGGAGCGCAAAAGGCGCACCTGGAAAGCTGGCAGTCTGGTCGCAGACGACAGCAGAGCACAGACGGTAAACATGGCCAGCTTTGGCAAAATCGTGAAGGCTGTGTACGACGGGAGAGTAGAGAGCAGAAGAATAGGTGGCAGGTCGAGGTCGAAGTACTGTTTCCTCAATCTCAGAATAAGGCCTGAGGCATTGGTCCATTTGAGAAAGCATGGGGTGAACATAATCACTCCACAGGACATACACGAGTACCATATTGGGAAGACAGAAGTTTGCAACAGCCAAGGCACTCACTCCGAGCCTGGAACAGAAATCGAGAGTTCAGCAAACGACGACAGATATTCTTCTTTGAATCTCATCCGTTCATATTTCAAGTCATTCTTAGAAAACGAGCTAGCAGATGATGTGCACCTCACTAGCGAAGACCCACAGGTGAGGCGGTTACTGCAGATCCTCCAAAGGTCAGAACACTTACTGAAGAACTTCATACATTCCACCTTCAACAATCCTTTAAACCTCAAGGTTATGTGTGACGATTGGGGGAGAATGAACGTGTTGCAGATTATCAAGGAAAATATCGATCTGGATTTCGAGAGCGATACTATCTTGCTGTATGAGCTGGCAAATCTTGTAAACAGTTTCCAGCTCATCTTCCAGCCACAAGTAATCCTCTTCAATGAAGACTCAATTTACAAATTTTTCAAGATAAATCACATCAAAAAGGACGCAGAGACCCCCAGCAGTGGGGAAAGTTCCTGTGCCATTGAAAACAGTCCACATTTGATCAAAATCTTCAAAAATAACCTTACTCAATTCCTCTTGAAGATCATACCCATTTTCCAAAGTGAACACAATTCCATGTCTGTGCTCCTAAATTTCAAATTCATCACTACAAAGATTCTGCGGGCACTCACTGAATCCCAGAGCTGTAGCTTCGGCTCATACTGGATCTTCAGCTGCTTCATTGACGAGTACTTCAATTTTCTGTTAGAGTTTAGCAATTTTTACAAAATACCCAATACAAGCACTAAACTATTCAGTTTCAGGAAAAAGAGGAAACCCCAGGTACTTGAAAAGAAGAAGAGCAGCAGCAAGATAAGGAAGATTTAAGGAATTGCTAGACAGATACATAGAAAGGCAGATAGATCGAGGACTCATTTTATTTGATTTTTCCTTTCTTCACCAAGCATTGTCAACGACAGGAGGAAATGGAAAAGATAGAGATGAAAACGGAAGAAAAGATGGTCTAATTGCCCAATCTATGACCTTTACCCTTGAAAGAGCTACCTGTATAATAAGCACTGGAGTCGCTGTCCACGCCTGTTGAGTCGATACCACTTTTCTTCACTGGTCTTGGTGCTCCAATAATGTTATGGACAATTGCTCTGAACCAGGCAGGTGCCGGAAGATACCCGTCTTGGACTTCGTGCATCGTATGAATCGTTCCAACCTTATTAGTGTTGGAGTGCTTGATCACATTTATGCCCAATGTATTCACAATATACGAGTACAATGGCCCTAGTGATCTTGACTCGATGCAACTGTAGAAGTATGCTGCAGCCATACCAAACAGAACAGCAAAGAATCCACGAGGTCCTGCCAAAAGAAGCTTGAAACCAAGTGTTACGATCGGAAGGTGCTTTCCCTCCATAGACATGAAGTAGAAATTCACACGTTGGTACTTGTTAGCACGGGACCATGTGAACGTGATAGCACCTAGGAAGTTCTCCAGGAGCGAGAAGCTCTTGGTGATTGTGCTCAATAAAACAATCAAGGGCATGATTATCGACAAGTAGAATGCATAGTCCGGGACATTGAGGTAGAACTTGTTCTCCTCCAGTCCACGAGAGTAGGAGTAGAGCATGTAGAGATCCATGAGACCTTGCATAGGCTGGTCATTGATGACAAAAAACGACGTGACAAACCGCCATACATGCCAGTTGTGGAACACTTTGGACCAGATGAGAAACAGATTATGAGACGGAAGTATCTGGAGTGCATTAAGAAACGCAAATGTCAGTGATGTTACAGTGAAGCATCTAGTAACTGTCGGGATCCCTGCCACGAATCTAAGCCACGTCGTTAGTTTTCTTTCTTTCCACGTCCATGGAGACGAGATAGCACAGTGCTATGGAGCCCACAATACATACTGATTGAAGTCACTCATTATCTCGGCCTGTTGTGATGTAAAACTGGTCGTCAAGCTCACAGGATGACGCTATATGGTTGATGACGATGGCAACTCTTTTTATCTATGTTCAAAGGTAAGGGTGGAATTCTTATATAATCGTCAACAGGTGAATGGTAAAAGATTTTTTGATCATTTTGGTGGTGCTCGACGCACAGTGAGTGTGGATAGCCAGTGTTGGCGGGAGAGAGAGTGTGTGTGAGTGTGTGTACGACTAAGGAAGAGCAACACCATGCTTCGCAGACACCCGAGTACCTGTATAGTAAAAAGAGGTCTGCGGATCTTGCACAAGGATCTCAAATTCGCAGACTCAGCTCGTTTGGCGGTGCTCAAGGGCGCCGCCAAACTCCACGATGCGGTATGTGTTACGTTGGGACCGAAGGGAAGAAGCGTCCTCATGGAGCAGAAGTACAACTTCCCCAAAATCACAAAGGATGGGTTCTCCGTTGCCAATGAGATAACCCTTCTGGACAAGTATGAGAACATGGGCGCACAGCTGCTGAAAGATGTGACATCGAAATCTAATCTTGAATCTGGTGATGGGACTACGACTTCCACAGTTCTGGCGTTCAGCATCTTAGAGAATGCCATCAAGTGCGTGGCAACTGGTGGCAACCCCGCAGATATTAGAAGTGGAATCCAGCTCGCAGTTGACGAGGTTCTGGACTTTCTAGACGCCCATAAGCGGAGTGTTACTTCGGACGAACAGCTGAAGCAGATAGCCGTTATCAGTTCTAACGGAGATGAGAAACTAGGTGGCCTAATAGCCGAAGCAGTGACTGAAGTTGGAAAAGACGGCATCGTCACCATTGAGAGTGGGAACAAGGTGGTTGATGAGCTTGAGGTGAAAAAAGGTTTGAGATTTGCGGAGGGTTTCATCAGGCCACAGTTTGGAGACATGGCTAACCAGAATGCTAAAGTGACGATACAGAATCCGATTATTCTTCTACACAAGGGTGAATTAAGAAATGCCCAGCATATCTTGCCAGCATTGTCTTACGCACAACGTGAGTCGCGCCCATTGGTCATTATCACAGAGGCTCTGGAAGGCGATGCCCTTGCCATTGCCCTGGTTAATAAGCTAAAAAATGAAGTCAATGTCGTTGGTATCAGAGCTCCGGGATTTGGTGATGCCCGTGTGAACTACTTGCATGACATTGGTGCAGCTACTGGTGCCACGGTGACAGAACCTGAGATTGATGGAGAGATTGCCAGTGCGGCGTCAGCGCATCTCTTTGGATCAGCTTCGTCAGTTGTAGTATCACCAAGGGAAACTTTGATCGTTGATGGTAGGGGGTCTTCGGAAAAGATTGGACTTCGTATCCACGATATTCGATTCCAGCTGGAGAACAAGCAGCTTCCAGTTGGAGAGCGTGATACCCTTAAGGAACGGTTGGCAAAGCTCACATCAGGTGCGGCGATAATTCGCGCAGGAGGTGTGTCTCAGTTCATAGTTAAGGAGAAAAGAGATAGATTAGACGATGCGCTGAATGCGACATACTCTGCATTGCAAACTGGATTTCTGCCGGGTGGTGGTATCGCGCTGTTGAAAGCAGCGGAGCACCTCAAGGCCAAGACATTTGGTGCTCATGAAGATATATCTTTTGACACCAGACTTGGGATCGACATTGTCAAGAAATCGTTGAGCGTGCCGTTCGAGAAAGTTTTAGAGAATGCTGGACTTGACGCTGGCCATGTAAGAACGAAACTTAATGACAGTTTCAGTAAAGGTGTTGATGCACAAAGCGGCGCCATTGTAGATATGTATGAAATGGGGATTGTTGATCCATTCGGAACGATCAAGAGTGCGTTGGTTAATTCGTCAGGTGTCACAAGCTTGCTGTCCAGTGCAGAGGTTGCAGTTGTCAGTATTTTAGGTGAGAAGGAGGGATTCTGATCTCGCTTTCCCTCCATTGTATATAGAGCTGGCATAGGTGTGTGAGTAGCAAGCTGGGAGATGGGCTGCTGCCCCTTTATTTTTACTCTACTGAGAGTGGGAGAGTACGCGGTAGAGGGGGTTGAGAGTAAATACACCTATACATGTGCATTCGCTGATAACGTGTTGTGCGTCTCTGTGCTCTGCAGGACTGGCGGAGTGTGTGTGCGTGAGTGCGCGTGTGTGTACTATCTAGTACACAGATACCGAAAAAGCCAAGTCTCTGTTTGATTTGATTGGCTGGACAACGAAAACTTTTCTCAGCTTGTCTGTTTACAGTCAGTCGTCTGTAGACTTTCTCTCACCTGCCCATAAGGAGAAAGTCGAGAGAAACCCCAACAACAGGAAACGGCGGCGGAGCACCTCCGCGTTTCCTTGGGCGATATACAACAACCCAACACCAATAGGACAGGACAAGACACGACTAGACCAGGCAAGACTAGAAGACCGGACTAGACTAGACCAGACCAGACCAGACCAGACCACGCCAGACCAGACAGTTGCATAGAGCAGAACAGCGACCATCGCTCTCTGCACTACGCAGCACCTCGTCAAACCTTACATTCGCATCACAATGTATAATATTGTTACATGCATATAATCATGTACACTTGGTGGAATTGAGCACCTTAGCACGGCTTTGTAGGTGCAAAAGTAGACACGAATCAAAAAAGGTGGTCTGTCTGGCCACAAAGTAAATTTTTTGTGTGGTGCGGGTCAGAAAATACGGGAGGATCACAATAATAATCAAATCTGAAAAAACCACAACGGGAGAGGGAGAGAGCGTCCGGTTCTTATTTATTGACGGATACTGCTGCGCGAAAGTCTGTCTGCGTGTGTGCGTGTCTAGGTGTCTACGCGCTTGCAACACTCCTTTATCCTGTCGTTCGCTTGTTCTTCCTCTACCTTAGCGCCTGCTCTGGCTCCAGTTCCCGTTCGTGTCGTTCTTTTTACTTGACCTTTCCTCCTCTGCTGCTCCCGCACCCCAACAGTAATGGATTTGCTCATAAGCAGAATCTATGGGTCCAGCTCCAACGGCCCACTCTCCATCGCAATCACGCCGAATCTTGTCGCGTACATCGCGAGCGGTGGAGTGGTTGTCAGCCAAGTTCAATATGATGACGATGGGAATGTCAAACTCCTAAACCAGAGATTCTTCTGTGCCACTCAGAACAAAGTCAAGGGCGCCAGTAGTGCCACCATCGGCAGTGGTTCTTCCTTCGCGAGTGGCGGTGCGTCCGCGTCCTCTGTTGGCAGCGGCGTTGGTACTTTCAATTCTTATACCAATACCAGCGCAGGCGCTGGTAACTCGTCTCTAGCAAAGAACCTGTACGCACCCGACTACCCAAAGGACTCATACGGAATACCTAGGCCATCAACACCAATTCTCCATGTCTCATCATCTTCAGAGACGATCTCATCGCCTCCCAAAATTCCAGCTCAATCATCTGGTGGATCTGGATCTGGTATCCAGCAGTCACTCAAGCTCAAATCTATCTCCTCTATAGCCATCTCTCCTAATGAGAAGTATTTGGCACTGGGCGAGTCAGGGAATCAACCGAGAATCCACATCTTCTCCTTGGCTCATGACTCGAACAATACCCCTATTATCAGCATCGCAGAGCACAGCTTCGGAGTGCATATCTTGAAATTCTCTCCTGATTCTCAGCACTTGCTTAGCTTGGGTCTACCTCATGACGGATTCTTGTACATTTGGAAAATATCAGGATTGTTAGCAGACTGTATAGCTGTGAACAAGTGCACTTCTATAATGAACGGCGCAGAGTGGGTTAGTAACGAAGACATTGTTACATATGGAGTCAGACATGTAAAATTTTGGAAATTGGAGCAAACCTACAGACACCGTGAAGTGTTACAAGGCAAGAATGTTATTTTGGGAGATTTTATCAACGGCAACTTTGTATACCTTAACTTGGTGAAATTTGAACAAGGCAAATCACTGTTGTTCTTTTTGACTTCCTTGGGTGATGTTTGCTGGTATGATGTTGACGACAACTGTTTGAAATTGAAGTACAAGTTTGAAGAAACTCGGAAAGTTGGCTGTATTCAGGTGGACTATGATGCGGAGAAGATGTGGTTTGGCGATTCAGATTCAAAAGTGAAGTTTCTTCCTCTACATGAAGTTGACCAGTACAATACTCCTCCCGCAAAATTCGATGGAAATTTAGATTCCCCTTCTAAAGTGAAATTCATTCCTAAGATTACTATGTTGCACCCTTGCAAGAACGGATCTTTTTATGTCACATCGAATGAAGAGATTAAACATTTTGACACTAAAACTGAAAGGTCAACAGATCTTATCGACTCATCCTCGAACAACAATGTTGGCTTGAAAATCGCATCCAATAATGAAATAGTTATCTTTACCAAAACTGGCCGTATTCAGCGGATAAACAAAGAGACCTTTGATTTAGAGCTAATAACAGATATTGATGTAATCGAAATGGCCAATAATGTTGTTGACAATTGTGTCACATCGTTGGAAATTACACGTGAAAACGATCTTGTCGTGGGTGATGCTTACGGAAACTTAAGTATTTATACTTACGAAGGATCACTAAAGTTCACCACACAGGCACATGAGTTCACTGTCAACGACATCACTTCTTTTACGATCCAGAATATCAATTTCATCGTATCAATTGGACGTGACAGAATGATTCAAGTTTTTGCCAGAAGTGAATCTGACGGGTTTGACGATATCTGCTCCGAGTGGAGCATTCTCGAGACCTTAGATTACCATAGGGGCAATCTTTTAAAGCTATGTTTCGATAATGTGAGCAAAATCTACACAAGCTCAGCAGACCGCTCTATCTCTGTCCATGAGTTCAATATTCTTGCAAATAGAGTTAGCATTGAGAAAGTCAAGAACATCACTCTCAAGTCCACTCCCTCCACCTTTAAACTTCAAGATTCAGAACTCTTCATCTCTACAATCGATAAACAGGTCACTATATATAACACTGTCAATATGGAAGTTGTGAAAACCTTCAAGCTTCATGATAGTGACATGGAATCTCTCTTGGTTGATAACATCAGCATCACCAGCCAGGGATACTTGTTGTGTACTTGCTCCGATAAGACGATACGAGTTTTCAATTATAACGTTATGAAGCAGTTGGCTGTCAATTGGGGCCATTCTGAGCCAATCAAGGCGTTAGTACTTCTTGATAACCACGTGATGACCTTGAGCCACAGCGGATGTTTGTTTAAGTGGTCTTTATCTAATGATGTGCACTCTAACTCCATTCAAAGGTACAATGAAGTAACACCTAAAGTTACAAGAAAGATTAAGGGATCGACCAGCTCGCCTACAGTGAGAAAATTGAGAAACACACCATCAGCTTTGAACAACACTTCTTCCAAGCTTCAGTCTACGAGTAGGCTTACACCGTCAAAGCTTGTCAATACCCCTCACACCAATTTGTCGCCGTCACCTACTTTAAGGTCGGCGACTTTGGCTGCAAGCAATAGTGGTGGGTCTACTCACAACACTAGTAGACAGAAATTTTCGCCGACTAGTACCGTATCACCATCAACTAGACCTACCCAGAATACAAAGTTGAGTGCACTAAGGCCATCGAGCATATCATCACCACTGTCCAAGCCTAGAAGTGTCTTGAGCGTTAGAAAAATTCCAAACGAAGTGAAGGAGGTTTCCAAGGAGAACAACAAGGCGGGCATTGAAGACGTGTTGTTCTCTATACGACAGTTCAAGGAGAACATTGGGGATTACTCTTACGACGAGGTTAATCAAGTGAAAAAGGAGATTCAGTGTTTGTTTGATGTTGAGGGCAACTTGTTGAAACGCTTCAACGATCTCATGATTGAAGAGATTAAGAATCATGCATTGGGTCAGATTAAATAGTGAGTAATATATATATGTATATATATATATATATAACTGTATTATGTCCTCGTGAATAGCACCGCACGGCTCAGTGGCTCTCATCAGTGACGGCTAGTCCTTTGGTATTGGCGCGGGCGGTGGTCGTTTCAGAGCCTTAGCGTCGGCCTGGGCACCAAGCACTTTCATTCTCTTCACTCGTTCCTGCTCTTCTATCAAATCGTCTAGGCTCGGGCTGTCATTTCGGTATCTTCTAAGCCATGCTTCCCATCTAGGCGGTATCTGAACGGCGGTGTACTCCCCGAGATAGTTTCCCGGTACCCTGTACTCGATTGCTCTTCGCATGGGCAAGTCTCTCGCCAGCCTGAACTCCCAGTATGTGTTTCCTTGAAGATCATACCCTACGAACCATTTACGGCGGAACGGGATGCTTCGTAGCGCTTTGAAGCGATGGTACAGCTGCTTCATAGGTGGGATGGGTGGTCGAATATGGTTCATGGCGACTGTGGCTAGCTCTCTCCTTCTCCACCAAATCCACGCTCGGCAGTCTCTTGTTGAGCGAGCTGTTGGCAGTGCTTTTTTTTTCCGTCAATTTGAAACTAAACCTCCTCATAGTCATCACATCACCACGCACGGGCCAAGTTCACCACCACACTAGCAGGAGCAGGTAGCACGTCGAGCAACACGCACAGTATGGACCATAGAAAGCTGAACTACGTGCCGCCTGCGCCTATAAAGCTGCAAGATGAGACTACAGATTCTTTGGAAGGAGAAGGGCAAGACGGAGAAAATGGCGGAAACACCAGCAGCGGCGCAAAACTGCCGCCTTGTTGGGCTCAAGACGTCAGGGTTGGCGATTGCACAATAGTCACAGGGGACTTTCTGAAATTCGCATCGTGGACTATCGTAGTCAAGACGTCGTCGTCGTCGACAGTGATACTGAGGAAAAGGTATAGTGAGCTGGACACACTCAGAAAACAGCTGATCAAAGAGCTTTCGTCCAAGATAGACGTCCCCAAGCTGCCCCCGAAGCGGTTCGTGAGCAATCTGGACTCCAAGTTTCTTGCGCAGAGGAGGGCCGGGATAGAATGGTTCCTGAACTGCGTGCTGCTAGACCCCAAATTTGCGCACACGAAGTCTGTGAGGGACTTCATCTTGGCATCAACCTCACCAACCTCCTCAACGTCAACGTCAACGCGGGCACCAGTGGCAGCGGGATAGCTGCCACCACGAGCACCCACTCGCTGACCACCAGGCGACCATCGGCCAACATGTGACGTGCGGGTCTGCCCTCCTCCACTGCCGCACAGCACTGGCTGGTTGCCATGGCGCCGCTATCTCTTCATCCAGTTATGAGCCCGCGACCACTTGATTAGTAATTAATTATATAATTACAACACGCTTATGTAATACTACCAGTGCTCGTAACTGTAATGTGGGGCAATTTTCGCGGCCCATTGGTGCTGCTGCTCATTTCGGTTCGTACGGCGCTTGAGGTGATAGCTATAGCTTGACTGCAACGTACACACCGTAGAAGCGAAGAAGTATAGGAGAGGGATAGCGAGCTACAAACATCGAGAGTGAAGATCGCGTGGTGTGTATTGCGTGTGTGGAAAATGCAATGTTTATTGGAAAAAGTGCGGTCTATGGTGGACAGGATCAAACTGTACGACGAGGGCATCCAGCTCAGCTCAGACCTGCTCCTTATCCAGTACGTTGTCCGTCGTGCGATCAAGCATGTGGTAGATGCTAAGAGATCGCGCACCTCTTACTGGTATTTGTTCGAAGAGAAAGCTCAGGCGCATCCTGATGCGCCAATGCTTTCGTTCATCAAAACAGCAGCAAGTGTGAGTGGTGCTGTGAGCGGTGCTGGCAGGACGGTCTGCGGAGGCAGCAGCGACGACAGATTTGATATTGAGAAGTACACATACGGCGAGGTCTACGACATTGTTCTGCGTCTGTCGGAGATATTCGTACACAGGTATGGTATCAAATCAGGGGAAACAGTCGGGATATACTTCACCAACAAACCCATGTTCATCTTTGCGTGGTTCGCTCTGTGGAATATTGGGGCACTGCCTGCGTTCTTGAACTACAACAACGTGGGAAAACCGCTGATCCACTGCATCAAGACTGGAAACATCTCACATATGTTGATAGATGAGTGCTGTGCCGAGAGTGTGAGAGGGTGTCAGGAGGCCATTTTGGAAGAGTTGCCACTTGTGAAGTTGGTCTATATCGATGAAGCAGTCATCATTCCAGAAGTTTCAAACCAAGATTCCATTCAATTCAGACAGCAGGACTCACTCCGTTGTGCTGGTGACTCCGACTATAGCGCAGGTGCGCTCATCTACACATCGGGAACAACTGGACTCCCAAAACCTGCTATCATGTCATGGAGGAAAGCCACTTTGGGAACCTCGCTGTATGGCTACATTGTCAAGATGAAGAAAGATTGCAGTACTGTCTTTACGTCCATGCCCCTCTACCATTCCACCGCGTCAATGCTTGGTGTCTGCGCTGCTATTAACCAAGGCGCCTGCATAGCTCTAAGCACCAAATTTAGCACTAGTACAATATGGACACAGGTACGGTTGACGAAAGCAACCCATTTACAATATGTGGGCGAGGTTTGCAGATACTTGCTGAATGCTCCACCGCATCCTGATGAACGAAATCATTCATTGACAGTTGCATATGGGAACGGGTTAAGATCAGATATTTGGTGTGAGTTCAAGAATAGATTTGGTATCGCATGCATAGGTGAATTCTACGCTGCCACTGAATCTCCTATTGCTCTCACCAATTTCCAAACAGGTGATTATGGCATTGGCGCATGTAGAAACTATGGAAAGCTGATCAACTCTATTCTCCAATACCAGCAGACTATCGTAAAGATGGACCCTGATGACATGAACACACCGCTGAGAGACCCAAATACTGGGCTTTGCAAGGTTGCAGATATTGGTGAACCGGGTGAGTTGATTATGAATCTGTTCTTCAAAGATGCTAAGAAAACGTTTCAGGGCTACCTGGGAGACAAGCAAGGTACTGAGTCCAAAATTCTACGGAATGTGTTCCGTAAGGGGGATGCCTGGTTCCGCTCCGGTGACTTACTGAGACAAGACTCTGAAGGAATGTGGTACTTTGTTGACAGAATGGGCGACACATTCCGTTGGAAGTCAGAAAATGTTAGTGCCACCGAAGTGGAGAATCAATTGAGTCTAACTGAAGGGATAGCTGAGTGTGTGGTTGTTGGTGTGAAGATTCCCAATCACGAAGGCCGTGCTGGGTGTGCCGTCATCAACATTAAGGATTCAGCCAGTGTGAATGAGGTTAAGGAACGTATCTTCGATACCTTGGAGCTTCCTCGCTATGCTATACCAATATTCCTCAAGTTTGTGGACACGATTGAACATACAGATAATTATAAAATATCCAAGATGAGGTTCAGGAACCTCAAGCTGCCTAAAGGTGAGGACGGCAACGAAGTCATTTACTGGTTGAAGGGCAATAGGTATGTAGAGTTGACCCAAGAAGACTGGAGAGAAATCACAGAGGGCAGGGCCAAAGTATGAAGTACGGATGGGAGATTTTACTTGAAAAAAGCGCCTAATTTGTATTCAATGTAGTCGTCTATATTAAACGGTTCAATCCGATATAGATTGATCTCAGCAAGATGAAGAGTACCGATGGAATAGCGAATATCTTTATGAATTCCAAGAAACCAACGGAAAATGTTGAGTTAACCACTGCCAACTCACCGGACTCATCTTTACCAACAAACGAACCCTGAGAGTAGAAGGTTTCCAAAAGATCATCCTTCTCTTGCCAAACTTTGGACAGCCAAGCATCAAACTTTTTGGTATCTTCCTCCTCTTGCTCCTTATTTGTATACTCCAGTTGGCCAATGGGGATCTCGTTAAGGTTGAACTCTCTGATGAAGAACTCGACATTTGCAGGGTTTTTCCCTTCAAGGAAAAGCTTCTTCAATGGATAGATGTCCTGGCCGTACTGGTCCCTCTTGACGCCACTGTATCCGATAGCCAGGTCGTACACTTTCTGGACAGATCCGCTAAGCTTCAACAGGGAGTAGCGCAGCCCAGTGCTTCTAGGCAACAGTACATGTTTGAAAGGCGTTCTGTTAATCTTTGCAGCGTACTCATCGCTTCTTCTTCTCGTATTGGCACTCAAATTGGTTCCCTCCGGGAACATCACCAGACAGTAAGGCCAGGTCTTGTCAGGTCTGACGCCATCTGGCCATTTGCTCGAGCTGGTCACCTGCTTGACACCACTTGCAGGCCCCATTCCACGCCCATTGGCATCTATCCTCTCTAGATGGTCGTCCAAAGTGTGCTGGTCAGTCGCCCACCTTCTCGACAGGAAGATGAAGTCGTAGTTCCTCATTCCAAACCCCAGCAGCGGGATATTCTTCAGCGACTCCTTGAGCATGATGTAGACGAACCCGGACAGTCCTCCGCAGTGTGCCAGCCACCAGACGAACGCCCACTCGATGTAGATCTGGTGGTTCCCTATCACCACCGAGTTTGGTGCCATCGACAGCCGCAGTGCGGGCCCTTCCTCGACCAGCTTCCCTTTGGGAATGTCGCGAGATATCACCCGTATGTTCACCGGCGTCCGGGAGACGAATGTCAGCACCGTCGTAAGGAGAACGATGAACTGCTGCTTAGTATTGGCCAGATACGCGTGCTCAAATTCAGAGGCGTTGGCAACTGCCCCTATAAGCAGCCCGAGCATCTGAGTGCACACAATCGCCACCGCGCCCACCAAAAACATGGCCGTCGCCACCGCAGTCTTCAGAGCTCCCAGCACCAGCCTCGCGTTGCTCTCTGACATCTTTTCCTAGCCTACCTCGCTCTGTCGATCCGCAACAACAAACAATAGAGTGGTGTGTGTCAAGATTTCGATTGGTGAAGAAGTGTCCGTGTGCGAGTTTCAAGTTTTTTCTTGGCCTTTGGAGGCTGTGGGGAGAGGAAGAGAGGAAGAGAGAGAGTGCCGGTTAAGACCGACGAGAGGAAGATGTACACGAGAGCAGATAGGCGGTGCTGCATGCATCTATGTATACACAGCCGCGAGCGTAGGCCACGAAGGGCTTCAGCCTCCGTAGACACCTCCAGCTTTGAACGCATCCTTTATCTGGTCAATACTATAGCCCTTGTGCAGGGCCAGCTGGAGCAGGATTCTACACTTCTGAGGGTTGAGGTACCCACCGGCGATGGCGCCTTTGAACTTGGCGTCGCCCTTTGGCAGGTTGCTCACGGTGACACAGCCGTCCTGGGATCTCTTGGAGTACACGACTGGGATCTGGTACTTCTCCCAAACAAACTTCAGAAACTCGTTGGTTTCATCAGGCAGCGACCCGGCACCAGAAGTGGCGAGAACCACTGCTTTCACATCCATCTGGTCAATGGACAGCTCGATGATCTTTGGGTTGAACCCTTGGACGTTGTAGAAAATAGCCACCTCAGGGAACTCGTGTCTTCTTTTCGAAGACACTGGGTCAGAAGAGAACTGTAGAGTGTTTGTTAACTTCTGAGAGTCAACTTCAATGTATAGCGATGAAGGTTTGGAAGGGGGGTAGTAGAAGCAAACGTTCCCGCAGACAAACGAGCCTAGATAGCCTTGTCCGATAGATTTGAATGTGTCCAAAGTGTTCGCATTAGTCTTTGTGATATAAAATCCTGATCCAATAGAATCGTTCAGCACAACCAGGACACCGCGGCCAACAGATTCTGGGTGCGCAGACACACATACAGCCTGGTACAAGTTGAAAGTACCATCTGCAGAGATGGAGGATGAAGGACGCATGGAACCTGTCATGACAATGACAATGTCAGGATACTTGAGCGTCAACTCAAGGAAGAACGCAGTCTCCTCTAGAGAGTCCGTTCCGTGGGTAATGACAAACTTCTTGATTCCTTCCTCCTCATACGACTTGGAAATTTCTCTGTGAAGTAAAAGAATGTGTGTTGCATTAAGTTCTTTGGAGTCAACATTGACTATCTGCTGGTACTTGAGATGAGCAATCTGTGAAAGGCCGGGAACTGAGTTGATTAAGTCTTCAATAGTCAAATCCACGTCATAACCTGAGGTTTTAGTATCTGAGTCAGCTTTGGCTGCGATAGTACCACCTGTACCAAAAATCTTTACTACTGGCAGACTCTGGTCATCTGTGTACACATCGATCTCTTTTGTTGTTGTTGAGGTAGTGATAGTTATCTCGTCCGACATTACTGAGGCTCGGCGGACGGTGTGGTGTATAAAGCTTGGTGACGATGTCGAGTTGATGTCGGTGTTGTCAATCCCAACAGAAAGAGCAGAGTCTGAATTAGAACCCACCGTCATTATATGTGAATTCAAACCCAAGAAAAAAATGCACCTCAGTCACCAGACAGCCTTAACACGCAGTTACTTCTAGAAGAGATACGCACACGTACTCTCTTACACACACACAATCAAACCTTAACGGATGTGCCTTACCGCCGTTGGTCTACAAAATGAACAGAAAAAGAAAGGGAAATGCCTACCATGAGGCATCAATTTCCTCTCTTTTGTTTTTTTCTCCATCCATTAACACCAAAGAAGGAAAAAAAAGGAAAGAAAAATGATTCAAACGGCTACGTTTAACGGAGAAGAGCGTTGGAAAAGTGGGACACAAAGGGACGGGGACCCTTCCACATGCGGTCTCACACAAAGCTCTTTCTGTGTGGGTTGCATGTCGAGATATTCTGACTGGATGCAGATCCGACAACGAGGTGAGTTGGTTGTATCTTGAGGGCAGTAGATATGTGTATTGTGATATGATAGTACATATAAAGATCAAGATTCTAGAATTCGATTATCACATGGTGTACACACTCTCACAATCACATCAATATCTATTCTCCTGCTGACAGTACTGTACTCCCTTGTCTAGCAGAGATAGCCAGCCTTTCACGAGTAACTTTAAGGTATCGTAGGGAACCAGTAAGCCGTCGATAGAGGCATTTGGTGGGCACTCGTCAAGAGTGAGGCATTGATTCCTTGACTCCTCAAGAACTCAAGATCTCCACAACTAAGAGGTATTCCCTGGATCTAGTTTCATTTCTCGCATATTAAAAACTACTGCAAGGTCGATCCAAAGATTGGGAGGACGTGTAAGACTGTCATTTGCTAGATGGATTGTGGTGAGGTACCTCCGTTGATGAGAGTATGCACCCCCTTTCTACTTTCTTGATTGAACATTATCGATCCTTGTTTTCATTTTCTTCTTTTATTCATCATGGAAGTTATATAATCATATGTAGAAGCCTCCTTTCGAAGGAGGCTTTCCTTTCTAACTAATACTTTAATCCAAAGAGGAGGCACCAGTAATAATATCAACCAACTCATTGGTGATGACAGCTTGTCTGGTTCTGTTGTACAAGATAGAGTACTTGGTGATCATATCACCAGCATTCTTGGAAGCGTTATCCATGGCGTTTCTTCTGGCAGAGACTTCAGAAGCATAACCATCAGCAAGGGCAGAGTAGATTCCGTTTGCCAAAGAGAACTCAGCTAAGGTTTCTGGCACCTTGGCGTCTTGGTCCAACTCGTATTGTGACAAAGCTGGAGATTGCTCAATGGAGTTGGCATCAAAAAGAGCAGAGCTGGTAGGGTTGAAGGAGACGGCAGAAACGTACTCATTGTAGATGATTTCGACGGTTGAGTAGTTAGTTTCCAATTTTTGGATTTGGTCTGAAATCAAAGCAGCCTCAGTGAAGTTTGGGGTCTCTCTACCGATACCATTGAATGACAAAACCAAATTTTGAGCGTGAGTTCTAGCAAGCTGGGCCTTAACCTTGTCACCAACAGCAACCAAATCAACAGAACCTTCCAATTCCGAGATTCTCTTCTTTGCTGCTTTAGCAACTTGAGAGTGGATAGAACCACACAAACCCTTGTCGGAGGAGACAACGATCAACAAGTTCTTCTTCTCCTCTGCCTCTAGAGAAGCAGTTTCAGCGTGGGTGTACACCTCTCTCTCACTGGCAGAGTAGACACGAGCAGTGTTCTTAGCACGTTCTGCCTTTGAAAGTCTAGTAGAAGCGACAATCTTCATGGTGTTGGTGATCTTCTCGATGTTTTTGATGGACTTCAATCTGGTCTCGATATCACGTAGAGTGGCATAGTTTCTGAATTGAGATGGGGATATTGTTAGTATACTAAATCGCATATTGGTTGTGTGTTGTTTCAATGGTTGCATGGTAGGGCAATGGTTGCTGCTGGTTTCCCTCCTTGAGCACAGGTCCAGGCGGCACCAAATGCGTAAACATAGAGTGGGAATGTTCGAGTTGTGGTGTCGGGAGTGGCCACCAGCTAGCTACACACTTCGTTCAATGGAAAAGTAGACGGATGGATTCTAGAAGGACAGGCAGACTGTGTGTGAGAGTTTGGAGCCTTCAGGTGCTAGTGACCGATTTCTGGGTGATCTAGTGCTGGCAATTGTGCTAGGCCAACGCAAGTACACTTTCCCACACCCTCTTTCCCACCCATCACACTGAGCCGCTCATCTCTTCCACGGGATGTTGATACCATCCTTCCACATCCATGTCCATCCTGGCGGGCGAAGCGAGCTTCGCACCCGATTCTTGTCCACTGTATTCCCCCTGCCTCCCTCCGCCGAACCACAGCAGCGACACTTCGAACAGGCAGCAGCAACGCCTCCCATGGCCGACAATGGTAACTTACCTTGCAGAAACTGCTGAGCGAGCAGCACCGGCACCAATTCTAGTAAACATTACAGAGTATTTAAATTAGCCTTAAAACTGAGAATCCGTCGTGTTCTTCCACTTCAACAACTTCACTTTTTTTTTCTTGTGTTTTTTGTGTTTTTTTTTCTCTACACAAAACCGGCCACCCGGTTGGGCTCGGTCGCTGGGAGGGGCGCCCAATGAACCGCCGCCGCGGACTGGCGCTGCCACAAAAACACTTCCGCGAAAGTAAACAGCAGCGGCGGCTTCTGATTTGCTGATGGGTGTCTGGTTGGCGCACACCATTAGTGAATCACGTGATAGATCAGGTGCCTACGCCCTGCTACTGGCTTAGCGCTACAGAGGAGCGAAAGGCGCGTAACAACTACAGAGGTGTCCATCGTGGGTCGTGTGGTGGAATACAAAGCTATGTATTGTAATGAATGTGGTGTAGGTGTTTCCTCACTTAGGTGCCCTGTAGTACTTTGGAGCAACGAATGGCTGCTTGCTGATAACAGCATCCCTGAACTTGCCCCTGATCTTGATGCGTACTGGGGTTTCGGACTTGTGGTAGCCCCTCTGCACATACCCTTGGCCAATGTTCCATCTGCCCTCTAGGGATGGACTGGCACTGCCCGAAGTGACATAGCCGATCTGTTTGGAGTCGTCGTTGATATCGTATATCTCGGCACCTTCGCGGGCGGCAGGTCCTTTCATCTTGAACCCGACACGCTGGCGCTCAACGAGCGATCTGTCAGCGAGCTGGGAGAGGATCTTGGATGCCCCGTTGAAGCTGGATGCCCCTGCTGCAGCGGCAGCGGCCGGGTCCACTCTTCTGCTCTTACTGATGACCCAGCTCAAGGCGGCCTCCACTGGAGTGGTGCTGTCGTTCAAGTCGTGTCCATACAGACACATACCGGCCTCGAGTCTCAATGAGTCCCTCGCAGCCAGGCCAATTGCACGCAAGTCTGGGTCCTCCAGCAGCGCCTCGGCAAACTCAGTGATGATACTGTTTGGAATAGAAACTTCAAAACCATCCTCTCCTGTGTATCCGCCCCTGGTCAAGAACAGCTCAGCGTTGTTGAAAGCCGGAACGTTGATGAACTTGGAATGGCCAAAGTAAATCTTGGAAAGGTCTTCATTGGTGAACTTTTGGAGCACTTTCGAGGCCAATGGACCCTGGATAGCCAGCAGCGACTTGTCGATAACTTCAAACTTGACGTCAAACCCTTTGCTTTCCTTCTGGAAAAACTCCAGATCTTTTTCTCTGGTTCCAGCGTTGGTGACAATGTAAAAGTGGCTGTCGTCGTCCTGCTTGGTGATAATGGTGTCATCGACGATGCCCCCTTCGTGGTTCAGCAACACACTCAATTTATTCGTCCAGTTACCTAGCCCCTCTCTGTAGTCCGAAGGTGTCACTTTCTCCAGAAACGGAATCACGTCGTTACCTGTCAGGTTCTGCTGGAGCATGTGGCTGACGTCAAACAACCCAGCTTTGGAGCGTGTCCAGTGGTGCGATTCGATATGCGACTGTGACTTGTACAGTACCGGCATAGCATACCCTGCGAAGTCAACAATATCTGCCCCTAATTTCACATGCAAATCATACAATGGGGTCTTCTTTAATTGTGGTACTGCTGTCGAGTACGCCCTTCTCAACATTTTATAGAACAGATTCGATCGACTGTGTACAAACTCTCTGCCCCGTGCTTCAGCTCAACTAACAACCCTGAAATGAACGGACGGACGACCTACCAAGCGAAAAGAAGAAAAATTTTAGGGAGATACTGAGAAGTTATTATTTATTTATTTAGTTTAATACCTGGAGAAGTCTACTATCATGTTCTGAGTCAAATTAGCCGAAACGGAGGAGTCAAAAAAGTTGACTCCTAAGGGCGTACTTACAACACCACAACACACAGCAACAAACGACAGACCAAGAGCACTGCAATCATAAAACTACTCTTAGTGATTGTACGTACCTCCAGATGAGTACACACTGGGAAAAGTCGCAGATACCGTACTTCGTTGTGCTCCAGGAAACATCCAGCCTGCAGGCATCGCCGTCCCAGAAGCTTGGTGCAGGCCAAAAACATGGGGCAGTGACCACCGCTGAAGGTGCTTCAAAAGATGGCCAGAAACATCTACCATTGATGGCGCAGGCTACCTGCACATACCCAGACATCGAGTACGTGTTTTTTGATGATCCGAATTACGACACGCTGGAGACGGACTTGCTCAGGAAGAACGAAGAGGAAGTGAGAGGGAAAGAAGAGGACACTATCATCATTGAGCTCGACAGCACTGGGGAGAGAGTGGTAAAGTACTCGTCATTGACCCCTGAGTTACAGGTCCTGCAGCTGAATATCAAAGACAGAAACAACACAAAGACCATTGAGGTTGATGTTACGCGATGTGTCATTGACGGTGTGGAAACGCTTGAGCCCCAGCCAGAGGTCGACTACGTGAAGCAACTTAGTGACTTATGGAAGTTGCGGAACTCCCAGTTGAAGAAAATTATGATGGATGACTGATTCCATGTATGCAAGACTTGTGATCGGTTTATATTATATCACTAACATTCATCGGCATCTCTTCGATCTTGATGCTGTAGAAATCCTGCAACTCCTTTAGAGTCCTCCAATCCTCCTCAGTGACGAAACTGATAGCTGCACCTTTTCTACCAAATCGCCCTGATCTTCCTATTCTATGGAGATAGTTCTCGTTGTCTAATGGCAGATCATAGTTGATGACCAGCGACACCTGTTGGACATCAATACCACGAGCCCATACGTCAGTGGATATGAGTACTCTTGATTGGCCCAAACGAAAATCGTTCATTATCTTATCCCTCTCGTCCTGCTGCATATCACCATGCATTGCCACTACTGTGAAATTTGCCCCGCGCATCTTCTCTGTCAACCAATCAACCTTCTTCTTAGTATTGCAAAAGATAACAGCCTGTGTAATGGTCAATGAGTCGTACAGATCACAGAGTGTATCGAACTTCCACTCCTCCTTCTCAACTGCAACGTAGTACTGTTGAATTCCTTCCAATGAGAGCTCATCTCTTTTCACTAGAATCTTGACTGGATCAGTGGTGAACTTCTTTGTCATGTCAAGCACTTCTCTAGACAGCGTCGCGCTCACAACCACAACTTGCACACCAGGTGGCAGCTGTCTGTATATGTCATATATCTGAGTTTTGAAACCTTTACTCAACAGTTCATCGGCTTCATCGAGAATCAACATCTTTGTCTGTCTGACACTCAGGTTCCTTCTCTTCATCATATCCAAGACACGACCAGGCGTCCCACTCACGACATGCTGCCCCTTCGCGAGGGCTTTGACATCATTTCCCACATGTGTCCCACCAATGCATGCGTGGCAGTTCACATTCATATAACTCCCTAGCGCCCTCACCACGCTTTGAATTTGAACAGCAAGCTCTCTTGTAGGCGACAGAATAATTGCCTGGTTTTCACGGCTGTTGGTGGACAGAACCTCCAGCATCCCGATAGTGAACGTCGCTGTTTTCCCAGTACCGGACTGTGCTTGTGCTATGGTATCACGCCCATTGATGATCTGGAGAATCGCTCGGGACTGGATCGCTGATGGCGCCTCAAACCCATACGCAAATATACCTTTCAGGAGCGAGTCTTTCAGCTCCATCTCTTCAAAAGACGAGACTATCTGAATAGACCTCGAGCTTCGGAACTTCAGTTGCTTATCCTGGTCCCTATCAAACTCCATTAGTCCTCGCTTGTTCGCACCCTGGCTGTACTTCAGTACTCATCGCAAGAAGAGTGAGATGCTCATAGGAAAACTTTTTTGTAGAAAATGTGTGGATTATGTAAAGTAAGGAGTTACATGTAACCTGTGTCACCACATATATCAAGCTACGAGCAGCGCACACAGCAGAGAAGTGGACAGTAATGCAACTGATACTTATAGCAGGGGGTCACTTTGCTGGGAAAAAGACGATAGCAGACTACCTCAAAAAGCTCTTGAGCCACTCGACAGTTTCAATCATCGCACTAGAAGACTACACAACAGGGAGCTGCGAGGACGTGTACTCACCGTCCAGGTACGATTTTGGCAGCCTTGCCAAAGAGATAGAGAGACAGCACACAGACGTGGTTGTGGTGCATGGTCTATATGCACTGTACTCTAAGGATCTCGTGGCGCATGCTGCGATGAAAGTGTTTGTTGACTGCGATGCAGATGTGCGCTTGAACAGGATGGCTCTGGAGACCATCTCCAAGGAGCCTTCCCACTTGAAGAAGGTGATAGAGCTGTACCTGAACAGACAGAGGGGCGAGTTCAATTCGTTCATTGCACCTACAAAAGAAGCGGCTGACCTGATACTGCCTAGTGAGCACCCAGACACTGGCGTGAGTATAATATGCGATGGTATACAAGGCTTGCTTAAGGGGGAAAGCACCGTGAGAAGCCACAAGATGCTGTATCCCAGGGAGAGTGATGTTTTGCGGAATGATGAGAAACAGTTTTATGAGCTGAGCTAGAAACATTGCTTTGGAAAAACAGTGCTGCGAAGCCTCGTCAGGCCATCAACATCTCGAATCGCTCTTTGTTGCCAATCTTTCGGTTATCATCTGCTCATTGATTCTCCCCTCTTCATTAGCTGCCTGTAGTCTGTCAATTAACGGCTCTGACACCTCAATTCCGTCTTTGCGTAGTTCTTCTATTGCGTTTTGAACAGCGATCATGTTCTCATCCACGTTGTGGAGCTCTGCTAGAAGTCTTTTTCCTGTTGGTGCGTTACTCAGCTGTACTCTGCACACAAACAGCGACCCATTATTGTCATTGTTAACAGAGGCAATAGTGTCAGTATCATTGAAATCGCCATTGCCAGCATTTGAGGCTGTCCCAGTTTTGGTTTCCTCTTCTAGCGTCCCATCGTGTCTCAATGCAAACGAACTGTTGAGTATCCTGAAATACACTGTACCATCATCGGTTAAGGTCACCTCTTGGAACTTCCATATCTGGCTCTTCCCGACAGCCTCTGCACTGCATTCTGCTAAACCAGAGGTAGGCACTGCGGTAAGATACTTTTCAGAGGAAGCACTCTTGACAGTGAATTCATCCTTCGCTGCTGCTCCGGGGACAGGAGCTATTATAAACACTTGGTCCACTGAGTCAGGTTCGATCTTGTGGATGGCATCAAGCTGGCCCTCTCCACCGCTGTGTTTCTGCTGCAGTGTATAGGCCGCCAGTTTCAAGTCAGAAGAGCTTCTGAGGGGGAACCGCCCGCCACCAGCACCGTCGTGGCTGACAGCCAGAGTTTTGAGAGAGGACCCAGCAGAGCTCAGTTCACGGAACGCTAGAACCACCGGTCCGTTGATATCGGATACGCTCTCACTCGAAATCCAGTTAGAGTAGTCCTGTTCCGCGATGCTCTGCTCCGCGGCGTCTGGAGCTGCCTCTGTCCTACTTTTCACTCTTCGTTTCTTGATCTTTTTGGGTTTGTTGATACTTACTGGGTTCTTATCGCCTTTGAACTTGAGCCTGGACACCATGACTGCGACGGTATCTTCAGGCACGCAAGCACACAGTTTTGCTCTCTCTCCTTCTCGCTCCGTCTGTCTCCTACAGTGATACGATACACTGCCAGCCAGCCCCAAACTAATCTAGACTAATCCTAAGCAAGTACTCGCTTCGCAGTGGTTAAGAGCACCTTGCTGCCTTTTTTTCGTGATGATTTTTCCTGGTGACACGGTAGTGTTTTCTTCCAGTGATCAACATTAACATCAGCACCAACATCGACGACAAGACCAAGGTAAACTTCATACTTCTAGCGGAAGGGGGTGAAGGATCGGCTCGAGTATATACTGAACTAAAAGAGACTTAAGAGGTTAAAGTCCTAGCACACGGCACAATGTCTACATTTTTTGATGAACAGAAGAGATCGTTTGTTGATGTTCCAACAGTGGACGGGAAGATCTCCACATCGGAGTTTCTAGAGGCCTCAGAGTCGCTAATCAAGCTATTCGGTAAGTGTTCGCGGTAACTGTGCGCGCGTGGGGCTCTGTTTGGTAGGGCGCAACGTCAACAGGTGTGCAGTACGATTTCGGCCAGCAAACTAACATGTATATCTACAGATCTACTGGGTTCTTCTGCGTTCACCGTTGTGCAAAATGATCTCAAAGGTAACGTTGAGAAACTGCGTGCGCGTCTGCTGAGCGCACCAGACAAAAGCAGTACGTTGCAAGACCTTGTTTTGAACGAGAAGGCTGAGAAGGCTACCAAAGCTACACAAGGTTTGCTGTGGCTCTCCCGTGGCCTCCAATTCACTGCACAGGCAATGCGTGAGACAGTGGAGAATCCTTCTAAGGAGCTGAACAAGACATTCACTGATGCCTATAGCAAGACGTTGAGTAAATATCACAATATGATTATCAGACCAGTGTTCAAGCTCGCAATGAAGGCATGTCCTTATAGAAAAGATTTCTTTGAAAAGCTGGGTGACGACCAGGAAAAGGTAAACAAGCAATTGGCTGAGTGGCTCGCTGCTTTAGAGATCATTGTTAAAATCATCTTTGATTTCTTCGAGGAGGGAAACTATGGTAAAGGTTTGTAGAAGTGTGTTGTATAGTCCAACAATAGTACATTTTTTACATCAACCTGTACACACAATGTACAAGAACAAATCAAGGACATATATGCCAGTAAAGTCATCGTTCATGCCACGACGTTTAGTGATTACAGAGAAAGCGAACAAAAGGCGCACAGATAGCTCACAACGTCCGGCCTTGTTACAGCAGGTAATGGAACCAAATAAAAAAGGGATAAGTTTTATATAAGAATTAAGCTAGACAAATATATAATGGCGAAACTCGTTCGGTTAAAAGAAGGAATGAAATTTTTTGATGAATATAGAGTGCAACACATTGGTTGAGTACTTGCTGCTCTATTACAATAAGGCAAAGACAGCAGCACCAATGGCGGCGAAGACAGAGCCGGACTCAACACCAACAAGACCAGCAGCGTTGGAACTACTGGAGGAAGAGCGAGAAGCAGTGTTTGAACCACCACTGATGACGGTGGAAGAAGCAGCAATGTTGACAGAGACAGAGGTGGAGGCACCTTTGCAGACGAAGTTGTCACCTTGAATGACACCTTTACGGTTCAAGTCATTGAAGGAGTCACAGTCCAACTCACCATCTGATTCAATCTCGACACCACCGCTCACTCTCTTTAAAGATGGTAGGGAGGCATTGTTGAATGTACCTTGGAAGATAACAGCACCGCCAACGGTTTGTAGGGATTTGAAACCAGTGATCTCGTCAAGATCAGAGTTGTTAGAGATAACGAAACCACCACCGATGGAGGTGACATTGTTGAAGTCGACAGAGGTCAACTCATCGTTAGAAACAATGGATAGGGAGCCACCAATCTCCTTCAAAGTAGACAAGTCAATATCGACAATAGAGTTGTTGATGAAACCTAGAGAGGCATTGACCTTCTCCAACTTGGCTAGAGAGACAGAGGCAACGTCACGGAAGGTGATGTTGTTAGCCCATTCTAGCTCGTCAAAGCTAACTTTGACATCGTCAGAGTTGAAGGAAACTTCTAAGGCGGTCTTGACATTCTTCAAGTTGGCATCGATGGAATTCAAATTTCTGTTGTTGTTGACGTTGAATGTGTCTAGGGAAGAGACGTCAAAGCCATCAAGGGACTCCAAAGATGTGTCTGAAATGTACAAGCTCTCGATAGAGGTGACACCGGTGTTCAAGTTGATACCGGTCAAGGCAGGCAAGGTGACAAAGTTGATAGAGCCAACGGTGGTCAATGCAGGCAAGCTCAAGGAAGATAGGATGGTCAAGGAAGTCAAGGACAAACGGCCGGTGATGGTGCTCAAGGCACCGGCGGAGAAGGAGGAGAGCGAGGTGGCGTTGTTGATGATGATGGAACCGTAGACAGCCTGAACATTGTTCAAGGCGGCACTACCTAGGTCACCGGAGATGTGTAGCTCACCACGTAGGGCCTGACAGTTGCCGTACTTGTCCAAGTCGGCTTGCGCAGTGGCGGTGGCTGTTTCGAAGGAACAGCCTGAAGCGACTGACAGGCTGCTTGCGGCAGTGACAGAGGCACGAGCTGAAGAGGCTGACGAAGCTGATGGAAAGAGAGCCTGTGTTAGTAACAGAACATGGCACAATCGATGTCTATGATGTGAAGTGATGTGATCCGCGCACGGTCCGGTGGCCGGCTTTCCCTGTTTTCCCTGCCTTCTTAGTCTAGTGGTCCCCGAGATAAAAATAGAATCGGCAAAAACAAAAATGCAAATCGAACCGGAATCGAAGAAAAGAAAAGAAGGGTGAAGAAAAAACACAAAGACAGATATGGGACAAATATGGGACAATTCTAATGAGAGCCGCTAGGTGAAACTGAGGTGGGCGGCGGGTATGGTGAGCAGCGCTATTATGTAGGGCACACATGGCGCTGGAGGCTTGTAGGCTCAACGTACTCACACACACAGCAGCACCAACAGCAGGAATCTCCCAGTGCAGAAAATGCCACCCTGGATAGGATAGATGATCCTCCCGAGAACCCAGAAGGGGCAACGAAGACTCCTGACCACACCACACAAATCAAGACTCCTGGCAAAAAAAACCAAAGTACTTACCACTCTGTCCCAAGGCAACGGAGGCCAAGGCAGCGACGACCAAAGATGACGTGAATTGCATTATGGCGTAGTTTTTTCTTTAGGTGCGACTAGCGAATGGAGATCGAACGAAGACAAGCAAAGAGCTAACTGATGAGTTTATTTCCAAAACTACTAGAAAGCAACTGGGACTATATCAACTGTATTCGAAAGACAAGCAAGCTCCGAACCTCGAACAACGGGTGACAGCGATCGATCTATAGATTCTTTATACGCAAAGAAAAGAGAGAGTAGGAGAGAGGAAAAAAATACAAACTTCTGGAGGAAGAAGAATTGAAAATACTTACCAGTTTTATATTGTTAGCGACACAAGAAAAATTTTGTCTTTTTTTTCTTTTGTACTGCCTGTTTCGGCATTTCAACGAGGATTTGTCTCGTTGCTGGTCCAATTTAAGACAGGAAAAGAAACGCGTGTTGCCGGATTAGGGGAAATGGCGAAAAAGCCTTTTGACATATGCCTATGGCACACAGGAGGGAAGGGACACGCAGAGTGCAGGAGAGACCGAGTGTTACATGACGAGCTGGTGGAGGGCAGCAGTAGGGTGGTGGTGGTTTGTGAGTCGTGTGCCTTGTGCCTTGTGTCTGTTCTGGTATTCTTCTGGAGATACTGAGGTACGCAGCCTCTGTGGTGCCTGTTGTCGCTGCAGCGCTTTCTTGCTATTATTGTTGTTGTTATTGTTGCGGAGCGAGGATCTCTCGACTAACCACAGTAACTGCCACGCACGCTAGTCGCCCCACGCACGCACTACCAGATACCACCCTCTTGCCCCGGCCACCTCACTTCGCTCGCCCCCTACAGCGTGGGCTGTGAACTCGTACGAGCCCTCCCCCCCCCCACCTGTCCATACCTACTCCACCAAACCACCGCCGTTGAACTATAAATACCCACACCCTTAGGTGTGAGGTCAACTCTCCCCATCCCACAGAGAACAATGGTTCCAAGACACAGACATCCGCTTGTGCACAGCAGACCACAGACCAGTGTCCTGCTCTCTTTTACTCCTGACGCTCGCTGGGGGCAGCGAGCCACCTTCTCACAGAGCCTCATTCATGTTCCTCGATGCCTTTTTCTTTCTTCTTGCGCCAAAATGTTTATTGGCACCAAATTAAGCAATGCTTATGTAATTTGGCGAAAGATCGTGCATACAAATTGATTTTGTTTTGAATTTACCGTTTTAGGAAATATCGGGCTATCACACTCATATTGACACATGTACAGGCCATGTTCCTCTCCTCTCACTTTAAAACTCGGGACAAAACGTGGAGGAGGAGGACTGCAAATGAGAGTACTCACTCGGAAAAGAAAGACTGGTCACGCACGTATGTTTTTCCGTGTTTCGATAGGAGGCAAGACTAAACTAGTACAGGTGCGTAGGCAGTAGACTAACCTAACACCACTCCTGCGTCTGGATATCACATCCACAGATAGCTGGTCTCAGCTAGCTCTCACATACACGTACCACACAGTCTTTACTAGGACTATTCCCCAGAAGTGTATGCATTTATTTATACACGAAGCACAGCAGAGTATGTGCTAGTTTCGAAGACCAGATAGTGCTCACTGCCTATCAGCTCACATTCCATGAATGGTAGTACTTCTCTGCCTTGGCAATAAATCTCAACCGGTTCCACTCACACTTCAGGTATGCCTTAAATCCCTCATGCCACTCTGTGCCAAAATGCTCTGGTTTCACTAGATCATTATCCAAGTCCCACCTCAACTGGTACTTGCTATTTCGTGACCGGAGCCTCCTCTTCTCCCGTTTACTTAGTCCACTCAAATCAAGGCTGTTGAGTTCTATTAATAGTAGGTCCTCAGGATTAGAACGGAAATTGAATGGTAGTGTAGTCAATTTCCTTGATATTCGATAGAAGTTTAGATTATGCAAATGCGATTCTGAATTAATAGGCAGACCAGACGTCGTTGCCGCGCTTTTGTCTCTCCCAATGGCGACAAGGTCTCCAGCTTCAGCTTGACCATCATTATAGCCTGTTCCTAAGTCAGCTTCTGCAAGATAATCCACCATACCTATATATGGCTTTACTATTGCAGTTTGTGTGCGTTGACTTCTCTGGTCTGGTGTTGCTAATTGGCAAAGTGTTAGGATCATCAAAGATATCAGAGAAACCTAAAGACCAGGGAGCAGAAAATTGATCAAACCAACCAGCATTCTGTTCGGACTAATGAGGACTTACACCAATCCCTCATTGGCGCTACTAATTTTCTGCTTGGAAAAGAAAATTGAAAGCCACACACACAAAAATGTGTGTAGATGATTAAAACCTAAGTGTTCATGAAAGGATAGCAATACCAGAGTTCTCGTGCAAACAGCTGCTTCATGAATGAACAATCTGTTTAGCCTGCCACACCACACTATATGTATGTAGATAACTTTTGCCTTTCATGAGTAAACAGTACACAGGGGAGTGAATAACTCCATATGAACTGATTGGTGTATAGGTTCCGTCAGGAGCTTGCTCCAAGCTTACTTTTTGTCTTTCCCACATAGGATCATATTGGTACCCTTGCCTTTTTCAGTCGTAGCTATCTGGTGGACAAAATCAATGACCACTTCCTCACTTTTTGAATCACTGTTTCCCCCTCCTTCTGGTCTTTATTGACATATCCGTTTCTCCTTGGAAGAAAAAGAAACCAGAAGAAGTGTTTGAGACAGAATTCAATAACCATATGTAGAGCCACAACGCACCTACGCGCTCAGCCATCACTGGTCAACAAAATTCACAAAAGTGGATGAATAAATGCTTCGGGTACCTGATACAAGGCCTGCAGAAGTGGAGAGGCCAGAGTTGAATCTCTGGACTAGCGTATCCCTGTACACCACAGCCACCGGATCTCTTCCATTGTCCTTCTCCCAGCCACTTAAGGTCCAGAAAGAGCTAGATGATCATGTAGTGTTATTATAATTAATTCTTTCACATGATCCTACTGCATATGAAGAATCGGAAATGTGAGGCTTCCCGCATCGGATAATGACGATTTGCTTCTACACAGGGAAAAGCGAAAAAGGAATGCAAAGGAAAATGTACCAAGTAATGCGGGCATTATCGCTTTTGGTTATGTACAGATTCATTTGATGTTGGGGTAAAGCTCTGTTCAGTCGAATAGTCTCATTATTTTATGTTGAGTCGGTCGGCCTGTACGTGCAGTCTAGCCACACAGAAATATATGTCACCCACATAGCCTTTCTACTATGGGCGTAGCATATCAGACTCAACCCTGTCCAACTGCCCCAGAAGGATAGCCTACCCACTAGGGGGCAATCCACTCAAAATGTTTTGGCCCATAATGTCTCAGATCACTGGTTGATTGAGAAAAAATCTCATCAGATCTGTTCGCATGACTGACGTCACTAGACCCACCGTCTCAACAATAGATATATAGAGAAGGAAAATAAAAAGAAAAGGTTATGTAATGACCTTCAGCGAAAAGCCTGAATGAACAAGTACTAACACAGAAAATAGAGCTATATGCGAGTTCCATGGTGGGGTTCAATCCATGCATGGAAAAGATCCGTCTTAGTCGCAGTTGGATTTCGTCTCTCTGAATAAAATATTCTCCTCATATTAAACTCCGCCTCCAGATGTGGACAAGCTCCACAGCAAAATGACAACTCCATTCGATGTAGGTTTATGCATCTGTGTAGTATTTTCTGCAGGGAAAACGGCTGGGCATGCAGCCCATGTTTGCTACTGCTTTAGGGCATTGTGAGCTATTGGGGATGTAACGTGTCATTACAATGCTCTGTCCCCTCCATGCCTGTAAAAGCTGACTTCAGATATGAACATGTGCCCCATTGAACTGATTGAATGTGGGGGATCAAAGAAGATTGATGCGTGCTAACATGAGGGAGTGAGTCTGTTTTCAACTCACCGGAGACCAGAGAGGTGGAGGTATTCATCAAGAGTTTTATTGGAAGTTGCATTTTGTAAAAGCTGTAAGTGTGGAGTGATATGTGCCCACTCTATGTGCTACCGACTCGTATTACTGACTTATCTACATGTTTGCGGTGCAGGTTTCCAGCACCTCCTCACTGTATGCGGCGGAAAGACAACAGAAGAGAAAATGCTCTTCCTCATCATGCATCCAACCATCTTTTCAGCCCAGAATAACATATACTGCCCTGTGTAGACAGAGTCCATGCTTTTTGTGATTCTGTGTCAAGCAATATAACGCTCAATAAATTATGTATGTGGTCCGTAGCAACAATTTGACATTGCTGGTTTTTTTTTTTTTTTAGTATCGACTGGAAAACGATCAAGAGTTGAGTAGGTAAAAGGGTTTAAGCCATCAAATATTCAACAGCTAGAGAGCGGACATACCCTGGAATACAACCCAGTAGTCTGAGTACTATAAGAAGTGAGGAAACAGCAACTCAAAGAGCAGAAAGACAATGTCATTCTTTGTTCCCCTAATCTTTGGTATGAGGGATTTCGAAACCCCTCTAGAAGGTATGCCACAAAACTTACACTGCCCAAACTGCAATAACAATTCAGTATTACCAACCAAGAGAAAGGAGTTTATTAGCTTCTGGTTCGTACCAGTGGTGCCTATTTATTGGGGGAAGCAACTCAAGTGCAATATATGTACCTGGAGACAAGATGTGACAAACGAGGAACTGGAAAAGTTCGGCATAACAAAGCAGAACGTTGGTTAGATGACTAGGGTATTAGACTGAAAGTGTATGGCATAAGGAAGAGTAAAAAGAAAGAAAATGTCTGGTTTTAGTGCTACTTGCGATAACTGTATTTAGTGTGTATCACGGCATGTGTGACAGATCAATGTAGAATGACTCTTTTTCCAGTACGCCACAAAAGAGGAAGAAGCGACTACACCAGGAAGGGGCTGGAGGTCGGTTCAATTGAGCTCTGCCTTTTGCAAGCAGCTGAGTGGCTGGAGAGAGGGAAAGGCCACTACTACCTTCTTCTCGCAGACGGCGAAAGTCTCTCTGCCATGCAACGAATTGAGAGAGCACATCTTCTCTTCCACCCACCACACGTCTCGCGGTGATGTGCCTGCCCCCTCCTCCTGGTTAACCTAAATAATAAAAGATTATCACAAGGACTACGTCTCGGAAAGTTCCAGGCTGGCAGGGTACACCAAATAATAAGTGCGAAAAGATGTCTGTGTCTCGTCCTCAAGAAGACATTTCCGAAGAAGAGGCTGAGTGTCTATGTTTACATGACAAGATAATCAGAGCATGCTCCATACGTTGACACGTCCACGCCCTCTCACTAGAACCTGAAAAACATCCGCTGTCCGAGCGGAAGGGAGCGCCGAACAAACCTGCTGAAAATCAAGTATACCCATAGCAAATGTCACCCTCGACTTGCGTCAGGGTAAAAGTCTCCTGCCTTCGTATCCCATCACCGGGGTTGCGAAAGAATTTGGGGTTATATTCTATGGGTCATAAATTACGTTCATATCTAGGTATTAAATTAACTTCTCGCATCAGCATGCATGTATTCTACAGCTGTGAATTTTAGTTGATGTCGAAAAATCTTCGAAATTCTATTTCAAATGTTTCCAGCTGCGCGTGCATGCATGAATTGAATACGCTGAATAAGATGTTCTTTTTTTTGTCTGAGTTTTCCTTTTTCCCTCCTCTATCTGGGTTAGTCTTAAGTTTATTGATGGTGTTTTTTCTTTTTCCAACTTTCTTCTTTGGAATATAAAGAGATATGGATATCCTAGTTCCCTAGTTGAGCTTGGGAGTACGGGTTTTTTCTTTTGCTTGCATTCCCAATTCCAATTCAATTTCAGTCTCAGTCTTAATCTCGGTTTCCAACCAGCCTTTCTCCAGTTTCTGTGGAACGAGTCCCTGTGTCGTCGATAATATACATATAACGCAAGGTGGGTCCCTCTTCAGCTGACTCGTGTAAAGAAGAATGACATATCAGGGAGGCTCCGCTATATTTGAACACTACCTCAATTTAAACGAATTGGGCAGTAAGCCAAGCAACCTGCAGTACTCTTTCGACGATGAAGATTCAGACCCTTTGACGGCGACGATTGCAGACTTTCAATCCAGCTTCCTCACAGATGGCACACCGTCTGATAGTTTGGCTCCCTTCACAAATGACATATTCAGATCTGATGACTTGCCTCTTTATACGACCAAAGAGAGTAAAAACAACACCTATTCTCTTTTATCAGATGCCTTCCCCCAGCAGCAGCACCAGTTGTCTGTGGACTACAACTCATTGATTGAGGATGATATATTCCAAACGCTGTCCGATAGCTCATCATCATCAGATTTCACACCCGTCTCGTTCGATGAAAGTGCGCCTGACTACGACTATATCGCCGGCGAGTCACGCATCAGTGAATCATCTCCGACGATGAGTTTACATAGCGTTTTCAAAGACACAACTTTGGTTGATGAATTCTTTTTACAGGCAACTGACAAGACAACTGCTGTCGAGCCAACCAACACACACAACAACAACATCCAGATGAGAAGATTCTCTACAAACTCACAGCCAATATCGTGCACTATTAATAACATTAACAACAACAACATCCCTGTACAAAGTACGTTTGGACCAGCTCTTAGCCCAAGATTAGGACAAACCCATTCAACAGCATCCGATGTAACTACAAGAACACCCTCAAATTTACCAATCAATCATGTGACTCGTGCATCAATTTCCGAGCCAACTTCACCAAAGTCTAAGTCAAAGTCCTCCTCTACTTTTGCAACTATAAGTCCTGGAAAGAGAAACACTCTAGACTCAAGGCTTTCTCTTGAGAAACTGGGAGAGGTTTTACAAACCACATCGCCGCAAGAGACTCTAGAAATTGAGAAATTCATTCTTGATATCTTCGGAAATGAATTAGGTTTTCCATTGGGCTACAAGACCTGGATAAGGGATACGAGTGAAAGCTACAGAAAACATTTGCTGGACGAGTTGTACAACAAAGTTAGACCTACGTATCCTGCCATGACCAAAAGTTTACTGGAAACAGTCATCAAGAGAGCCACATACAGTATGATGCAAGGAAGACTAAGGAAAGAGAGACGAGCATCTATGAAGTCTCGCCAAAGGAAGAAGACAGAGAAGTGAAAATAGTCAGACAGTATATTTTTTGAGTTTTGTTTATTTGAAAAAGAAATGAGTTTATGATGATAAATAAACAAATTATTTTAAAGAAACACATGGTATAAGAAGATACCATCATGAGTAGCAGTTGATTGTATCCTAGCCCATTATCGTTATCTCTATAAATCTCCAACTATCTCAGATATCTTATCCGAAACGGGGACCAATTCATAACAAAGTTTATGCTAACGAGCATTAACTTTAATCTTCAACTTCAAACTTTAATCTGGAACCTTAATTTTAATCTGGGGACTTTCGTTCAGTCTTGGACTTTTATCTCCAATGATAGATGTGAATCAATCAGATAATGTATCAGACAATAATGTCCCCTTCGTGAAGTTCTCTCAGCTTAGAGTAGCATATCTATATCAATCTATCTCTTGTGTCTTTCCTATTTTTGTGATCCATCCGCTTTACTAGGAGTAGGTCATCGACTTTTGATGTGAAGAGAAGATGCTGAGAGTTATCGCAGTTCTGACCGTGAAGAAAGAAGAGATCGCTGTCAGTCATGAGCTGTCAGTCGTGAGCTGGCAAGTTCAATACAAGACAGCAATAATATAATTATTTTTTGGTACCCACATAGAAGATAAGAAATCTTCTGCTACTAAACAGGAAACATGACATCGGGATAGACCTTCTACGGTCAGTTGGAAGGGGGAAGTTCTTTGGGACGGTCGTGAAGAAGGCAATGAATGCCTCAAAAACGAAACTTGGTGCTTGTTGCTTGCGCACAAGCCAAGTGGCCAATCCTTTGAGCGACCCGGTATTGCTCAAAAGCCTAGGAATGTGTCTGGTTTTGCTTGTTCAGATTGTGGTGCGGCTGATGTCTGTGTTTTGGTTCAACATACGCATCACATGGTGATCAAGAGCGAAACAACCTGAATGCTTCAGACACACTTCACTCTCGCCCAACATCAGTGCGCTCGCTACGCACTTGTAGTTCGACCTGGAGAGAACAGAGTTTAGCACATGCGCTTCAACTACTTTGAGGAGTGCGTACCTATAGTTACACGACACACATGTTAAGTACTGAGTCTGCATGGGACTGCATATCATGTCTTACAATTCAACCTAAAATAGGGATGATGTGTCTTACATAATAAGACAATCACTTAATCCCCACTGTACCACTGTATACCCCAATATTTGTGTCCAGCAGAGCAGGAGCAGAGCAGAGTGAGCGAGGGAGGTGGTGGAAAAAATAAACAAACTCATAAAGATCATTGGCATGATTCTGATCATTCCAGCTTTTTCAGCTCATTGTTTTCCCCTCCCCGCTGCTATTATCAGCACCACTGTCGGTGTGCTGTGTTGTAGCGCTGGCCTGCCTGCTGTGCTGTGATGGGATACCACTCAAAATCCATTTTCACGGGACCCGGTCCTGTTCTCGCCTTTAGGCTATCACAGATACGAGGTTTTACAGTTGTGTTTTGGTTTTATTTATACTTTGTGGGTCTAGTCTCATACTCTGCGTCAGCGCGCAGGAGCCTTTCTGTGTTTTTACAGTCTCTGCTGGCACCTTTTCTCCGAATTCCGGTCGCTGTTACACTCGCACCAGTTTGTAGTTATGTGCCCCCATGATCTGGATGCTTATGTCAGTATGTTTGCGGTGTCACAAAAACGAAGAACAAAGGAAAGAAAACAGGAGTAAGTGGCGCGGCGCCACATGCGCTGACGGGTGTCACAACTGTACATACAATACGCGTCAGGGTGATATATTCATAGCTACGTGTCCTGTGTCTGTACCGTGTGCGTGTGCGTGCGTGTGATTGTATGCGTGTGCTGTTTTCGAATCTACTGCTCACACAATTATGGGTAATGGCGCAAGTACACCCGTTGGTGGTGGTGACAGGTTATCCAGCGGGTACAATGAACAACCGCACGGGCCCAGCTTGAAAGGATCACCAAGTGTAGCGCAAACACAAGCACAGCTTGGAGAAGCTGTTGGCTTGACAGGGGGCACTGGTAGCGGCAATGGCAGCGGTGCTGCCTCGGCACGCGGTGAACAGAACAATAATAGATACCACATTGACAGGATAATGGGCGAAATGACGGACAATCTCAACAAGATCAATGAAACAGGTCGAGTCAGCAACTCAAAACCAACAACGCCGAATATCTTCATCGACCAGTTGGTTGATAACGACTACTTCTCCAGGTCGCGCCAGGACTCTGACACGTACACTGTCGAACAGGGCAACGATGGTTTATTTGATGACGACGATGACGACGATCTGGCTAGCCGCGGACATATGGTTGATGCCAAACTTGCACCCGCAACAGCAAGTGACACTGCTCCCGCTGCAATGAAAGAAGTTCTGATCAAGTTCCAAACAGCGTCCACCCAGTTGAAGGAAACTGACATGGTGCATGTGATCGGCTCTTTCGATGGATGGAGATCAAAAGTACAGCTGAAACCAGCGTCGGATTCCCCTCCAAACAGACTTTCAGATGGTGACGATGATGAGGTGGTTCAGTCACCTCAATTTCAGACGCGGATCAACCTTCCCATTGGCGTCTACAGGGTGAAATTTCTGGTGAACAGTCAACTCAAATACAGCGATTTGCTTCCTATTGCTACTGACAAGTCAGGGCAAGTGGTGAACTGGTTTGAAGTTGACAACAGTGTTGAAGACGATACTTTGGAAGCAGGGATCAATGAGACCTTAAAAATTGACAATAACAAGAGGAAGTCATTTTACAATGAGGGAACCTCACATGCACCACCACGTACTACTATGGTTACACCTCAGCCACTGCAAGTATACAGCCAAGAAATACCAAAGATATTCGAAATTTCAGGGACGTCTGCCGATGAGATTCTTCCTATAGATGAGACATTTCTTCATCGCCATCCAATTCCCGATCTCCCTGTGTACCTGAACAACAATTACCTGAACAAGCATTTCAACACACACCATCACAACAACCTATCTGACGCGGGCGCCAGCAACGCAGGGAGTTCTGTGAAAGGTTTGAACTCACATATAATCCCACACGTCAATCTCAAACACCTGCTCACTTCCAACATCAAAAACAACGTGCTGGGTGTCGCATGTACAACTAGGTATTCTGGAAAGTTTTTGACACAGATAATCTACTCCCCTGCTGATTGTGATCTGTGATGGGCGCAGCAGAGCAATACCAATAGCCAAGAATTATTTTCATTATATACATACAACTATAAAACCACAGGCTTTGTGATAGTTTGGTATCCAGAGCACATAACACAGCGCAGAGTATCCTGTACCTTACCGCGCACGGTCATGAGTTTGGCAACTCTTCCTGTGTTGTGCTGTTTGAATGATACAAACCCACTCTGCTTTGGCCCGGCCTTGGAATTGTTGTTTTTGTCTTGCTTATTGGTGCACCACTCCCGTTGAATTGTAGCGCTTGTAGCCAATGAGTAGAAAAGTATCTTAGGGCTGTCTCTGAGAACAATGTCTTCGATACTCAGCAGTTGTAAGTTACTCAAGGAGAAGGTTTCGTCAAACAGGAGCCAGTTGTCATCGTCTCCAAGCTCAGGCGATTGCCTGACTGCAGTCTGGAGTGCTCCTGATTGACAGTCTTTGAATATAATAAACCTTAGTCGGAGCAGGCTGAACGCATTGTGCTGCACTTCTTCCTCAGGCCCATGATCACGCACCAGCAGAGGCCTGACATCGTTGGTGTTCATCAGAACTGCCATTGCCTCTAGTTGCGGGATAGCACCCAGCACAGTGACTGGTGGATCTGTGCACCTGCAACGGCCACTGCAACTGCTAGCATCTGCTCGTAGAATGCCACTACTACTACCCCCCACTGCATTGGTGAAGACGCCCAGAGGCAACAGCACAATCACTTTACGTCCAGCACCCGGAACCAATTTCTCGAGCTCGTCTCGAACCTCACCAATCTTGGCTGAGTCTCTGCCAATCGTCCCAAACTCTCCTCTGCACAGGTTGGATATCAGCCAAGCCACCAGTTCTTGGTGCCGGCACCGCCAATTGACGCTCACCAGCTTCTCTTTGTCCTCATCGCTCATTGTCTCCCAGCCCGCATTAGCATCACAAGCTGACACTCACTCACTCGCTCACTTACTCACGACAACACACACGTCGCTCCCACGCTGCCACTTCCCACTCGCCCATCTATATATACGCAATCACACACCAGCTCATTGCAATCTAAATCTCATGACAATATTTGAGGTATTTTCCCTTCAAATCCGGTGATGTGCTTTTGCTAGTTGCTTTAAATTCCTCAAATTACTCATCAGCCCCTTGAACATGAGACGGACATATATTGAAAACGGTGAAAAAGGCATCGACATGACTGAGGGTTGCATCTGAATCAGCTCACCGTGGACAGCACAGAGAATAGCAGTGGCAGTGGCACAGCTGGGTGGACTCGGTTGCCTGGTACTGATATGGATGTGTATGTTCTCTTCCCTGGTAGTTGTTGTTTTCTTTTTTTGTCCGCTGCATTCGTTGTCTTGGGTGTGTTGCCTGGTTGATGAGAGTTGGGGTATCACCTGTATGCAATGAGGAGAAGGAAACGCAGTGTCTGAGACGTATGGAGATGGAGATGGGCCCTAATGAGGAGAAAATAGTAAGGTTGGCGTGTCGTGCCGTGTCGTGTATTACGGACCATTTGTCTTTCCCAGCTGCTGCTCTAGCATCTCGGTCCACGGTTCAACGAAATCTAAACCAATTGCCTCATCGTTTTTGAGAAACCAGTCAATCACAGTATCCGGGAGAGGGAGCTGGGCTGTATTGTTCATGTTCTGGTAGTTCATGTGTGATGCAGTTGGGTACGCGAACCTATCCTCCACAGGGTTCTCCTGATCGTCGATCGGGAACGGTGGTTGCGGTTGTTGTTGATACTCTGGTTGATCGACCTGTCGAGGAAGCTGCTGTGGTTGCTGCTGCTGTATGTGTTGCTGCTGCTGTTGTGGCTGCTGTCCTGCTTGGGCTTCCAGAGGAAATGGATCCTGAAACAGTGAACGCTGTGGAATATACTCAGTCGAGTATGTTCGATCGCTAGCAACTTCGGGATTGCCACTGCGATTGTTGATGCTGTGCTCATGACTATGATTGTGCCTATGGCTCTTTACGTGCTCATCCTCGCTATCATCTTCACTGTCCTCCCCATCATCCAGTTTTCTCATCTTTGGAGCAGTAGTAGCCACCATTGTTCGATGCTTCATTTCAGTACACAGATACATCAAGATAGTTGAGTATCTTGTGCACAAGTGCAACTCGTCAGGACTGGCCTCTCTCAGCACTATTGCCGCCTTCTGTATAGTCTGAAGTATATCCTCGATAGGAATTATGCTCAGCGTAAGAATGGCTGAAGTCTGTGATTCCCACCCAACTTTCTTGCCAGTTGGTTCTTTCTTTGTTGCATCAAGCTGCTCACGATTATTATGGTGGTGGGGTTGGTGATGATGATGCTGTTGCTGTTGTGGGTGTTGCTGGGCTTTAGTCCTATTTGTCAATGTTAAGAAACATTTGACGATAAACGCAACAGATCTAACAATTCTTGTCACCCATCTAACTGGCATGTATTTCAGAAGCTTCAGCTTATGGACTCGGATGGCAGCGTTCAGAATCTCAAGAGAAGAATTATAAGCAATCTCAACAAACTTCGAGGCCTTGGAGATCTCATCTAATCTGATGTTGTTGAGAGGTTTCTTAGCGTCTGAAACGCTTGTATTCAACGGTGTCTCAATACTTAGAGCAAGAGAGTAGATGTACAACTGGCAATAGTAGTAATCACAAATCAGTGACTCTTTATCAATCTGTTTCGTCACTTCGTTTACATGTTTGATATTGGTTGCCTGCTTCAAGTTGCAATGCTGGTTGAAATTCTTAGGGTTGCTTGGTCTGAGTAGCTTCTTGTATGTTCTATACCAATTATCGATCAATGGTGAAAACACACCCAACACTGTCAAGTTCTGTCTCGGTGATGATGCTCGATCGCTGCTGGTGTATATAGTTTCGTAAGCCAAGAACATGATTCTAAGTATCTCCAACTTCGCCTTTTGACTGAAGGTAAATTTCAGAGCTCTTTTCTGTATTGAGCGACGTCTCATTGTTTCCTCGTCCATGCTTAGCACGAACTCGTCATATTGGAACTTCTTAATCCCGCTAATGTCGTCCTCGTCAGCATTATCAAGATCTACTTCCCCCAAGCTCTGAGAAAGCATACTTCTTTGGCCGAGATTCATTGCGGTGTTGGTCTCTGCCAAATGTGTTGCAACAAAAATCTCAGGGGACTGATTTATGAAGCCCATGTCCTGACTAAGTCTCACGGAGGATCCAATCAACATCCATGCCATCCTATCGCTTCTTCGCATGGCGCTGAGTCCTGCAAAATTGTCTTCATCTTCTCCCTGTGGAATTTCTGGATCAGTTACATCTGGATTATTGGCATAGTCTGACCATCTCCAATGAATAGCCCTTGGGTTCCACTCGGTGAACAGCAGAAAGGCAAGTGCAGTTCCTATGGATCTTGTTGAAGCTTCTGCCCATACTGTCTGTGATATAAGCCTTTGGCAATAGATCCACAGTCTTTCGTGCAACTGTATATTCCTTGATTCTTTCGTGACAACCTCTTCGCCTTCGAACGGGTGATACCGTGAAACAATTGTCAGAATGGCACATAGAAGAATAGGATAGCCTGCTAATACATCAGGGGAGTGCAATTGTTGAGGGATGTGAGGGAAAAAGGGATGAAGTGTCAGAAAGAAAAGGTTGATTAATCTGACAGCCTCTTCCTCGCTCAGCATTTTGCCCTCACCGATATACCCAATGTCACTAAGCTTCTTGCGGGATTTTGGATGAACAAAAGCTGTATTGGTGACTGGTGGGAGACTTGGTGGAACTGTCCCTTCTGGCCTAATCAGTGGGGCAAAACTTGAGTCAAATGGTTTGCTAGTGTCAACAACAGGACCAATTTCTGGACCCGCAGGTAGTGCAGGTACAGAGATTGTAGCTGAGCCTAGAGATGCTGTAGGATCAGGAGGTGATATAGGAGATTTCACTGCCTGTATAGGTACTGTTGATCCTTGCCTTGAAGTTGAGGTTGATGTCGAATTGTTAGGGGAGTTGACGGATGATGAATGACCTTCTTGTGTCTCAAGCTGAGCATGTCGTTCTCTAGCGTTGATATTATCCCTATCGTCTGCTTTCGCCATGGTTCCTGCGGCACGAGCAAGGAAGACCAACGCTCCTTGCATGGTAGAAAATTGAGAGGATCTATTAGGGGGGATTGTGAAAGTACTGTTGCCGTCGTCCGGCTGTGTTGTACGGTCAGAAACAGCTGGTTTGGTGGATGAAGAAGATGACGTGGAAGAATAAGTAGAAGGGGCTAGTGGTAACGGGCCAGGAGCATCCTCCTGGTTGGTGATCGCGGTAAGAGACATTGGTTTATGCTGCTTGTGAAATTGTTGTTGTTGCTGCTGCTGTTGCTGGCTCAATGAATGGTCCTTGCCAAAAATCTGGGAATCAACTTGACTGTACCCTTCCTCTATGATATCAACTCTTTGCCTCTTTGATTGCAGCTGTCCCTGCTCATCCACGGTCGATGACACGCCGTGGACCGCCATTCCTTCAGATGAGGATGTGGCCGCCCCAGGTCCCGATGCTGCCTTAGACGCTTTCCTCTTATGTTTCGCGCCGGCCTGTGAACCTCCCCTTCTAGACTCTGCAAACACGCACTCTTTCCTCTCCCGCCTGCATCTAACACACGGTGGTTCTGGCTGCTCAACACTTCCCAAGTCGCACTTGACCTTGCGTGTGCGGCAATTCAAACACGCCTTGTAGTTCCTGCGGTACTTCCCGTCAGAGCTTCGCTGTCCGCTATCCCCAGCGCCTGCATTCATTACGCTAAATCCATTCATTGCCACCCATTCACTGGACCACTGTACTAACCGATCTACCCAAACCTGGAAGCCTGTACCTCTAATAGTTTGTAAGTTTATATTTGGTTGTTGATTTTTCTGGTTATACCCTCCGTGAATTACCGTTTTTTACCGGGATAATACAGGTGAACAAACAAAACAAAACTCAGATTACTGACTAAAAATGTATTTAAACGCTGCCTTTATATATCATATGGAAGGTAATGGTGACTGATTAAGTGGTAGTATATAGGAAGGAAAGGGAAGCATAAGCCATGCTATTTCTTGGGTCTATTTGGACGGTTGTTGAGTGACATCAACAACTCCGTCCTTCTCCTCGGCGCAGTCGTCATGCTTGTGATCCAAACTCTCAGCAGATGACTCTTCGGAATGGTGGTGGTGGACACCCAGTCTTGATGTGTCGAAGCCAGTGGACTCGAGATATTCCATGAACAGCACATCTTCGTCGGCCATTGCGGCTTGGTCGACTGATGGTAGCAGGAACAGAGCCATAGCAGCAGAGAAAATACCCAAGGAGGCTCCTAGCCACCAAGCAGCTTTGATTCCATGTGCACGTGTCAATGGCGTGAAGATGTAGACACCCACAAATGCACCAATCTTACCCACGGCAGCAGCAATACCATAGTACTGCCCTCTGATTGGGGTACACGATGTCTTGGAAGCCAAAAGCCCAATGTTGTCACCAGGTCCAAACTCACCAAGGGCCATAAACACACCGTAAATAACGACAAATCCAGCGATTGACTCTTGTAGTTTCTCAAGGGATCCGGCCATGGCAAATCCAATGATGGATTGCGCAGTAACCCCAATAACAAGGGTCAGACGAGGACCAATGAAATCAGCAGATATGGCTCCCAGGAAAGCACCAGGGATGTAGAACAAGTTCAACACAACATTCCACCCAAACTTGGCGTACAAGTCCTCAGAGTCGTAAAGCTGTGTGATGATGTAGGAGGAGAACAGACCAAAAGAGTAGGCAGACAAATCGTAGATGAACCAAATCAAGGAGACCACTGTGAGTCTTAACCAGTAAAACTTAATAACAGTCCAGTATGGGACAGAAACTGTTTTGAATCTAGTCTTTTGGAACTGCTCTCCTTCTTCGTAGTACAAACGGAGGATAAACAAAGAGATAGGTGGAATGGCACCAAGACCAAGGGTAATTCTCCACACTGGAGTCAAGTTATCTGGGCCAAAAATCCATAGCAACACCATTGGGACAAAAGCGGCAATGACGAAACCAGAGTCAATCATGAAATTGGTGAACCAAACAAACCATCTGTTTCTTTTACCAGGAGATAGCATTGCAGATGCTTCAGCACATGCGGTAGAACCTGCCGGGTACTCTGAACCAATACCAATTCCCAGGAAAGTTCTGTAGACAGTAAGTGCGATCAACATACCCTCCACGTCATTGGCGTTTTTACCCCATGCACCTGAACACAAGATAGTAAAGATGATCAGGATCAAGGTACCCCAAACCATTGCGTGTTTTCTTGAATGATAGTCGGCAATGTAACCGAACAGAAGCTGACCCACAACTGTCCCAACAAATGCTAATGAGGTCACGTTTCTAATGGCATTAGAGTCAGCGTACTCAGTCGGGTAAAGAATGGTAAGACAGGTGGAGACAACACCAATGGAGTTGTTCACATAACCATCAGAGAAAAGACCAGCACCGGCTGTGATGATTGGCAGGTACTTCTTCTTCCATCCCATCGCCTTGAACTCTTCTTGGCGAGCCATGAAGGCTTCCTCCTCCGCCTCCAAGGCTTTGTTGGACTTGTGGATGGTTATCTCCTTCTTGGCCTTTGGGTACCATCCCCCAAACAGCTCACGAAAAGATTTTGGGATATCTCTAGTCGACATTGCAAACCGTTGACTTCACTGCTTTAACAAAACTGGTGAAACTAATCCCTCTCTTCAAACGAATGTGTATATGTATATATATAGAAAAAATTTTCTCTGGTTTTTTCGTATTAACAATGCATCTCAGTACTCCCTTTCCTCCCTGCTCCTGTTTGAGCAGCTCCTCATTGGAGACAGAAAAAAAAGGTATGATTTCCAACCAACATCTACTCTGTCATTTATGTACGGCGTAGCTTTCCAAAAACATAGACGCAGTTCAGTTGATGCACTTTTGTACAAAGTTAACTCTAGAGAATCAAGCCGGATAGGCCGGGGCCTCGGTTTCAGTCAACTACAAATGTAGTTTGGTCTTGTGTATCTGCATTGCCCGTTGTATCTGGTGGAGATAGAACACAGTTGTGTTGTGGTTGTAGTTGTGGTTGTTGTTGTTGTTGTTAATGTTGTTCTATTTCACATGTGGGAAGGAGATGCATATTGATTTATTATTTCGTCTGCAGCTTCCCAACAACATGTCCAGAAATGGATGAATAGGGCATAGGAAACGGGCCGGTGGCCAGGACGTGTAGTTCGGTTTGCGGGTTTCAACCAAAGGTTAGCAGCGAGCTAGCTAACTGTAGAGATAGGGGTAGAGAGAGCGAGAGAGGACGGCGAGCTGGCAAGACGCGCAATGGAATAAACGATATTTTTTGGTTACCACCGGTGTGTGGCTGGCTGCTTCACTTTTGTTCTTCATTTGTGCATACGTTGTTAGAATGTGAAAATTTTTTCTTGGTATGCTTGCCAATCTTCTTCCGGATTAATTGCAGGCTCTGGGCGGCGGCAGCAGCGGAGCGGTCTGGCGCGCCCATCACACCACAGTAATTTTTCATCAGGGCTCTGCTACAACTGCAACTATATCACAACTAGAACAAAAAATCTGGGCACCAGTCATACACAGATTGAAGCGTAAGGGGTTCGCCATGTGCGTGTCAGATAATGCAGTTGATGGCCATGTGCGTGGCTTTTGTGTCAATTTCACTCAATGAACAGTGAGTTTGAAATTCCACCGGAATTTCACTGATGCCTCCTCTTCTCCTCTGTACGTACAGCCTTTCTTTGATTCGCGGAACTGTCGGCGTGTGAGGTTGCCGGGGCACAGTTCCGGAGTGCTAGTCTCCAGATGCCATGTCAGCGTATAATACGCACACCGGTACCTCAAACTGGGACAGACAGCCTTTAGGTAAAGGTAGTGAGGCGGAGTGGGTCGTTCGTCTATATGTATCAATACTGCTAAGCCAGCACCCGGAATGGGTAAGCTGCTTTCCGTTGTGCTGCTTATGAGGTGATGCAGACCGCCCGCTGAACGAATGCGGGTGTTCTCTCTTTCCCCTGTCCAAAGACACAGTCGTATACACACAGAACTTCTCGGAATCAATCAAATATCTATTAGTGCGGTATATGTATAATCGGAGCATGTAGTACACATATCTATTGCTTCACTAGCTCAGTCGGTAGAGCGTCAGTCTCATAATCTGAAGGTCGACAGTTCGAACCTGCCGTGGAGCATTTTTTTCGAATTTTTTCTTCATCCCTCTCGACAATGGCATGAACGGCATTCAGGAATCCCACAATTATCAGCCGCAAGGGCGTACACAATCGATTTTAATCTCTACAGTTCGTTGAAGTTTTTTCTGTTGCATAACAGGGTATATAGCAACAGAGGGGGGTTTCGTATAAAATTTCACATCTAGCTCAACAGCAAATCCCACAAGCCACTCTCATTGCGATAGTCATGATATACAACGGTGACCAGATAGTAATCATCATGGATGCTAGTGATTAGGTCGTGCGAAGGAGTCCCCTTCTTGTACAGTTTTGCCCATTCAGACCAAATTGCGAAGGCCTCGTCACACCAAGCTTTGAAAGACTCCTCCTCGATGATTGTCGTTTGCAAAATCTCACGGTCAGGGAATACACCCCAAGTCACAGCATTGGAAGATTTAGCACTCAGATTCGTTTCAAAGTGTCCTGTGGCATCACCCAAGTAATATGATGCGTTTGGATCACTCTCCAATTTAGCCTTGAAGAAACTACCCCATGCTTGTTTGGAAACAAAAAGCTCAACAAACGCCTTTTGATACACATACCCACCCTTTGGACCCCATCCAAAGATTCTATCATTTGATTTAGCTGCATCAGTAGCAGGTTGAGATGCGAGAGAGAAAAATCCTTGTTCGTTCAACTGGATCAACTCCTCTTGAATGATTGCCGTTTCTGGACTCAGTCCTAGCTCTGACCAAGGCAGCGCATCTATACGACCCTCCAGATACTTGATGAAAACATTTGATATATCTTTGGAATCGACTGGATATCCCCAAAGCTCGTACGCTCTTCTATTAGCAACTTTCAAAGACGGTCCATACCCATCAATTTCACCATAAGCTGGAGATCTGGAGTCACCAAATCTACCGTTAGGAAAATCATCCCAAGTGGCATCACGTCCCAAAGTACCTTCACCTGCTGAAATCGCAATGATTTCCTTCTTTGAAGGTGCAGATAGTTTGAAGTCTGTTGGAGTTTCAAAGTCGTTTGAGCCTTTTCTCACTTTATCAACAAGTACCTTATTCGATGTATTGAAACTCTGAGAGCGAGTCTTCTTCTTAGTTTGCGAAATCGCATTGTCTTTGACCTCTTCGTCGTCTTCATCATCCATGATCGCATCACCTTCTTCAGACTTCTCGTCAATTATGAGACTCAGTAAGCTGGATTGTTCCACAATCTGTGCTATGGATTTCTCCAAATTCAACGTATAAAAATGGAATCCTCTAATTCTTCCCTGAGTTCTTGAGTAAATCTCGTGAACTGCATTCTTCAGAATTTCAACACCAATTGCCTTGACTTTGTCATCATCATTTTGTATGTTTTCAGGGAACTTATCCAAAATGGACTGCGGAATAGCAGTGTGAGACAATTTGGCAGCTCTATGAAATAGCTGATAGGTGTTGATAGGCATTAGCCCCGGGAGAATCGGAATATCAGCACTGACATGCTTTCTCACCTTCTCCTCGAAGATCAGAAACTGCTCGACATCGTAGAAAAGTTGGGTAATGACAAAATCAGCGCCTGCATCAACCTTCTCCTTCAAGTATGGCAAGTCTCTCTCAAAATCCTGCTGGGAGCCATCAGCTCCTTCACAGTGACCATCTGGGTAAGCAGCAACACCAATGCTGAAATAGTCCCCATACTGCTGGCGAATATAGCGGACGAGATCGACTGCGTATTGAAACTCCCCAGAGTTGGGAACAAAGTATTCCTCGCCTCTTGGAGGATCTCCTCTCAGTGCAAGGATATTGCGCACTCCCGCAGCCTTAGCTTTGGCTAGAGCGTCGTCAATGATAGCCTTGTCGGTGTTTGTGCAAGTCAAATGCATGCATGTCGTCAGGTCAAGGTCCTTTTGGCAGGTGGCTACCAAGGAGAGGGTTTTCTCGGCTGTGGAGCCGCCCGCTCCCCATGTGATTGTTACAAATAGTGGATTCAGCGCTGACATACGCTGCACTCTGTTCAGCAAGTTGGAGATACCCTACGCGCAGACAGTTAGTTGTCTTTGTCAGTACACATTACTTCACTTCATCGTCAGCATATTCTCTGCCCTGTCCGCTACACAGTCCATTATCCAGCCACAGCCTGTATCCTGAACCAGACGCCAGCTACCAGTAACAAGTAGCCGCCGATGGTGGTGCGTGGTGTGGATGGTGCGTGGATCTGCACACAGAGTGTTTAACTTACCGTTTCGGTCTTGGGTGGGAAGAACTCAAGGGATATGAACACTTCATCTTTCGCCAGCTGTGCGATCTTCTCCTTAATAGTGACAGAGGCCATGGTAGCACACACGCAATTGCTGTAATATTACTTCTCTTCTCTCCGCCGTCGAGTGTGGTGTGCGTCATCACCGACTTTCCAATCAGGGAGGAAAAAAAATTCCATTCCGCACTAACCGGCTCCCACTAAAAGTGAGTTTTAGTGGCAGGCCCTGGCGCCACTGCGGGCGGGGAGCCCTGCCCACTGCTCTCCCTAGAGGCGAGGGCCCAGGCCCAAAAAAAGCTTTGAAGTTAATTTCGGGGTGTATCTGTCCTTAATCATGTGATGCATCACGTGGCTTGCTGTCCAGGTCGGAATTTGTCACGGTTCGCGCACGCTGGACACAAACACTGTGGTGATGGAGATGGAGAGTAAAGGCGAGTAGATTAAGCAGGGCGGCGCAAGGCACCGCAAGACAAGGCACCGCAAGGTAAGACCGTGTGTGTGTGGACGCAGCTCTGGACCGATGTCAGCACTATTCGTGGCCAACGACGAGGACGAAGCAGCAGACAAGGAGAGGGAGATCACTGCCGCCAACCCTAACCATGCAGCGCAAGAGGAGGTGGCAGAAGTTGACGACGAGTACCCGCTGATCTTGAAAGAGAGCGAAGAGTCGGTGGAGCTCGATCCGATTGAAGTCACGCTTAGTCTGCCCCTCGAGTTTCAACAGCATATCGTCGAGGAGCTCATGGCTGATGACTCCCTCCTGATTCTGGGGAAGGGGCTCGGGCTAGAAGCAATAGTGGCGAACCTTCTGCATACAGTCAGCACGCCCGCAATGGTATCTGGGGTGAAGAAGAATAGTCTCGTTCTCCTACTGAACGCCAGCTCAAGGGAAATTGTAAGCATCGAGGAGGAAATGATGGATCTGAGCCTGATGGAGGGGAGTGACGATAGATCATTTGTAACCATTACGAGCGAGACGCACACATCGGAGAAGCGCCAGCAGATCTATCGCAAAGGAGGAGTTATATCCGTCACCTCCAGGATCCTCATTGTGGACATCCTCTCTGGGATTCTTGATGTCGCTAAGGTCACGGGGATCGTGGTGCTCCATGCGGAGAAGATTAATGATCTGTCCACGGAGTCAACCATCGCACACATGTTCAGAAAGTACAATAAGTGGGGGTTCATCAAAGCAGTCTCGGAGGCAGCAGAGGAATTTGCCTCTGGGTTCTCACCATTGCACAAGAGCTTGAAGGCCCTGCGTTTGAAAAAGATCTCGCTATGGCCCCGTTTTCATTATGACGTTACAAGCTCGTTGTTAATGGCCAATGCAGAGCCTGTTACTGAAATCAAGGTGGCAATGACAGAATCCATGAAACAGCTACAAACTGGTTCTCAGATATGCTTGAAAAATTGCATTGACGAATTGAAGAGAAAGACCCAGGAGTTTTCAATTGACTACTGGTCAATCGATAATGCCCTAGATGACTATTTTTTAACGTCTATACACAAAATTCTTGATCCACATTGGAACACCCTGAGCCATGACGCAAAGCAACTTGTACAAGATATCAAGCTGTTTCGAGATATACTGAAGTCTCTTGTATCATATGACTCTGTTCACCTCTACAGCATAATTCAGAGGGTGCAGGAAGCGAATAAACCTTCCATAAACAATATGAAAACTGAGTCTCCCTGGTTAATGCTCAAGGAAGCAAATCAGGTAATCACACATGCCAAGAAACGTGTATATGATGGAAACGAATATGTACTGGAGGAGCAACCGAAATGGGAACAACTCGCGATACTCATAGATGACATCAACGTCGAGAGATCATTTGATGGCTCCAGAAAAGGTCCTGTGCTGATCATGTGTGCAGATAACAATGTCCGAATGCAATTGGTACAAGTTCTTACATCAATGAGGCAGACAAACTCAAATCCAAGACAATACAGTTTCAGGAAGATGATGGTAACGAGGTTACAGAATTACCTGGATTCCAAAGAAATGGATAGAGATCTCATGAAGAAGATCAACAGTAGTGAAATGGCGAAAGATGAGGCAGAACAAGTTTTGAATGTCTCAAGAACATTTGCCCGAACCCCAGTAACTACCAGACGGAGAAGAACAAGAGGCGATCTGGCGGCAGCAAGAGTCAACAGATTGTTGAGCCGCTCTGCTAATGGCACTAGTGATATTGAAACTAAAATGGATAAGAAAGACTTGGAAATGGAACTGTTTGAGATGTCAATGGAAGGTGATGTGGAAATAATAGACTTTAAGGAGGAGGATGGAGAAGCACTCGAGGGAGTTAGCCTTGATGAAAATTCCTATGAACAGTATGAGTATATTGATCGTGCAAACCAAGTTGTCATTTCTAGATATAAGGCAGAGTCGGATTACGAGCTTTTGCACGAACTTATACCATCATTCATCATTATGTACGATCCAGATCTCGGTTTCATTAGACGCTTAGAGGTTTACCAAGCGATTCATAGTAACGATCCTGCTAAAACCTACTTCATGTACTATAGCGATTCGGTTGAAGAACAAAAGCACCTCACCACGATCAAAAAGGAGAAAGATGCGTTTACGAAATTAATTAGAGAAAAGGAGACTCTCCCCTCATTCTTCAACACAGATGAAGACTTTACCAAATTCAGCATTTATAAGCCCAACACCAAAGTAAACACAAGAATTGCAGGTGGTGCAAATTCACGTGGTAATGAAGATGAGTCCATGGTCGTAGTGGATACCAGGGAATTTGGTGCGCCATTACCAGGGTTGCTTTGGAGAATTGGACTGAAAGTGGTTCCTTGTATGCTGACAGTAGGTGATTACATTTTAACTTCAAAAGTGTGTATTGAGAGAAAATCAATTCCAGATCTGATTGGAAGCTTGAAGAATGGAAGGCTTCACGAACAATGTGCGCGTATGTCAGAGTCTTATGACATCCCAGCCTTACTGATTGAGTTCGACGAAAGCCAATCATTTTCCTTGGAATCGTTCGCAGAGAGTAGAACAAAGAAGGACTCAATAAAGACAACCAAAGAGTCGTCTATTGGAAGGATGCAAGAGGAGATACAAGTCAGTCTCTCCCAGCTGGTGATGAAATTTCCCAAGTTGAGAATCATATGGTCGTCTTCTCCCTACCAAACAGCTGAAATATTCGTTGAACTGAAGGACCAAAGAGAGAATCCCGATATCAGAACAGCTGTAAATCTGGGCTCCAACGTGAACAAGTCAAAGGACACGGTGTTGAAAGAGGCTGACCTTATCAGCTTCCTCCAGACTGTCCCTGGTATAACAAAGAATGACCAATACACCATTCTCAAGAAAGTCAAAGATACCAGCAAACTTGTCAAAATGACAGAGGACGTCCTAGCAAACTACATTGGCGAGGATCTGGCAGGAAGGATCTATCCGCATATCCAGGATACCTACAACGATGAATAGCGGCGGACAAAGTCACCACCAAATCTCAGTATACTACATTTGTACATAGGTACTATATAATACAAACTTGGTATTCATTCATTGCAAACTGACGGACTATCATAGAACACCTATAGTAAAGTTCCCTCGACGTTTTGATTCGCCTTCTTGAGATTGTCATACAATGTAAGTATTGGGTTCAATGTGTGGTTGTCTAAGGAGGCCAAAAGAGCACCAATAACAGTCTGAGAAGGCAAGTTGATGGCAACTAGCTCAAACCCTTTCGTAGTGCCGTGGTGGCAGATGATGAAGTCGAATGCCTTCTGAATCATACTGTTGACCAATGTGATAGATCTTGATGAGATCAACTTGAAAACATCATTCTCAGACTTTGAAGGGATAGCAGCTAGTGTGAGGCCTAGCTTAGTGAGCCCATCGGCAATATGCTGCTTGCTTCTTAGCCATCTCAAAGGAAGGTTTGATTTCAAGCAATCTGTTGGCAGTATCTCAGTGATGATTATCAAAGAGATGAGCGATTGTAGAACTAGAGAATCGCGCTCAGACACTGCAACAGCAATGTTCGCAGCATTCAATGGGAGGACCGATACCATGAACCTGAAGAGTTTATTGATCAAAGTGAACTCCCTATCTCTATGTGTTGATGCAAGATACATTTCCACCAGGGCTTGATTCTCTTTGGCATCAGGCAAGTCTGAATCATAAACTCCCGTCAGCACAGCACTGAACAACGTTCTATTCGGTGGGTCACGGACAATGAGCTTTGCAAACACATCCACTGCATGCGATTGGTACTTGTGCAAGTGCGGGTTGTACTCAAGGTAATCAACATGGCTCCCCTTGGCTTCTTCACTCCCAAAGGCTAGCACCAACATCACAATCGCTAATGCATCGTTGCAAGTTTTCAGTAGAAGCAGATGTGCAATGTTCATAAGAATGATTAATGAATCCTTCAGGAATCCCAGTCTTCTTCTCGTGAAGACAAATTTTTCTGGGGAAGAAGCTACTCCAAAGATCAGTTTAGTGATGAAATCCTTGAGGTATTCACATTGTGCAAGCACCTGTGAGTTGCTTTCATTGAACGAGATGTTTCTGATAATCATAGTTATCGTAGTCAATTGATCCACTACAAGAATTTGAGGATCCTCTGCGGTTCGCAGATTGACTTTGCTGAACGGATCTTCCGTTTCGTAACGAATATCAGCTAGCATCTCCAGATAATTAGGTATTGACAGTTTCTTTATGGTTGTTGGTTCGGTCTCCAAAGCTGAAGAGTCTGATTTAATGACATACCCGTTCGATGTGCTACTGTAATCGGTGCCATCTTCGATATCAACCATAGTGTCGTACTCATCGTTTTCCTCTGTGTACCCGTCATCTTGACCAGGTACAAACCCGCTAAATGAATCCACAGTAATGGTCACTGGGTCGCCCTGTTGCTGCTGAGGCGCATACGTCTCAAATATTTCATCAATTCTAGCGTTACCAACAGAAGATATCCCAGCAGAAGTCTCGATTGGACTATCTTCTGCTTTATCAGGAGATTTATCACTGTTTAACAGCTTGTCTAACAGTTTCAGAGACAAGCGAGTGAGAGATTCAAGAAACTCAGTACACTCTGCCAGTGGAATCAATAGAGCATTGTCCGCTGAGGTTACTAGTAGGGTGTTCAACGCAACGTTGATTTCAGATGTGATACCGGAATCCAAACTCATTGTCAGCGCATGGATATTGATTGTACCCAGTTCCGGTGCAAATAAGAATATAGGCTTGGAAGTATCAATCTGTTCCCCTGTTTGAGATAAAGTTTTAACGTCTAGTCCTGCATGGAGCTCTATAATTCGTTGCTCGGGGATATAATTACGGATAATTGCTGGTTGTGCAGGTTCTGGTGGTGGTGGTTGAGGGATATGTTGGGGAATTGAGGTAGCAGGATAGGAAGGTTGTGATTCCGCACTTCCAAGAGACACATTCTGATCTCCAACCAGTGGTGAATTGTGTGATGAACTCTTTTGCGAAGAAGTTGACTGCCTTTGGATATGGGGTTGTGTGCGCTGTATCTGTGGCTGTGATTGGGGCTGCTGTCTGTTTCTATTAGGGATATTCTGAGGCATCCGAGAAGTTTGAATAAACTGATCAGCTGATGGACTAGGCTGAAGTGGTTGTGCATTTTGGATAACTTGGGGACTTGACGCATTGGAACTCGCAAAGATCTGTTGAGGTATGAATTGAGCTTGAGCTTGCTGAGGAATGGTTTGGGTATGCGATTGGATCTGGCCTGGTGCTTGTGCTTGAGCTTGTTGCTGTTGCTGATGTTGCTGTTGCTGCTGTTGCTGTTGCTGCTGTTGCTGTTGCTGCTGTTGCTGTTGCTGCTGTTGCTGTTGCTGCTGTTGCTGTTGCTGCTGTTGCTGTTGCTGCTGTTGCTGTTGCTGCTGCTGCTGTTGTTGTTGTTGTTGTTGAGAGATGAGGTTGTACTGGGCATTAGGAGCACCTTGCTCTGGTGTCTGACCTTGGCGAGATCTCAATAACGCCTCATGTTGTCTCTGCAAAGCAGCCCTTCTAGTTTGTAAGTCCCTTTGACCTTCTGGAGTTGAGGCATATTGCTCAAATGGTAATAAGTAATTAAAATATGTCTGTGTCAGCTCTCTCACTAAAGCAGGATTTTGATCAACTTGAACTCCAAGTTTTTGACCAACAAACCCCCATTGGTCTTGTCTGGAAACATTCTGTGATCCACCTAACCTGGCAACAATGGCATAAAAAAAGAAGGGGTGGATTTTCTTATCTCCAACAACAGGTACTGAAGTTACAGGTGTGCCTCTATTCTTCATGAAATCAGTCAAGGTTCTCATAAACAGTTCAATCTGTAAAGAGCTCAATTGTGAACTTCTCGCTCTATTTTCATCAGAAACATTGTTCGGTGGCTGAGAGTTGATGTTAGACTGCTGGCTCCCGGTGAAACTAGGATTTCTTGGTGTTGGAGGCTGCGATGCCTGTTGCTGTCTGTTTTGATTACCTGGATTGTATTGCTGGTTACCCTCAAATGGAGGTGATCTGGGGTCCTGGAGCGGAGATCCCACACGGCCTGACATTTGACCTTGGCCTTGACCTTGACCTTGTTGATGCTGCTGCTGTTGCGAAGCTCTCTGTTGGGCCTGTTTCTGTGCTGCTTGTTGCGCTTGCTGTTGCCTCACTCTGGCCTGTTGAAGCTGTTGAAGTCTAAAATTCTGCTGTTGTTGCTGTTGCTGTAGCTGTTGAAAAGACTGTTGGGAACCTGGTGTAATCCCTCCGGCTTGTAAGTTTGGTGAATGTTGTTGTTGTTGCTGTTGCTGTTGCTGTTGCTGTTGCTGTTGCTGCAGCTGCTGTTGTAATATCTGCTGTTGAAGGCGGTGCTGGTTCTGGCTGTTTTGATGCTGGAGCGCAGCAATCATTCCAGCCTTGTCTATGGGCATATTATTGTAAGCAACCCCCATTTGTGGACTCTGATGTTGACCAGCAGAAGGAATTGTCGGGTGGTGTTGATTAGGAGAAAATGCAGACATATGAAACCCTTGGGTAGGTTGAGTTGGAACCTGTTGCTGTTGGCGCTGTTGACCACGCGAAGGTTGATTGTTTCTATCACTCAAGAGAGATTGTATAAGGTCATCAGGGTCACTGTTGCTCTTAAACCCGGACCCACCGGTAAGCATATCTGGTCTCTGGTCATTGAACTCATGCTGTTGCTGTTGCTGTTGTTGTTGTTGTAGCTGTTGGTTCAAAATCTGTTGTGGTGTTAGGCTCCCACTGCTGAAAGAAGAAGATTGTGGAACTTGTTGCTGTTGTTGAGGAGTTATCTGGACCTGTTGCTGTTGAAACTCGCCTGGTTGGTCCTTGAACATTCCGCCCTGTTGGTTCATAGCCGATATAGGTGCACCATGTTCGCTGTTACTAGGGCCCCCTATCCCCACTGAGGAGCCATTATTACCGTCATTATCAAGGTAGTTTAAGAATGAAGACATATCATCTCCATTATTGCTGACCCCACCAACATTGCCCATCAATGCCGAGCTGGGCGCATCATTTTTCATTTGGTCACTGAGCCAGTAACTGTCGGACATTTTGACACAATTCCTCCAACTCTGTTCACTCCAAACTGTCTAGCCACCCCGCCAGACTAGTCCTCTTGCTCTGTGTTTACCTCCCTGGGTCTCTTTCCTCCTGTTTTTTTGGTTTTTTGTTTTTGTTTTTGTTCAACGCCAGAAAAAAAAACTGTTTCGAAGAGAAAGGGCTGCAAACCTTTAGTCTTAGAGACTAGACTTTGGAGACTATACTTTAGAGACTAGGCTTTAGAGACTAAGACTAGATTTTGAGACTCTAGACTTGGTTGAAAATAGTCTAGACTAGACTACCACAGACGAGAAAGACGGGAAAAAGAGGTTTGGTGTATATCTGTGCTCAGATTTACGCACTGTGCCCTGCCGGGAGGTGTTGGCTAGTGAAGGATCGGTTTAATTGATATATATTATACGAAAAGTAGATAGATGAATGTTGATGTTAATGTTGGCTGTTTCTTGAAGTACCGCACGATGAAGAGGTGGGAGCTCAATCATCACCAATCTTGAAATGGTATTGCAAAAGAAAGCAGACTTGGTCAAACATCACGGTATCTATCTGGAACGTTTCATGTAGCCAGCCAAAATGGGGGCGCGCGCGACACGCACGCCACGCGGGCTATTTATTACTTGTCCCCCATTACATGATAGAATTAGAACAAGGAAGGTATCTGGATTTGAGGAGAAGACAGAGAAGAATTAAAAGGCCTCCAATTGGGCAGAGATCTCTTCTAGCTCCGCTTTGGCGGTGTTGTACTTTTCACTCAACTCCTCGTGTTTAGACTCCCAGTCTTCACGCTCACTTTCCAAAGAGGCAACCTTTCTCTCCAATTGCTCAACCTTCAAGTCTGTTTCACGCAACTTCTCGGTGGTTTCCTTCAAATTTCTGTCAGACTCTTCCAATTCCTCCTCTAGCTGTTGGTTCTTCTTAGTGAAGTTCTCGTTGTGAGATTTCAAGGAGGAAGACTCTTCAGCTGCGCTCTTGTGCTCGGTAACTTTGCCTTCCAATTCATCCAACTGCTCCTCCAAAGTTTGGTTGTTTCTGGTCAAAGCTTGGATCTTGTTATCTTTGTCCAAGTTTTCCTGCTCCAACTCTTTGATTCTGACTTGTAGTTCGTCAGCCTTCTCTTGCCATTTCTCAGCGTCCAACTTCAAGTTGTTCAATTTCTATAGTGAATGTTAGTCCTGGAACTCCACTACTGGTACAAAGAATACGGCAGGAGAACTATCACAATCGTGGGAAATGGTGCGTCGCCGAGAGTGTAGGCTATCAGAAATCAGCCATTGCATCTCTGAACTCGCCGGTCTTTGAGTTCGACAGCTCGCATCGTCATCCGACTCTGTCATGGTGGATCTGGTGCGATCCACCCGAGTTCAGGTGCCCACCCACGGAGAACACAGCCCCCGGTCGCCATCAGCCGCCCATCGCCTGATGTCTGCGTTCTGGCAACCATGACCTGATACAATTACCCTGTGTCCGCTCAGTCTCAGCGACTCCATACATACCTCTTTCAATTTATCCATCTTTTATTGTACTATTCGTCGTGGAGAGTGAGTGGTTTCGTGTTGAAGGGAAACGAAAGATCCTAAAAAAACACAAAAAACAACAACAAAAAAAGTTCAATCTCCCACGTCAACCAAACACAAAAATGGAGCGCTCAGTCCGGTCAGACTAGTCTCGCACGCGCAGCAGACGACTGGACTGGCCTGAAAGGATTCGCGAACATCCGCGAAAAGAAGTCTTCATCCGAAACCCGACCTTGACACGTTTCTGGTAATATCCGATCTTTTTGTCACGCTGTACACGTGATGAACCTATATCCCTATTTTTGTACATACATGCAATTTATATGCAGGTCAATGCAGTACCAGAGTAGATCGCAAAACTGCCAGCCATCTCATTGATTTTTGGAGACGCTTGTAAAAAGAGGACAAAGAAAGATATTGATTTGATATCAGAAAGCTACTCTCTACACAAACATAACCATAAACCTAAACATAAAGATAGGACACAAATACACTGCTCCGCACCGGTACCACCCGCACCAAGAGCCCCGTCCCTCACACATTTCCTAGATGGTGATCGTGGATCAGCACCAGACTGCCGGGTACTCCACTTCCAATCAGGTGTTTGATCAGAACAATGATACTTCTCCGTCTCACAGGGATAGAGATATGGAGCAAATTCTGAGCTATAGAGGCCATGGGAAGCAATACAGCATTCCATCGCTCAAAGACCTAGAGAATCGAGGAAACCTTCTTCGTCGTCCAGTCGCACTCCCTCTCGATGCAGCTCTATCAAAGAAGACACACTACATGGCCACCCCCGATGCAACACACGAAGGCATTGAGCCTAGCATTATCTCCAGTGTGCAGGTATCTTTGAAATCAGGTACAAAGAGAACACCTTCCAAAAAGTTCGCCAGAAAAAGCAGGCGTTTCATGACGAGCAGTAAAGAGCGCCGCAAGCACAACAGCAAGTACATTTACCCAGTAAACGCACCCAGACGGAGAAGGTCAAGATACGGGAAGTACAGATCCAGCTTTGAGCTCAAAGCCACAATGGACTACATAAGCCGGGATACAACAATCGAAAAGGACCTCTATATGAATCAATTTGTGGAGGCATATAGCGTTCCTTCCAAAGAACTACTCAAAATGGAGCCAAGCATGGTAAGCTCGACTAGGGTCATCGGATTAGATTCAGATAACAACGTGATTCTATGTACACCACTGCCCAGTGGTAGAAGTTCAACAATCCAAAATGCGGATGAGAGACTCGACAACGAACTCCGAAAGTTGAACATCAATAGAGTCGTACTTCCAAGATACAAAGTTCCTAAGCCTTTGTTCAACAGATACTACACCACTCCTATGGTTGGCCACTCGCATTCGCATTCATCTTTATCAAGAACCCATTCCCTGCCAACCAATTTCAAAAATGAAACCGTTGAGTTTGTCTGGAACATATACCTCAGAAAAGTCGTGTATGAAAGAATCAAATGGAGACTAAGTCAAACAGATAAATCATCACGTTACTCACAAGTTTACACTGACTCGCTTCCAGAAAATTCAAAGTTTTCTCACTATAGCAGAACAGATTCAAGAGACGCAGATATCTCTCCAAGCTGCTACCTATCAGCTTCAAGCTCGGTTGACACGGGGTTCTTCGTTTCTGCAACTTTGCAAGACGGTTCTCTCTTACCTCCTAAAAACTCAAATTCAGGTGATCTGATTCTGCCCGAAACACACGAGGAAGAGCCCCAAAGTGAAGATGATATGAACGAACCACTTACTGACAATGAGTCGTTCACCACCAGTGCCTTTAGCAGTGTCTCCTTTTGTCCCCCTCACATACGCTCCACATCCCCATCTTCTCCTTCAAGTCCCTCTAGACAAGCCATGATGCATAGCCTGGAGAGATTGATGGACGATGCCAGCTCTTTGGTATCTCAATTTACTGCCTCTGTGACTAACCTGAACTGAGGGCAAGCGACTTAGTAATGAAATGAACGAACGACTGTAATAGTATGATCATTACAATGTAGTTAGTAGTTAAGAGTTCCGAGGGTGTTTGGTGATGTTCTCCCGACAAGGTTGATATTTCTACCCAGAGGTTTTGTTTGGAAACCATCCAGTGTGTCGTTTGAGATAGTCGTTCTGTGGCGCATTGGGGTGGTGAGCAATCGTGTTGCGCTCTTCCACTTAGAAAGCAAAGAAATGGCTAGCAACAAAACAAAAAAGAAGTCAGTCTCTTTTACAGATACCAATTCACCATCAGGATCATCCTCCCAGTCACCACAGTCACCATCAGTATCTTCAACGTCCGGTAAACACCATGCTCCGGAGCAGTACAAGATAAAGGTGTCATTGAGGCTTGTGCCAGTTCATTTATTGCTACAGTTCTGGTATACCTTCTACTATGGAGATCTGGAGAAAGAAGCTCACTCAATTCTGAGCAAAGGTCTTTATATGCTAAGCGCAACACAGTTTGTGTATTCATTGCTGTTGGTGTCATCCGGAGTCACATCTACAAAGGGTAAACCTGTTAAATTTGAGTACCAGTATTTCCTATTCGGAGTGATTGGATCAGTTGTATCAATCCCCTTGCTTTTCATTACTGTGATGTTGTTTGGAGCGCCTTTCAACACCGTCTGGGAAAATTTAATGCTGGCGTCACACTTCTCTGTCGTGCTGTATCCAGCACTCGTGTTTTTCGCCAAGTTGGGATTGAATGAAATCAGTTCTAGGATAGCTACGGTCGTTGCTGTTGGTGCGTGGCTGGGAGCAATTGCGATTCCGTTGGACTGGGATCGTCCATGGCAGGCCTGGCCTCTGCCGATTGTTGGTGGCACATACCTCGGGGGCGCACTTGCTTATGCCTGTGCCTGGCTGTACTGATGCATCTGCACTCTTTTAGAAGGGTGGTTGGATCGTAAGGAAACAGGCACATTGGCACACAAGTGACACAACCCTCTAGCAAGCAAAACACTGTCTCTGCCGGAGTATACATATGAGGGCTTTTATAATAATTATATTTTGAAAGACTACTACACGATACAGCCAAGCCCTTTGTCTGAGTAACAGCGTAGCAATGTTGTTGTTTTCTCGTGTGGCTGTAGCTCTGTTGCTTTGGGCTGTAAACTCACCAGCCAGTCATCTCCGTGTTGGGGTTAGGGGGAGAAAATACCAAGACAGCAAATCTTGAGCGAAAAGCTCCTGTTAGGAGGCTTGGGGCGCTGCGGTGTGTTTTATTTTCTCTCATTCTCTCACGCTCATGGGCTAGGGCATGTGTGCCACTCCGCGCGCCGCACAGTAAACCAAGCAACAACCAGACCAGAGGCAGCGTCCCCAACCCCACGCTGCCATACGGTAGCACAGATCAACTGCACTATAACCACCAGGTACCTGTTTTTCCTTCTCTCCCCGTTATTATTCTTCCTCCACGTTTCTTTTTTTGCACTCAGCCCCTAAGGCTTTTCCTTCTGGGAAGTGCTCTCTTCCCAAAGGGGATCCAAAACTCAAAAATAAAAAAAAGTGTGTTTTTATCTCCAATCCAGACTTAGGCTGTGGGACTATAGTCCAGAGTCTCTAGTCCAGTCTGCAGTGGGCTGCCAGACTGGACTAGTCCGAGACAGTGTCTAATGCGTGGGGGCAGGGACCCTCCTCGCAGAGGTCTTCTCTGTACGTGCTCACCGTCCCTCCATGTGACAGTATTTCTCTCATGCTGTTGGTATGTAATAATAGCAGCGTCTACAACGACTGTCTTACGTCACACTGCAGGCATATGTTTCAAACAATCTCCCCGTCTTGGTATCATTTTTTCCACTTGTATTTATAAACTCTCCCAATCACTCTCTCACGTTCTCGTTATCTCCGCACTGCCTTCACTGTGAAAGAGGTGCTTACTTACTGGTCCACTATGGGTTTCAGAAAGCTATTCAAGACGTCAAAGAATGCAGACAGCGGCTCGCCCCAGGAGACAACCGCAACGGCCACCGTCAGGGACAGGGGCAGCGACAGGGAAACCGAAAGGGAGAGGGAAAGGGCATCGTCGTTTTCCAGCTCGTTTCGCAACGGCGGAGGCAGCATAGTGTCCAACAGCGACTACCTGCTCAGCCAATATATGGACATGGCAGACACGGCCGCCTTGCCCCGAGAACTCGCGCCAGTCATCGCCCTTCTCCAATGCCAGAAGGCCCGGGTGTATCTGAGAGATGTCACACACTGTTCAGAGGAGCTCCCTGGCAGCAGTGGTTGTGGCTTTGACACTGGGGACATCGTTGAATACACAGTGGAGTTCATCGTCAAGGGAACCAGCTTGGTTCTTTACAATGGCCAAGACATATCCCGCCTCAAGCCAGTAACAATCAATCTCATTGACTCTGCCATCCACCTGGACGCAGAGAACACTGCTTTGGTGATTGCAGGCAGCAAAGCTGCCCACCACTTGAGATTTGACCAAGTCTCCTCACTCCAGCGTGCATTGGCAGCAGTCCAGCTCTGTCGTTATGAATACTTTCATCTCAATGAGTCATACACTGCATCCCTCCTAAGCTCAAAAGGTGTTGAGTTGAATGATCTACACGTGGTTTTGGCTGAGAATAGATATGTCCAGCAGGAGCAGTGCTCTGTGAAGGTGAATGGCGAGTGGAAGAACTGTCTGTGTGTGATAAACCCAAGTGAGACCAAGTCTCTTTTCAGAAACAAGAAAGCTTCAGGCTCTATCCAATTCTATCTGGGAAACAAGGTGAGCAAGAAAAGCCTGCTTTGCTCAGTGAGCAATGTTAACAATTGCTTTGCTGTCTTTAACCATATTGATCTCATTGACAAGAGCTCGCTCATCGAGCTCAAAGGTGATGTGTTATTGTATGATGTTGATGAAAAGGCTGTCGAGAATGGCCATCGCAGGTCATCTTCCATCTCATCCAGCATCTCAGTAGCGAAATCTCTGGATTCCAAAGCCAATCCAACCATATCAGAGACGTCGTCAACATTACTCAACAACACATCGATATACATCATGCCTAACACCCATCCCGGAGTGAAAAGCATTGAAACCATGATCAGACTGCTAATTCCAATCTACGACTGCTTTTTGCTATACGGCCGTCCAACAAGGCTCATTGCTGATAAAACAAACCCTGATTCGCTTCTTTTTGGACTTCCTTCGCTGCCTTCGAGCAAAATACTCACGTTGAAGCTTGCAACCTCTGCTGTTGAACGAAACTGGAACAGCATTGTGGAGAGTATTGATTTAAAGGCTTTGGGCATAAATAAAGATACCTGTTGTTCCTTCAGGAATCTATTCAACGAGGCCGTCAGCGAAGTGTACAGTAAAGACAGAAACCATCCAGGCTTCGGTCACCTGAGGGAAGACCTGGCTCAGATCGATGCATTTGATGACCCTGTTGTACTGTACAACAGCCCTATGACTCGCCCACCAACTTCAATCGCTGTTGAGAAGGAAAACACCAGAGATTTGCTGGCTATTGGTGATAGACACCAGGCACTGAGTGAACTTACATCTACACCGCCAGTAGCTGCTTGATACCCCCATGACGTTCATGACATTTGTATATTATATCATTAGGAACCATCATCACATCCAATCTCATTTAATGAGGTGACAGATGTGACTGTACCATTCAATGACTAATGATTGTAGACAAGTACGCTGAAGTATGCTGAACTACGTGAAGCATCATGAATTCATTTCTATTAATTTTTATATACAAGGTTCTGGGTACGGTTCGGTTCTACTTGTTTAAGGAAAGATCCTTGTTCATCTTTTCCTCCATCTCCATCTCCAACGCTTCAAGTCTTTCCTCCTCCAGTTCGACTTTATCCAAACTCTCTGGGCTGATAATAATGTCGCCGTCATCATTGTTATCAAGATCACCAGACTCCGTCTTTGCCAAAAGATTGTTCAGTTGAGACCTTGGGTTGGCCTTCAGCTCTTCGTAGGTTCCGGTCTCCACAACTCCACCCTCTTTACCTAAAACTATCACTCTTGAGCTATGCTTGATTGTGGACACTCTATGAGCAATTGAAATAGTTGTTTGACCGTTTTTATTTCTCTTCAGTAGAGTTTCAGCGACTACCTTTTCAGAGTTGGAATCGAGGGCAGAAGTGCTTTCATCGAGGACCAGTATTGGTGGGTCAAGCAGAAGGGCTCTGGCCAGAGCAATACGTTGTCTTTGACCACCTGATAACTGTGTGCCCCTTGGTCCGACTTTGGTGTCCAGCCCATCAGGTAATTCAGAGAGGAATCCAGAAACATTTGCCTGGGTCAAAGCAGTCTGTATTTGATCATCTGAGGGGCTGTCTCTGATGGAGTAAGTGATGTTGTCCCTGATATTTCCTGGGAACAGAGGTGGTTCTTGCTGAACATATCCAATCTGGGAGCGGAAGGATCTGAGATTGAATGAAGATATATCCTTACTGTTTATGGTGATTGTTCCAGAGTTGGGCTCGTAAAATCTCAGTAGTAGAGAGGTGATTGTGGATTTACCTGATCCTGATGGACCAACAATGCAGATATGCTCACCTGGTTCAATCTTGAAGTTAAGCTTTGTAAGGATACTCACATCAGGTCGAGTCGGATAGTTAAATGCGACATCTTTGAATTCTATTGTGGACATCAGATCTTTTCTGGTAGGTTTCACCCCCAATGTTGGAGATATAGCTGGTTTTCTGTCGTTTAATTCGAAGATTCTGGAAGCTGCACCAGCACCTTTCATAAGTTCGGAGTAGAAATTGGACAGTCCAAACATCGAAGATCCTGTGTAGACAGCATACATCATAAACGAAGATAATTCACCAACTGTCAAACTTCCATTTCTGATCATGTTGGATCCAATCCCCAACAAAGTGATAAGTCCAATATTAGCAATCAGAGAGGTAGTGCCAAAGAAGATTCCTGACGTGGTTGCTTCTTTGACTCCAATTTTGAATACATTTCTGACATTTTCAGAGTATTTGGCTATTTCAAGTCTTTCTCCTGCATAAGCCTGTATAGTTCTTGTTGCATTTAGTTGTTCCTCAGCTACTTTTGTCAAATCACCAATAGAGGTCTGCAAGTCTCGCGACAGATTTCTGATTCTTTTACCGTAAACGAAGGCCATTGCGCCCAACGGTGGACCGAGAAGAAGCATTATTCCTGTCAACTTCCAACTAACCAGCGACATCATGGTTATTCCCACACCACCACTCAACACTGCACGTATTCCGTCACTCATGTTCTGGGTAACTGATTTCGACACAATAGATGCGTCAGAAGACAGTCTAGAAATTAGATCACCAACTCGGTTGTTATCCAGAAATGCAGCATCTTGCTCTAACGATGCCTTCAGTGTTCTTGTTCTCAGTCTTGCAACAAGCTTCTCACCCACTGTTCTCAATATTATAACCCTTCCAGCGTTGCATGCCGCACCAATGACAAACACACCACCAATTACCGCAAAGAACTGAGGCAGAGAAAGGCCATATATTGAAGCGTCTTCCAGAGATGAAGTCTCGTTCCCAGAGTCTAGGAACTTCCCGATAACAAGCGGCACTGACATTGAGATGGCAGATGAAACAGCCAGCAGCCCCAGTGCTCCAACCATTGGTTTTGTTTCAGGCTTGGCTAGTCTGAAAAGTCTCTTGATGTCACTGAACCCTGAGGCTTTGGAGTCGTGCGGAGATAGTTTGTACGTGCTACTACCGCTGGCCCTGATGCTGCTGGTCTTAGACGATGCATTCCGTATAGATATCCCCCGTCCGAGAGCGGGCCGTCCGATGTGGCAAACCGTAGCACACCACCGCCGAGAGCCCAAACGTGTCAGAAGCATCGAGATTCCAAATTCTTTTCGAAACTGTCGATCCCCTGCAACCTCTGGAGCCTATCCTCTGTGTAACTCCAACTATCAGCACTTCTGACACACGACACTGAACGCTGAACTGGGTCAGTTGGTTCGCTCACTCACTCTCAACACCAGTTTCTTCTAGCCAGGAATAAATCCCGATGTGGTGTGTGGGTGTTGCTGACGTAAATATTATGTAATTTTTGTTGCTTATGTAATACTCTATCCTGCTTAAGTAATTTCTTATGTCATCTGACGGAGTTGCCCTTTTCCGAGTTGCTGCTGCGAAGTGAAGGCAAGGAAGACGCTGAAGCTAGAGACTGTTTCATGTAGAGTGCTGTTGTTCAAGCGCCATGGGTCGGGAAGAGTGGTAAGGATACACAACTACACAACTGAACATACAAACACACACACACGCGCACAAATATCTATATATACAAATCCAGACAGATCCTTAACAGCTACTGTGCAATGATTCACAAAAGGAAAGCAGGCGGGCTGCCGACGATACTGAGGGATATCAGGCCTCCGTTTCAAGGAATAAAGCACGACTTGGAGGACCGCATTCCAGTATACATATCGGACTGGAAGGACGCATGGAACTATAGAGTAATACCGTCGACTATCCAAACGTTCTTTGCTAACATCTTCCCTGCGCTTGCGTTTGCCCAGGATATGTTCGATCGGACCGACAACTCATATGGGGTTAACGAGGTTCTTCTCTCGTCAGCACTCGCCGGTATCGTCTTTGGAGTGATTGGCGGGCAGCCCCTGACTATAGTTGGTGTTACCGGACCCATTGCCATCTTCAACTACACAGTGTATGAGATCGTCGTACCCATGGGGCTGCAATTCTTTCCGTTCATGTTCTGGGTAGGCATATGGGCTATGATTTGCCACATTATTATGGCTGTTTTGAACACGGTTGCTCTCTTGAAGTTTGTGACGTGCTTTCCATGCGATATTTTCGGCATGTTCATCAATGTGATCTATATTGAGAAGGGTATTCAGATATTGGGAAGACAGTTTCGTGAAGACGATAAGGGGCTGAGTGGGTTTGCAAGTTGTGTCATCGCCATACTGATGTGTGTGACAGGGATGTTCGGAAGCTGCTTTGATCAAACAAAGTATTTCAGCCCTCTGGTTAGGCAGTTCGTTGTTGATTACACAACACCAGGGTGTGTGGTGTTCTTCACTGGAATGATTCATTTTGGAGGGTTCTTCAGTGAGGTTGACTTTGAAAAGCTGCCAATAACTAAGTCTTTCCATCCTACGTCACGCTCAAACTGGATTGATGTCACAGGCCTGTCTGTAGGCCATATCTTCTTAGCTTTGCCCTTTGGGATAATCTTGACTATCCTCTTCTACTTTGATCACTCTGTTTCCGCTCTCATGGCCCAGGACTCCAAATACAAACTGCGAAAACCGTCAGCTTTCCACTATGACTTCCTTCTGCTTGGGATTGTTACTGGCGTCTCGTCGCTTATCGGCACTCCGTGCCCCAATGGACTGATACCGCAGGCCCCACTCCACACAGAGTCTCTCCTGGTCAAAAATAGCAAAGGTGAAGTTATGGGCGCAGTGGAGCAGCGATTCACGAACACAATGCAAGGACTAATGATGCTTGGAATGATGTCGGGCCCTCTGTTAGTGTGTCTAGGCTTGATCCCACAGTGTGTCCTGGCCGGCTTGTTCTTCATCATGGGGTTCGGTGGGCTCAACGGCAATACCATCGTCAACAGAATCAGATACATGCTCAGTGAGGAAAATGATGAAGGGCTGGACAAGATCAGCAGAGGGAAAGTTGTGCTGTTTGTCGTATTTTCCATCATTGGAACCGCTGCTGAAGTTGCCATCACTAACACCATTGCTGCGATTGGCTTCCCGGTGATTTTGCTATTGACAGTTATCGTCACCTTTGGGTTCAAGAATTTTTTCAACGATTGGGAGTTGGACATACTGGATGGACCTGTTGCTCATGATGAAACTGTGAAGAATCTATAGATAGATCTACGAATACATTTGTATCTTTCTGTTCTATATATAAGCCCGCCAGATAGACGGCTCCCTAAAAAAAAAAGTACTCCCACATACCAAAACCAACATTCTCGGAGTGGTTCGTGCGTTGTGTCGTTAGGGGTTGTTCAAGAAGATGCTACTTTGGAAGACATTAGGAACACTTGTTGTAGCTCTCATCACTTTAGCTACAGCGTCACCAGGGGATACACATCCAATTTTTGAGAGCTGCCTCGTCCAATGCAAGGCATCATGTCCAGACGGTCCACCTGAACCGTTTCAGCCACTCTCGCCATTTCTGAGACTATTAGGGTGGGATTGCGCTAGCGATTGCGACTACCAGTGCCAGCAAGTAACACTGGAGTACATAATTGAGAATGGAGAAGAAATTGTTCAATTTCATGGGAAATGGCCGTTTCTTCGACTGCTCGGCACGCAAGAACTAGCAAGTGTTGTGTTCTCAATGCTCAACTTGGTACCTCACTACGTCAATGCCAAGCGAGCTTTCGGCAAATACAAGAACTCTAGGGGAGCAGAGGCTACTCTATATCTTAACATCACCATAGTCGGTGTCACGACCACGCTAGCATGGCTTTGGTCCAGTGTATTCCATGTTCGTGATCTGAATTGGACCGAAACGCTAGATTACACATTTGCTGGGCTCACTGTTCTGTCAGGTTTCCATTACCTGTTGATCCGCGTCTTCAAACTGTATGACAGCCGCAACCCTACACACTGGCATAAAGCTACCTATCTTTGCACCTTCATGTTTTTGGGCCATTGCTTCAGGCTTTGGTACGATTGGTCGTACACTTACAATATGAGGGCCAACATCTTCGTCGCAGTGCTGCAGTACACCCTTCTTCTTACATTATCATACCAGCATTACCTGAATGGGAATCGCAAACTTGCCTTGATGCCAATCCTATTGCTCTCAAGCGTTCTTTTCGGGATGTCTTTTGAAGTGTTCGACTTCTTCTCTGTGTCCACTCAACTAGATGCACATTCCATATGGCACGCAGTAACCGTCATTCCCGGCTGGTACCTGTATAAATTCTTCTATCGTGACATTGAAAGTCTGAGAGTGCGGTACCTTGACTAGCTACACCTCTCACTGGCTCCTCTCTGGTCTTCTCTGCCTACGATAAGATATAGTTATTAAGTCACGTGTCGACCTCAGTAATAGTATATAAACAACCAATTTGTATGAACAAAAGTCGAATCTTGGTTCAACATGACAGCATTATGATCCGTATTGTAAGGAGACAGCTCCTAGAACCAGTGGGAGTAGTCTCTTGTGCTCCTGTAAGGCACTTCAGCTCATCTTTATCGTTGAGAATCAACCCACTTTTCCCGGTAGACGGCCTGATTGAAGACCTGGAGAACGATAGTAATAAGAAGAAGCGTAAAGAGCAGCAAAAGAAGAATGGCTCCAGCAGACCCAAGATCCTTATACCCAAGTCTGAAGATGCATTCCTAGAGGCAAAGCATGAGCAGAAAAGCAGGCAGAATAACAGCGTGGGGCGCAAAGATGGCAATGGGAACGATGCCATGAGAGAAACTGGCGGAAAACAACGTAACCAATACGAACAGGATTTCAACCGGGAGGAAGCAGATGATGAGACTGAGAGTAGATGGGATAGAGTAAGAAACCTTCTCTTCAAATGCCTGGAAGCTTCCAGCATCACACTGGCCTCTCTAGTAGTTCTTGCGGGCGCAGGATTCTCGTACCATAGGTTTTATGGGTCTCATGTTATTTCCAAGATGAGCGATGCTTTCAACAAAGGGGACGAAGCATTTGAGCTCACTATGCACAAGCGGACCACCTCCAAGGAAGGCGACTGGATCGAAAGACCTCACCAAGAACTGCTGGATACTATCATGAGAGGGGAGGCAAGTGGAAGGTATTTCCTCGTCACTGGTGAGAAAGGATGTGGTAAATCCTCGATGATATTGAACTCAATGAAGAAAGTTGACTCGTTTAACTGTTCGTATATTGATGCTCACTCGGACCCAGAGATATTCAGAATCCGTTTGGGTAAAGCTCTGAACTTCGAGTATCATGAAGATTATATTGGGTCACTCTTCTCCATCAGAGGTCCAAGAGACACAACAGCTATCTTGGATATAGAGCGTGCTTTCAACAAGTTGGAAACAGTTGCGGTGCAAAGAGTGAAAAAATATGGCAAGCCTTTGGTATTCATAATCAATAATGCACATCTGATCAAAGACGATGAGGAGGGAGGTAAACTTGTTGAGCTTTTACAACAAAAGGCAGAGGCACTGAGTGGGGCTGGGCTACTCACAATGATATTCAACTCAGATGACTACTGGTTATATGAAAGGCTCAAAAAGCTCGGTACAAGGTTAGAAGTTATCAATGTCCGTGATTTCAACCGGAAAGAGGCTATACATGCTCTCAAAGTTTCTAGACTGAGATACTACAATGAAGTTATAGATGATAAGATCGCTAATCATGTTTATGATCTAATCGGTGGAAGGCCGCAACATCTCTCGGAAGTGTCCAAACATTCAGATTTGGTGCAAGCCTGCCACCGCCTCATTGATAGAGAAAAGACTTGGTTCCTGAACCAGTGTGGATTGCTAGGTATGGGCATGGATGACGATGTTAACGAGAGTGGTAAGTTTTCCACTTCGGCCATGCTACTGATGAAAGAATTCACTGAAATCTATCTAAAGAACCCGGGCATACACGCTGCATTCAACTTCGAAGATCACAAGCTGCCAGAGTTGCCACTGTGGAGAGCTAGACAAATCATGACAAGAAATGACTATATTCAAGTCTATGATAATCTGAATATTTTCACTATTGACTCGGCCAGTTCATTTGTTCGCGCAGACTCGGTTCCCATGATGCGCGGATTCTTAGAGATATACAAGCAACCAGGATTCAAAGAACTGCTGGAGGATACCTTAGAACGTGTTGGAGATATTGAATCGTTAGGCAGAACGCGAGAAATTGTTGCCAAGGATTTGGTGCTTGGTTCAAATTATAATATTAGGAAGGAAGGGGATAAGTATTTGGTGGGTATTAAACCTCATAAGCCATTTGCTAATGGAAATAATGATGATGAAGATGACGATGATGGTGGTGATGATGCCGATGATGGTGAGAGGATAAAAATCCATCCCACAACACGTCAGGGGGAGATGTCATTCTGGAAGGATAGATTGAATGGCTATCATTCTGACAAACCTCAAAAAAAAGGGTAACGAGAGCAAGTAACCCACTACCAGTGTACTTCATATGTAGTTCGAGAAGGGGAAACCCCCCTATTCTCCACTTCCACCACTCTCCTGTCGCTGTCCTATGTTGGAACCACAAACGACTTGAAACATGCTCTGATGCTTTTCAAAAAGTGAGTGAAATCTCTAGTATTGTTCAACTCTGCCACTATCTTGTCAGTCTTCTCTTGATCCAGTGACGGATCTGTCCCCTCTACCTTGTACTCTTCCTCACTAACATTCAATAAAAGCGAATATTCGCTTTCATCGTTAGTGATATTCCTGAACGTGAACCTGAGAATATCGTCTTGAACACCAGTGATCTTCAACCCCAGAAGTGCTTCATAAGCAACCAGCTCTGGCAGGTCCTTGGCCTGGTTCTGGGAGAGGCCCTCCTGCAGCCTGTTCAGTTGGTCTCTTTTAGAATGTACTTGCGAAGATAGCTCGTTGACCTGCGTTGCCAAGGACGAAATCTCTGTCTGCAGCACACTTTGGCGTGAGGTAAGTTCATTGATGAGTGCGCTTGATTGAGTCGCTTGCTTAATTTCTTGCGACAGGAGCTCCTGCAACTGCTGCTCTTTGGCCTGGACGTCTGCGAGTGTCTGCTGAAGCTGTTGCTTCTCCTGATGCAACGAACTTAGAAGTTGCGCGTGCTGGGTGTGATTGTGCTGCAGCTCGCTTCTCTTGCTGCTGATCCATTGGTTGATGGCATTCTGGGTGGGCTGCAAGTCCAAGTCCATACTTCGGGGCCTCGCCTTCTTCTGTACGCTGCTGGCACGGTATGTGGTTTGCGTTTTGTGGTTTGTGTTTGCGTTTGCGTTTTGTGTTTGCGTTTTGTGTTTGTGTTTGTGTTTGTGTTTACCTTTTCCTAAATCGACCACCCTCGGTTCTCGCTACGTTTTTTGTGCCAAAAAAAAATAAAACCTACATATGTGTAAACTATCATGTTGGCGCTTCACGTTAAGTCTCGGTGTGTAGCGCTTGCAGTTGTGGCTGCCTCAGGCAGGCTTCTCTTGTAGTAAATACAGACAAGGAAGGAGCTGTCATTTCCTCAAAAAAGTTTATTTTTTTGTTTATCATTTAAGGTTTAATTTGAGTGAATATGTTACATAAACTTACAAACTAGGAGAGACCCCTGTTATCCTTGGGTGCCAATCTGCTTCTACTGGCATCTATATGTATGCCATCTTGACTTTGATTCTCTTTTGAAGTTGGGTAAAGAAAATGAAAGAGCTCATCAACGCCAGACACCCTGTATACAATTTCTTTCACGTCTGGTACTACTGGTGTTCCTAAAGGTGTTGAGTTGAATCACTCCCATATTACTGCTGGTGTAACTTTCCTGTTCACACATGTCAACATTCCAAGTAAGGAAACCTCCCTAGTCTTCCTGCCATTGGCCCATGTCTATGAAAGATTCAAAATTGTCTTCGAGCTTGTTCAAGGTGGCGCCCATTCAACCCAGAGGATCCTAGGACCTTCTTAGGTGACATCGAGGTTTTGAAACCAACTCATATCAGTTCTGTTCCAAGACTTTACAACAGAATTGAGTCTGGTCTGAGGAGAAAGTTGAAACAACCCCTGGTTTCAAAGGTTGGCTTTTGAGGTACGCCCTCAATCATAAACTGGACTCTTCTGGGGACGAAGAGAATCCAGGATTTTTAACTAACATCTTGAATATGATCGTTATTAACAAGATCAAGGTGCAACTAACAGGGGAGTGTTGTGGTGTGTGTGTCAATATTTGAGAAAGAAAGAAGTCGCAAAGACGGGAAGGGAAGCTGAGCTGAGCGTAGAGTGCCGCGCAAGGAGTGAGTGAGTGGAGTGAGACTGAGATGGAAGCCATTGATCAAGGTCGTGATGCCACGAGGGGCGTTTCCGCGGGTGCGCGTGTATGTGGAGGAACCAGGGGTACCACCATTTGGATTCACAGGAGCCCAAAGCTCAGATCTGTTTGGGCTAATTCTACTGGCCAGTGTGTGAAAAAAAAGGGCCGAGCAGGGAATTGAACCCTGGACCACTCACATACTTAGTAGTTTACAGAACTGTTTACAGTCCTTCGCCCAAAGCGAGTATCATACCACTAGACCACGCGGCCAATTGTATCCTGGGACAGGGGTGTGGTTTGGCTAGTCCTATCCTATACTGTCCAATTTATATCAAATTTACAGAGAGACATCGTTATACTTGAACATTTTTGATTTTACACTGCGTTCAAATACTCACTGAGTAGGGAGGAGGTAATGACTGACTTAACAAGATTCTGGATGACAAAGATCAATGGTTTGAGAGGTATTTGAACGACAGAAGAAGACTTGAGTTTCGTATATCGATTTTTCAGCGACGTCAGCATCCCAGAAGAAAGACAAACGGGACAGAATTTCTCTGTTTTATTTTTGCAGAAGTGCCAAGAATTGCTCTCATGTGGATTTTTCAAAGTTCCATCAAAGCGAAGAGTTGATATCCTGGAAAAAGCAGCGTGGAAGGGCATGTAATCGTGGGTAGTTGCTTCAGTAACTATCTTTTGAAAAGCATTATCCCCACTGTGTGGGTAACTTTACAGATGAGCAGTTTTCAAACAGATTGATTTGTTGAACATGTTGGGACCAGAACCCTTTCTATTGGCCTCTCGATATTCCAGGTTTGATTGGTTGACATAAACACGATACCTGTCCATTACTCAAACTTCTTACCTGCATTTGTTTTGATGTCTCAGCCAACTGGTTTGATCGTCCGCATCGCTGAGAACGACTAGAATACACAAACACATAAATACATCGCTTCTATTGCAATCTTAATCCGATTCATGTGATCTGCTGTTGATGACAAAAAGCATTTTAGCTTGACATCGTCCGTTTCCATTTCTCTTGTTACGTTTTTTAGACATGTGGGTGGTAAACACGAAATAAACGTGCCAGAAGTTGAAGTATTTTATTATTATTATTCCTATTAATCCATCACTGCAGACGTGTTCCGGATGTGAATATTTCAAAAGTACTAGTTATTGAAGGATCCACAGATGGATGTTGATAGAGGTTCTGCTGGGGAGGAGG